>JAHRHZ010000082.1:3475845-3527203 GCA_024137785.1 Ginglymostoma cirratum
TGTTGTCATGATGTAAGATCATATGGAATTGAGGCCACATTAAACCGTAATCATAATGAATGGTGGAACAGGCTTAAATGGTTTATTCCAATTGTTATCTATGAGACCTAATGGAGAAGCTAGCTCCATGTATACAGTTAGTAGACAAGAAATGTTAATGCTTTGCACCTCCACATATGTCTTTAGCTCTTAGAAGTTCCTAATGATATTCCTGCACTAATAACTAAACATTTTTAAATAAACAATGACTAATGTGAAATGCAAATATCCCATCTACATTCCACACATTGCCACATGTACTGAATTAGCCAATGCTGTGAAACAATTCTGCAGGAAATGCAGGCTGCATGAGCTTGATCTTTGGTTTAGAAAGGAAGTACAGTAAGGAAGAAAAAGGAGGTGCGCTGATTGTAATGGTTCAGTACTTTAGTAAGGGCAGAAATTGAATGAGGCAGAAGGCATGAGACATAGGCACAAATTGGCTGAGGAGGATTAGATACATTAAAAGGCATGACTACACAGGCAATGTCAAGATACTATTTGATGTTCTTTAAAGAACTATCACTTGACTTGAAGCAACTATGCATTCCTTCAAGATGTGAAAACTCAAGATATATCAGTCAACTGTAGCTGGCAGAAAAAGTTGTAAAAAGCAAAATAAAAATATACTGCAAATGACAGGGCCCTTAGAAGCATTGACATACAGAGTGATCTTGGGGTACAAAAGTCTATAGCTCCCTGAAAGTGGTAACACAAGTGGATAAGTTGGTAAAGAAGGTTTACTTCATTCTTGCCCACATCAGTTGGAGCATGGAGCATAAAAGTTGGCAATCCACACTGCAGCTGTACAAAACTTTAGCTAGGCCACATTTGGAAAATTGTCGGCAGTTCTGGTCACCACACTGTAAGAAAGATGTGGAGGCTTGGAGAGAGTGAAAATATGTTTACCAAGAAGTTGCCTAGATTGGAGTTTATTAGCTATAAGGAGAGGCAGGCCAAACTTGGATGTTTCCACTAGAGTATCAGAGGCTGAGGGCCAACCTGAACTTAAGAGGGTCATGGATAGGGTGAATAGTTGGAATCTATTTCCTAGGGTGGAAATTTCAATTGCTAGGGGACATAGGTTTAAATTGACGGAAGAAATTATGTGCAAGGAAAGTTTCTTATAAACAGTGGGTGGTATATACCTGGAATGCACTGCCACGACGGGTGGTTGAAACAGATATGATAGCAACGTTTAAGAGGCATTTTGACAGATGCATGAAAAAGCAGCACGTAGAGGGAAAAACATGTTCAGTGCGGACAAAGTAGTCTTGAAGGGCCTTCCTTTGCTGTACTATTCTATGTTCAAGGTAAATCACAGCAATCCTAAGGTTTGGAAAGGTGTATTGACAATACTGATAGCATCCCTTGTAGTAGATGCTTTCTAAATCTGTGGATTCCAACCTACTACTACGTAGGTTGAACACAGGAAAGGTAGCATAGAAATAATCACTTTGCTCAATCAGTCCATACTCATGTGTACGCTCCCATCTTTACTCATCTAAGCCCACTGTCATAAACCAGCTATAGTTTTGTCCAGATTAAATAAATTATTTCTGGATCCATCTACCTGCTTGTAGAATGCACTAAAAGTACAATATAAATGAAATGGTTTGTGAATTGTGAATGATGGTCAAAGTAAAAACCTACCTTTTAAACAATTGTTGCTTGCAGCAAGAATTTGTTGAACCAATATTGATCTGCACATGTACAGATGAAGTGTAGGCTTTCACTTAATTTCTGTTTTACTGTCTCCCAGCAACAGGGAATGACTCAAAACTCTCAGGATGCCAGAATATGAATAATGCTGCCACAAGATGAAAGTCTGAAGGAAATGATATCTGCTAATTTTTTCCCTGTATGACTTTTTGTAAATTAAGCATTTGAAAAATATAAGCCCCCAGTGCCTTCATTGTAGAGAATAATTATATGTTTCCTTTTACTTTTAAGGTACTCAGAACCAATGCAATCTTATTGTGATTTCAATGGCAAAAACTGACTGCAAGTCCAGAAAAGACCCTGAGTGGTATTTAGCTATAAACTTAAGAACATTGCAAGGCAATGACAAAATCAGTTTTTATGTTGCATTTCTTTTAGAAATATCCTTCGGATTCTATTAGATTTCTGTCCTATAGACGAAAATTAGTTGCGTGCTAATTATGGTCAAATCTTGCGAAACATACATGTTCCTGTCAGATATATATCTCCTGGATTACCCACAATATTGCAGAGTTTTCAAACTTTGGACAAGACTGTGGCAGCTTTCCTCTACACAGTGGATCATGCAAAGAGAAGACAGAAGCATGAAACCTTCTAAATCAACTGCGACTGTATTTAGAAAATGATTAAGAATTTGAATTAGGACTGAACAAGTAGAGCTGGTTGATCATTCATCAAATTTCTGTGGATGTAGTTGTTTTGGACAAGAGTAATTTGGTTTGACTAGCTTGGAGCTGGCCAAAGTACTCAAGGACTCTGACAGTGAAGGTATACGCCAGGCAGTTAAGTTAAACTGTTGATTGTAGGAGGTTTGTTTATGTGACAGGCTGGAGTTGAAGAAGTTTGAATGTATGGATAGCCATCAACTATATTACCGTATGGATAGACACCAACTATATTATCTCTGCTTTACAGTTTCCAGCTATTTTTTAAATGAGTCAAATGTTCTGGAACAGGCCACTGCCAGCACTTATTCACTTCCTGAAAAGTAACAAAGAGCATGGTTCAATTGATGTATATTTATGTGAAAGTTTTCTTTGACTCCAAAAACAAGCTGAATCAATCAAGCATCTAGGTTTACAAGCAGACACTCGGAAAATTCTGGGAACATTAGGCAGATCAGGTAGCATCTGCAGAGAGACAAGATAAGGTATTTTGAGTATGGGTCTCTCATCAAATCTTTAAACAGAAGTCCATTGAGGGCAAGTTCTGCATGACTTGTGAAATGAAAAGGGTCTGATGAGCTTAATTGTCTTGTCTTATTTCATAAATTCTATTCAAAATTATTCATTTCTAGCCTGACTGAATCATTTAGGGATAACAACCATCAGGAACATTTTTTAAAATCCATAAAATATGCACAAATATTAAAATGTGATTTGTAATAAAATGCAGCACTTTTTAAACATTGAGATCAACTAGATGGACTGTAATCACCTTTTCCATTCCTGTACTTTGTTATAATATTTGCTTTGCATTTTTAAGTCTAATCTATGAAATGCAACTGCATAACAACATAAAGACATCTGGTTTTAAGCTGACATATGCAGGCCTAGATTTTTAAAATGCAAATAACCTATGACAGAGCCCTTCAAAAACCATCAAGCATTTTGTCACAGCCTGGCTGTCAAATTCACAGCACTCCCAGCTAAGATTAAGTCTATAGACTTCTGCCCAGAACCTGTGCAAAACCCTTGCTTATGGTCCCTTTGATTTGTGCCACTTGACAGCAAAAAGATTATTTTGTTTGGAGCAACTTTTAAATTATGCTTAGAACAAGTTTAGGGAATGTCAACGGTATGAAAGTTTAATTGAACTTCTCTATTTCAATCTAGAGTTGTGACAATCTCTTAATAATTGTTCACTGCAAAATTTCAGTGGGATAGTCAGCAGGGTAATGCGCAATCAACCTTCATTGATGTCTGTATGTGTGTGTATATATAATATATATATATACACATATATTTCTGTTCTTATATGTTACATTTGAAGAATTTTCCGGTGAACTAGTTTATTGCTCTGAAAATCTGGTTTTGGCCTAATGCAAACAAGATTTTTTGCACTATGAATCATTAATATTCCACCAAGTCATAAAAACATCTCCTGAAATAGCATTTTAGAGATCTTTCCAAGCATTTTAAGTGTTATGTAATTGTTTGCTATGATTCAGATGGTGGTATGTTTGATTTTGAATCACCAAGATTCCATGCTTACATCAAACCCTAGGACTCAAGTGGAAAACTGTTGTCTGTGCTTCGAACATTAACCAGTTTATTAAAGACACTTTACCCAAGTGCTTTTGTCAGTGAGGTTGACAAAGTGACACAGAATTCGTTTTGCGGCTCAACTTGATTGTATTAGTAAAATATTCCTCATTAAAACACTATGTGAGCATTTCCCAAATTCCTACAATACTTACTCCCTATCGCTCTATCCACCTGAGATGGAATATTACCTGCAACGATCCACATGTTTGAGCTGGTCATTGAAATCTCCTTTCTCTCCAGCGTAGATTTGGCTCCCTTATGCAAAGGAGAGTCTCACAGGTCAGGATAAATCTTCTCCTGAGTCTTCTAGGGTTGCCTGCATGGTCTCCTACCATAAGCCTTGCTGTGAATCCTCTGTCCAAGTCTTCACCGACAGGCTGGCTTCCAGTTGTACATTTTTATCCCCACTTGCCCCAGAACCTTCCATAATGTTCTGTGGCCTTAGGCCAATGGGATCACGACGTGGGTTCATGTCACCCAATGAGGTCAAGCCAATACCCTTTGCTGTTGCCATGCTGGGGAAGTATAAAGTGCACATACTCGAACAGTCAATGTGCCAAGAACTCTGATATACAATCTACAGGATGGTTGCAACCAGTTTCTTTTGAACCTTTGTAATCTCTTTGACCTTAGTTTCCAAAGTTCTTTGTAATTGATAGTTGCTGCCTACTAGTTAATTTAGTTTCCTGTTAACTGAGAGGTGGGTACTGATGGTCAGAGTGGCAGTGGGCAAGCCTGACCAGGCGGGCACTGCGGAGAGACAGGTAACAGTTTTCTGTTAGTTTCTCCAGCTGTGGGTCCATCTAGAATGTTCAGTTTTGGGCCTATGGTCATTTGACCACAAAATTGAGACTGGCACACCACCCTAGCACTGAGGACGTGCTGCACTTTTTGAGGTGCTATCTTTTGGATGTTAAATCAAGATCCCTCTCCACCAACTCTGGCAAGTACAAAGGATTCTGTGGCACTATTGCAAACCAGAGCAGCAGAATTAGCCAATGTTTGTTTTTCAATCAATGTCACAATAAAACATATTTTCTGCTCATTATCACATTGCTGTTTGTGGAGTCCGCTGTGAGCTAATTGACTGCTACCTATCCAATATTCATAATGACACATCAAAAGTTATTTCATTGATTTGTCATTATTGGCAATCACCCACTAATGAGTATGATTATTAACCTAAGAAATTCCATGTCACCGCTCCTGCATTCTGTGGGTCTTTGTGTGGCTGATGAGTCTGATCCTCGAGCCGCATTTCCAATCACACATCTGGCAGGTATTTCAGGAGGCGAAGTGGTGCTTAGTTTCGGGATCATTAATATTCTTTTGTCTGGTTCCTTTTCCATACTTCCTCTTGCCACTGGGTCTTTTCAAAGAATTGTGACTCATCAGACAGGAGTTTCCTCCAAGTTGGTTCCCTCTGAATAATGGTCTTCCTTGCATTGACATCTATGTTGCATTTCTGAGGGGAGCCTGCAGGGAGTCTTTGAAACGCTTTCGTTGTCCTCCTGTCATTCAAGTACTTTCCTTGATTTGGGCCAAGAATATTTACTTTGATCATCAGAACTCAGGCATTCTAAGTGTGCAGCTGGCCCAGTGGAATTATTTTCAGATGATCATTAACTTTAAAACACATTTGACATCCGATGATCGTGAAAAATGCATGCTTTTTTTTTAAACCTATGATTGACCTTACATTTGCCTCAAGTCCTTGAAAAGCAGCAGATTTGGAACACTACAGTGATGGATGTGCCAACTTGGAACAAATGATCAAGCTTTATCCTGTTAAATTCTACTTCCTTCCCATGTCATCAGTTAAAGCACAAATAAAAATGCCAGAGCTCTAATATGCAAAATGTTTACAGGAAAGCCAACATATAAGTCAACAACATTACTTTCCTGCCAAAAAAAAAGGCAGTGCTCAAAAAGGAGTGGAAGAGTGACACTGGGTAATGCAGAACAGAAGGAATCACAAATGTAGTATTCACTATCTACACTTTTCCAAGCTGCTGCCTTTTTCCATCTTATCTAAAACCAAATTCCTATGCCAAATTTCTCACCTGCTCTGCACATGAACACTGTATTCCTGTAACATGCTCAAAGCGAATTAGTGCATTATTTAACAATTACATCAGATTTGTTTTAGATAAATAAAAATCCATTTATTTTTTATCAAAATAAACTACCTTAAATGCATGACTACTGTTTACAATTGTAGCTTAGCTCAAGATAAGCTGAATATTTGCTTGGTGTTATTAAACCATATTTTCAGTTCAACTTTCTGCAGAACATATTTGTTCCCTACATTGAGATAAAACCCTTCTTTATATTTGACTCTAGGTAATGAAACACCAACACAAGATTTAATCTACTGATTTGAGAAAGTTCTTGGGAGGGTATTTTTATAATGCCAAGGTAAAGTTTGCTCAAGGGGTCACTCATTAATCACTTTTTTTAAAAGTTTGCAGGATGAATGGTGTTTGTGATGGGAACTTGCAATCATTTTATTTTTGCTTGCTCTGCTTTCTTTCAGTTTAATCTCAGTTTATTCCATAAATTGGTGTGAAATGAAAGATAACCATCGCTCACATACAATCAATTGCAACAGCAGGCAGCCCGTGGTTACATGTGGGGAGAGGTTCAATTTACCAAACATGCCCCTGTTGAGACGATCTCTGGTTGCAAAGGAACATAATCCTCTTTTGATTCATCTCTGTAGGAGTGACAATAATCATTTTGTATTGTGATTAACACAGGTCTGGAAGATTTTGTGTTTTATTTCAACTTTTCATACATCTAAAAGCTAGCTTGAGCGCTTACATTTTGACACGTAGTAAAGCTAACACTTCATTCTGCTCGTTATCACTGTGCAGAAGTCTCTCAATGTATCAGCACATTTGTGCAAATTAATTGGAAGTGAATAATGAGCAAAGAGGCAGAGGCTTTCGCATCAAATAGAGGTGAAACCATCGATGGTGACGCAGAGATTGTTAAAACTCTTCTCTCATTCTGAACCTCAATGATTCAAAATGTCACGGAAGAGGGCTGCAGCTTGAGGCTTAAATACAGCTTTCCATTATTTCATTAAAGCTGCCCAATTGGAAACAAATCCAAATGTGGGACCCAAACATAAATGACTCGTTTTCAACTAAGATTATCAATCTTCTCCAAAATACCATCAGTAGTTTTTCAAGTTCCACTCTTCAGCAAGAGAGTGCAAGTATAATTATAACTTACAGCAGTAGAGACAGTTGCGTTATCTTTGGAGCAGAAGGGGAAATGTTCAGTAATTCCCATCGCAGTTACATTGTTCTCTTTATCAAGGTGCATCAAATGGCTACTCTCAATTCAAAATGCTAATTATCATTGTGGCCTTAGATTCTACATCTATTATGAAATGGTTGACCAGCATTTAGATTAAGCATTGGGTCTCCTATAAAATAAAAGAACTTTGAAAATTTTTCAATCAGATACATTTGGACCTCAAAAACTACTTACCTCACAAACAAATCTAATTCAACTGAGTTTAAATCTGTTTCAATTCCCATCAAACCCCTGCCCCCGGTGACAATGGGGCAACCACATCTCTTCACTGCTCTTTGCATTTAAATAACATGAAATGTAATTAAGAAATAAAAATCTTGCCTCATGCCAGTTACAGCTCCACTGTACATCTACATTTGAATTAATTAGCACTGGCAATCTTTATTCTCACCTCAAGGATAACACCAATGCTGGCAAGGCCCAAAGAATAGTCTTCACCTTTACTTTAACCAAGGAATCCATTATTCACCAACCTTTCTCCTCAAGCTGACATCAATAACATGAAATCAACTTGCACTTCTTTTGTGTTTGGTTCATACTCTGACTCCTACCAATTGTTAAACCATTGTACAGCAACCAATGAATCCCTCTATAGCATGCTGGTTTGCAATCAGTTAATTCTGATTTTTAAGTCGTTCAAATCACCTGCAGATCCCTGGTTCTACACACTGGTCTTATTTAAGGAATGTGAAATGAAGAGGGCAGTAGACAGGTGTTTCAGGGCAAAACAATCTCTCCATTTATTTACAATACCAAACGGTAAGTATAATACAAGAAATACAGATAAATGCAACAGACGGGGAAATTGACATATTCAACTATACAGAAGACAGTAATACTATTAAATACACTATTAGCTAGATTAATCACTATTAGAACATAAAAGCAACAGTTTTAATCACAGAATCTTTAATCAGGCTCCCTACCCTTGGGGTCCCAATGCACTGTCACCGCCCGCTTTTTATTCCCTGCTAGCTAGGTCAGAACTTTTGGGGTCTCAGACGTTTCCGCTCACCACTGAAGAAAACGTGATTTTGAAATATGCGCGGCTGTTCCCACTTGCCGTACCCAGACCTGGATGAAGACATCAGATTGTGTGGGCTTTTAGTTTGGATTGAGTCCACAGAAGCAGTAAGGTGTGTACTGGATCTATCGGGTAAATACTTGGTTTTATTTACTTTCTGCAGGTTTTGTGTGCTCAGTTTTCACCTCAGGATGTGTCTGAGGCCTTGTGGCATTGGTCACGTGAATTGGTTTTCATAGTTTGTTGGTTTTTGGATCTGCTGGTCATGGTCGGTTGCCTTTGGTTCCCCTCATTCAGAACAGGCCTGTGTCTGGTAGCTCTTGCTCGGAAGCTCTCAGGACATTCTTTGATTGCTCTCAGAAAGTAGATGCTCGAATTAGCCGTTGGTGTTACTATCGAATTTCTGCCAGAATTACTCTTCTAAAGTTAGCTCCATGGAACATTCTTTCAGGTGAGATCGGAACCTGCAGTTGTACTCATTGTGAATTCCTTATCTTCATGCAAAATCTGTGCTTTTTATTGTTGTTCTGGTGTTCCTTCTGAAGTTAATTGGTTTTATGATCATTATGAGAACTTGTGAATGGATTTTGATTGAACTTAAATGTCTGGTGTTTCTGTAGGCCCCATACTATCTGTGCTGGGTAGCCCGAGGTGTAAAAGCTGTCTCTGGCTAGCGTGTTATGCTTAGTTGATTGTTCTTTTGGACAGGAGGTGTAAATTAGAATTCCAGGCTGAGCAATAGTCCCATACAGAAATCCACATTCTGCTGGCTGTGTTGTGTATTTGCTGCAGTCTGAGTCCAGGGTTCTGCTCAGTATTTTAGGTATTGGAAAAGTTCAGGGTCTTGCCCAGTATTTTAGATAATGGGGATTTTTGCTTGATGCTACACCTTTTCCTCACATTCTTGTATGTCTTCAATTTAAAGAAAACTGCTCAACACATTTTTCACATGCTGCTGGTAGATTTAAAAATTCCCTTTTCAAATTAAATTCTAGTGGGTCATACAGAGGCCATTATTTGTTCTAGGCTCCAAGCAACACACCTAACCTTCATCAGTTCTGATAGGTTATCATTCCCACTAACACAGTGTAACTTCATGTGATTTCAATCCACCACCTTTTTGGATTTTTCTTTCCAAATGAAGTCTTCAGAATGAAATCTGTACCTCATGAGTGTCATTTTGATGTTTCACAAATACTTAAGCAACTTTCTCTAAACTTCCAAGATTAGACATGTCAAATCAAATCTCTAACTTACTGGTTTTAGATCAATGAGGTTCTTACATTTTCCTAGGTTCAATAATTGAGAGATTTATCAATTCCTTCTTGAAATCTGGGCACGAAACAATCAAATAGCTGCCTGCCACCCGTTACATACAATGTAATCTTTCATATCCAGTGTCAAGATAGTCCACTCAATGGTTACCAATATTACAGCCTTGTGTTTTGAGCCAACTGTTGAGGCCGTAGTCATTGAGGATGGACATGGAGCCTTCTCCCCTCATTAATTGCCAAACAGTATGTCACCAGTGACAAGCGTTCAGGATTTTGATCAGATCTGTCAGTTGTAGAACCAATTGGCTTGTCCATGGTGCATTGCTTTCCTTGTTTACTGGGTGTATTGTCCTGTGTCATAGCTTCACTAGTCCGACACCTCCATTTGATTTCCATACATCTGGTGCTGGTTACTATGTTAATATTGACACTAATACTTCTGCTCCAAAGAAAAACATTACTGAAATGGGGTTTTTGCAGATTTTTATATAGATCTCACACCTTTGCTTTCACTAGGTTATTCACCCTGGCCTACTATACAACTTTTTACTACAAGTCAACATAACATAAATCAAAGAACACAGAATACAGAAGATAGGAGCAGAATTAGGCCATACAGTTGACCCCGTCATTCAATAACGTCATGCTTGATCTTGGCTTTAAACTTTCCCACACCATTGCATATAGACATTAAGAATTGCCTATCCCAGCTTTAAATATAGTCAATGACAAAACACCCACAATCTTCTATCATGGAGATTTCCAAACATTGACACTTTGAATGAAGAAATTCCTTCTCATCCCAATCTTAGATGATTGGTTCCTTTTCCTGAGACTGAGTCCCATGTTCAAGATTCCCCAGCCACTGCCTACTCAAAGGCAAGAAGAATGGCCAATAAATTCTGATTCAGTAAGTGCTGTTCGCATCCCAAGAATGAATAAAAAATAATGCTCTTCCGATGGGGAAGCCACTGCTGTCTTCATAAATGTCTGCCCCTTATTTCTATTCATACTGTAATCTGATAGAATCATAGAATGACGCACCCCGGAAGGAGAACATTCAGGATAATGTGCCTGTATGTTTCTTTGAAAGAGCTATTCAAGTATTCCAAGTCCTTGATCTTGCCCCATATAGGCCTGTAAGTTTTTTTTTAACCTTTTCAAGTATATATCCAATTTTCTTTGTACAGTTATTGTTTAATCTGTTTGCAACACCCATTCTGAGTCATAAATCTTCTCTCTTACCCGTGATGCTTTTGCAGATGACCTTACATCTGTGCCCTTTTATTACTGACACCTCCACAATTTTTTTCTAAATTTACTTTGTCAAAATCCTTCATGATTTGAACACTTCTATCAAATCTCTTTTAAACCCTCTGATCAGAGATGAACAACTTCTCTAGTCTCTCCGAAGACGTTCTGCATCCCTTGTGCTATTTTATAGTAAGTCAGTCAGTACTCCTTGTAAGAACCTGACATGATCTGAAAGTCTTGTGGGCAAAATTGGATCTTCTGTGAGGCCCTAACCAATGAGTTCTTTAAGTGTAGCCACAGATATAATCTATGCAATGGTAGTAATTTTCCAAGCATTCTTACATTCTGGAAAAGTCCCAGAGGATAATAAAAATGCCAATATAACACACTAATTCAAAAGAGAAAGGGGACAAAATGTAAGTAAGTCTAGGCCAGCTAACTTAACATCTGTTGTAGGAAAGATATGAGATTCCATTATAAAGGATGTAAAAGCAGAGCATTTAGAAGCCCATAATATAACCAAGCAGAGTCAACATGGTTTCATGAAGAACAAATTATGCCTATGAAATATTTTACAATTCTTTGAGAGATAAGGTAGTTAAGGTAATTAAAGGTGAACCAATTGATATAATCTGTTTGGATTTCCACTCAATAAGAAACCACACATAATGTTAGTTATGGAAGTAAAAGCCCATGGTGTGAGGGTAGTATATTTCATGGAGAGTGAATTAGTTAGCTAATAGGAGACACAAAGTTGGAATAAATAGAACATTTTCAGGATGGTAACCTAGAACTAGTGGAGCGCTACAGGGATTATAGTGGGCCCCACAATTATTTACAATATATCTTAATCAGTTAGATTACAGAAGTGAATTGTTTGCAGATGACACAAAAATAGATGGAAAGGCAAGTGATGAGGATGACACAAGGAGTCTACAGGGAGATATAGGCAGGTTAAGTGAATGGGTAAAAACCTGACAAATGGAATATAATGTGGGAAAATGTGAGGTTATGCATTTTGGTATGAAGAAGAGAAGAACTGAATATTATTTAAATGGGGAAAGGTTTCAGAAAGCTGCAGCATGGAGAGATTTGTGAGTCCTTATACATAAACAGCTAGCATCCAAGTGCAGCAGATAATGGGGAAGGCAAATGAATGTTAATATTTATTTCAAAGGGAGGTCTTTCTAAAACTGGTCATTTGGAATACTCTGAACAGTTTTGGACCCCTTATCTAAGGAAAGACATACTAACATAGCTGGCAATACAGAAGAGGTTCACTAGCTTGATACTGTGTAAGGGGGATTTTCTTATAAACTGATGTTGATAGGTTGGAATTAGGAGAATGAGTGGAGATCTCATCGAAACATATAAGATTCCTAAGGAGCTTAACAGGGTAGCTATGGAAAGATTATCTCTCCCAGTGAGACAGTCAGAGAGTTACAGACTCATAGAGTCATACAGCATGGAAACAGACCCTTCGGTCTAACTTGTTGATGCTGGCCAGATTTTGCAAACTAAACTAATCCCATTTACCTGCATTTGGTCCATATCATAGCTCTCTAAACCTTTCCTATTCATGTACCTATCCAAATGTTTTTTAATAGTTGTACTTGTACCTACATCAGCCACTTCCTCTAGCGCTTCATTCCATATAAGCACCACCCTCTGCACAAAAAGTTGCGCCTCAGGTCCCTTTTAAATCCTTCCCCTCTCGCCTTAAAACTATGTCCTTTAGGTTTGAATTCCCTTAGCCTGGGGAAATGACCTTTGCTTTTACCTTATCTATGCTCCTCATGATTTTATAAATCTCTATAAGGCCACCCTTCAGCCTCCTATACTCCAGGGAAAAATGTTCCATCCTATCCAGCCTCTCTTTATAACTCAAACCCTCCAGTCCCAATAACATCCTTGTGAATCTTTTCTGCGCAATTTTTCTAATTTAATCATATCCTTCCTAGATCAGGGAGACCAGAACTATCTGCAGCAGCCAAAAAGTGGCCTCAACAATGTTCTGTATAGCCGCAACATGATTTCCCACCTCTTATACTCAATGCTCTGACCAATGAAGGCAAATTGCCAAATGCCTTCTTCACCATCCTGTCTGCCTGTGACACCATTTTGAAAGAACTATGTATCTGAACCATTAGGTCTTTCTGTTTAACAATACTTGACAGGGCCCTGCTATTAACTGTGGAAGTCTTGCCTTGTTTTGTCTTATCAAAGTGCAACACCTAGCTTTTACCTAAATAAAACTCCATCTGCCACTCCTTGGCCCACTGGCCGAGCTGATCAAGATCCTGTTGTACTCTGAGATATCCTTTTTCACTGTCCGTTATACAACAGTTTTGGCATCATCCACAAACTTATGAACCATGCCTCCTATATTCTCATCCAAATCATTTATGTAACTGACAAACAACTGTGGACCAGCACCAATTGTCATGACATACCACTGTTCACAGGTTTCCAGTCCAAAAAGAACCCTCTACCGTCACCCTCTGTCTCCTACCGTCAAGCCATTTTGCTAGCTCTCCCTGGATCCCATGTGATCTAATGTTACTAACCAATCTACCATGAGGAACCTTGTCGAAGGCCTTGCTAAACCATGTCAATAATGTCTAGCATCTGCCCTCATGTATCTTCTTGGTCAAAACCTAAAAAAAAGCATCAACTTAGTGAGACCCAATTTCCCACACACAACACCAAGCTGACTATCTCTAATCTGTCCTTGCCTCTCCAAATCCATGTAAAAGTTGTCTCTCAGAATCACGTCTATCAACTTACACGCCACTGTCATCAGGCTCACCAGTCTGTAGTTCCCTGGTTTTTCCTTTCAGCCTTTCTTAAATAAATGCACAATATTATCCATCCGCAAGTCTTCCAGCACCTCCTCTGTGCCTGTAGATGATTTAAATATCTCTGCCAATGGCTTTGCAATTTCTTCCCACACTGCCCTGGGATACACTTGATCAGGTCCTGGGGACTTATCTACCTTTAGACATTTTAAGACTCCAGCACCTCATCTTCGGTAATGTGGATTCTTCTCAAGACATCACTATTTATTTCCCCAAGTTCCCTAGCCAGTGTATTGAACCCCTTCAGTTAAGATGCAACCAGAATCTCTTTTAAAGGTCTCTTCCCAGAAGAGATCCCAATGATCCAAAATATGAATCCTTGCCCCCTGCACCAGCTCCTCAGCCACACATTCATCTGTCCTATCCTCCTACTCCTACTCTCACAGGCATGTGGCATTACTGCCCTTGAGGTCCTGCATTTTAATCTCCTGCCTAACTCCCTGTACTCACTCTTTTTCATCCCTTTTTTCTAACTATCTCACCAATACCAATGTGTACAAAGACCTCCAGCAGCTCACGCTCACCTTTGAGAATTTACTTCAACTGCTCCAAGATGCCCTTGATTCAGTGAGGCAACACGCCATCCTGAAGTCTCACTCATGGCTGCAGAATTGCCAGTGTATGCCCCTGACTGGAGAGTCCCTTATAACTATTGCTTAGTTGAACTTTGACAACCCCTGCTTAACAGAAGGTCCAGCTATAGTGACCGAGGCAGTTTTAGATTTCAAGTTCGCAAAAAAAATTAAGATTTATTTTCTTAAATTCCAACACTTAGTTTCACTCCCAGAGTTTGAAAACAGTTCCTGATCCTCAGGTTCACTATCAGGTACAGGCCCCTCCTGCTCTGAGTGATGGTGTGCTAGTCCCTTGGCCTTCTGGATTCTGCCTTGCAAAGACAACAGTTCCAGGAACCTGCTTCCCATTGTGATTCCTCATCCATTGCTGCTAAGACGATCCCCTCCAGACACCCCGACAACCGTGTGGAACAGGCCGCTCTTCCACATTCCCTCCACTGCTACGACATTCCTCCCGGTGTCCACGACAATCGCGTGGAAAGTTTTTCTCCCAAACACTGCCCTCTCCTGTCTCTCCTTCCCATTTCTTAATTTCTTAATTTCTTTTTGAACTTTAAAAGTTCCAAAGCAATTCTAATATGAAAATAAAAAATTCTGCTCTGGATAGAGGAAATCCAATTAAAGACCTCTAACTCAGGAGCAGTTCTAAGACCCACACTACTGCCATTTTATTTCAACAGTCTAGGACATAACCTCAGAGTACAGGGTCACCCATTTAATACAGATACAAGGAGGACTTTTTTGTCGGAGGGTGGTGAATCTGTAGAATTCTTTACCACAGTTAAAATGGGTTGTCGATTATGTTCAAGGCCAAGATAGTCACGTTCTTAAACAGTAAGTGTATCAGTGGTTATGGTGCAAAGGCAGGAAAGCGGAATTGAGGATTATGGATCAGCCATGATCTTATCGAATGGCAGAGTAGAGTTAGTGGGCTCAATGGCCTTCTTTTGCTGCCTTATGGTATCATGATGCAGCCACAGAAAACCCCAGAATTTAGTCTGTCACAAAGTTTGTTACATTTTCGTTTAAGCCAATTAATTGTGTATCCACTGTTTCAAGACACCCCCATTGCAAATGTGACAGCTGAAGGAAGTTTCATTTCTTGAATAGCCATAACACTGTCTAACTCTATATTAACTGAACCCAATAACTCAAGGATCTGCCGTATAATTCACCACTTATGCTGATAACAATCTAAAAAAGCCAACACTTAAACAATTCTATATCTAAGTGGAGGGTACAATTACAGCTATTATCATTCTGATAGAGTGCCCAAGAGCAAAATTAAGGGCCATTCCAGTTCCATAGCTACGCTGGGACTGCTTCCTAACAGATACTTGCTCTTGCCACTTGAAAAGCTGCAATATTCAAACTCCACATCTTTATGAGATGGTACAATGTAGACAGAGCTAGCTTTGAAGTGCTTCCTATGGCAAACTATCTTTTCATCCAGTATTGAAATGGATCCTCTTAAATGGTACTACTACGATTTGTTTCTGCAAAATGCTGGGAAATGCCAGCAAAGCGAGAGCCCATGGAACGCAGAGAATAATTGCAGCATGGACATGAAGTTGGCTGGAGACAGAGTGCCGATGAGGAAATTTTTTGGGAGCAGTGGAAGATATACAGTGGGGTTCACCTCAAGTTACTCCTAGGACAACTGCTTTTCTTGACATGTATCAATAATAAGTCTTGGATATATAGGATACAATTTCAAAATTTGCAGGTGAAACATGAAAGATTTTCACTATAGTAAAGAGCAAATTTTGATAGAGGTATTCAATTTTATGAAGCATCCAGACAGAATTAACAGGGGAAAACTATACCTGTTGGCAGAAAGGTCAAAAATTGGAGGAGATAGTAAGAACTGCCAATGCTGGAGTCAGAGATAACATAGCTGGAGCTGGAGGAACACAGCAGGCCAGGACACTGATTTGAGATGAATATTCAAAGTACTGATGGTGACATGAGAAATAGTTGGGACGTGAAATACATTGCTTGCCTGAGTGTGTGGTAGAAACAGATTCAGTCATGGTTTTCAGAGTAATTGGATAAACACCTGAAGAGAAAAAGATGCCAGACTACAGGGAATGCTCAGAGAGCACGTACTGATACAAGGGCTAAATAGCTTCCTTTTACTGTAACAATTCTATGATTTAAAGAAAGATAGAATAATTCAATTGCAGTAGTCTTCGTGTTGTTCCTATAGACTTTTGTTAGGATCACTAAATTTGGATCATATACCAAAATAGATTCTGCTAAGATGAAAATGACTAGATGATTGAGTGTGCTGCTCCTCTTTCATGGAAGGCAGGAATAGCCAATCATAGTCTATTGAGCAAATACATGACCCCTCTATAATGTTGAACGTGTGAACTCCCTGGGCTTTATTGGATCCACGAGTGACTCCTGTGAGGCAAGAAGAAAAAATTCATTACAGAATGAAATGGAATCCACCAATGTTGGCACCAACCAATGTAAAATATGTAGGTTGAGAGAGTGAGTACCATTACCAAAAGGTTTCAGATATGTCCTGGAGGGAGAGGGCGCTGTACTATTTGGTACAGTTCTGAAAGAGTTCATGTTGAAATTGTATTATCCCCACCCAATCTGGTGATGTCACACTATCTGTGGGTAAATTTCAGCACTACACTAGCCTTCGTAGGGAATATGTCAATTTTGTATAGGTCTCGAATTAAGCTTTACTGCTAATTTAAATTGTATTTATTGTTATCATGCGATAAACTACATTGTTAACTCAGACAAGTGCCTCTTCTGTTTAAACTCATCATTGAATGGTCCTCCTCCATTGATAATTAGATGGGTTCTAGATTTAGGATGAACAAAGGAGATAGGTGGTAACAAACTACTTCAATCTCTGCTACCCCAGTGCCACCTACTGGCAGTGGTGTGGATTCAAACTCCATTCCATCTGAATTCCAAATAGGCCCACACCGAAAGGAGGAAATTACAAAATAAAGCCCATTTTGAGGAAAAATGAATTTACCACTTTTAGAGTACTATCGTTTCAAGGACACACAATCTCTCAGCAGCTGGAACATGATTACTGACCAAGACAAACAGCAGCAGCTTTGGAAGCAGCAACGGAACCAACTCAGAACTTCAAAGACAAACATTCACCAAGGAGATGTTAAGAGGGACAGCGATAAATGTTTGTGCTAGGAAAAGAGAAAAAAAAAATCAGACACATCTCGAACAGACCTTAAAGAAAGAGACTGCAAGGTGCAGGAGAAGTCTCTGGCAGTAAACTTTGGAATCCCCGGAGTAAATGAGGATAACAAAAAATAGAAAGTGAAGGAAAAGGAATGCAAAAGAAAGCACTATGCTCCCACAGCAATCATCACCACCATGGACTTGAGACTTCAAGATGCAAAAGACAGTGAAAGGACCAAAGAAGTAATTTAAAATTGGGAAGGCCTCAAACTATATTGAAGCTTGAAAGGAGCAAATTAAGAAAGTCCAGTGAAAGTATGTGTCAGAAAAAAGACAGGTAGGTGACATTAAGGATTTAAGAAGACTGAAAGGCAATAATAAAATTGCGATTTTAACAGGAAAATTGATAAGGTTTCCATCAAGAGAATTTTATTGAAAATTTTGTGGACAAGAAAAATTGGCATTTCTTGACACTTCTTGTCTGGCTGACACTTCTTAATGTATCGTGACAAATTAGACATTTTCAAGGGATTTATGTACCTTTTACAAATAGCCTTCTTCACAGTTAACAATTCCACAGGATACCTGATCCTCTGAAAGGTTCCCTGATGCTGCCTCACAAAAGATCTCTGACCCCTCCCCCACAGTGTCCTAGGAACATAGCCACCAGAATAGTTCAGTAGTTCAGCTCATTAAAGGAGTTCTCTTACCATACAAAAGAAACAAATCGAGAACAGAGATAACAAAGTGTAGAGCTGGATGAACACAGCAGGCCAAGTAGCATCATAGGAGCAGGAAATCTTAACGTTTTGGGCCTGGGTCTAGGCCCAAAACATCAAGATTTCCTGCTTGGCCTGCTGCGTTCATCCAGCTCTACACCTTGTTATCTCGGATTCTTCAGCATCTGCAGTTCCTATTATCTCTGATACAAATTGAGAACAGATGTGCTGTTACCTGGTCTGGTCTTCACACTCCAGGAGAAACCAAAGTCTGATTTGAATGGATGTAGTTGATTGGCTGAATGGCCAATCATTTCTACAAACTGTGTATGTATGATCCATGGACTACTCCAATCCAATCCTTCGCAAAATGGAAAACGCTAGGTTCAGGAGTGGGACTTAGGATTTTGGAAATCCTCTGCCATTTTAACCACAGCAGAAAGGTTACTGTTAGAGTGAAAAAAAAGGGGCAAAGTTTGGGGCCAAGCATGTTAATAAAAATATTATGTTCTACAAACTACAAAGATGAAACTGCATGATGCAGACAGAATAATTGCACAGAAACACACATTAAACAGTTGAAAATATGTAGATTTGCAATCAGAAAATCTTTACTTTTAAGCCTGCACCAATTTTCTGACTTTAACTCCATTAGAAGAATTAAAGGATACTGACTACTTCCTGGAGATCAATTAGTCCAATAAGAAACAGTTGTCAAAACACTGCTTCAGGAACAAACAATGGATAAACAATTGGTCAAGGTGGCAACCAGTAGAAAATTTCATTCATCTTCCTAGACTCATGGTGAAACCCAAACATGAAAATGGATCCAATGGGATTACTTAGGTTGGCGCAAATGAATTGTTTCATATTATCAACAAGAAACAAGTCACAGACTTTACTGGGCAGAGTTCGAGTTTAGTGAGTTAGAAGGAATTTGGTAGGGCCAGGGGAGGGGGTACTTCTTTCTTCTATCATTTTTAGGGTCCTGCAGTTGGCTCTTACTTCAGTTCAGGGAGAGATGTTGATTGGTGAGTACTGGCAAGTTACTCTGCTATGTAAATGGGAATAAATAGATTTTAAAGTTATGGTTTGGCAGCTCAGCTTGGGTAAGTTCAGCGGACATTCTGTAATAGGTGTGAAGTCATGGACACACCATGTGTCCCAGATAAATCTACCTGTATTAGCTGCTTAAGCTTAAATCCAAGCTTTGGAACTTGACCAGCAGCTGGAATCACTGTTGTATATCCATAAGGGAAAGGATAATATGGGTAACTTATTTATGGAGATAGTCATTCCCCAGGTCAGAATCATATCGACAGGGACGGAATTTGTCTCTGCAAAGCAGGAGGCCCCTGAGTCAACTTGCTTGCTAATTGGTGTTTCATTGCAGATGCTGGTGAGGAGATGGTTCATCAGGAGACTGCATGTACAGTCAGATCGCTATCACCATGGGTGACTAGATAGAGAAAGAAGAATGGAAGAACAATAGTGATATGGATTCCATTGTTAGAGGATCAGGCAGGCATTGCTATGACTCCAAGATGGTTTACTGCCTCATTGGTGTCAGGATCAAGGATATTATGGAGCAACTGCAGGATGTTCCTCTTAGAGAGGGTGATCAAGCAGGTGTTGTGGTCCATGTTGATAACGATGACATCAGTAGGAATGGGCATGAGGTCCTGAAAGCAAATACCAGACAATTAGGTAGCAGTTTGGAAGGCACGACCCCTAAAGCAGTAATTTCAGGGTTGCTCCTAGTCCCATGTGCTAGTGAAGATAAAAATAGGAGAATTGGATGATTTACCACATGACTGATAATCTAAGCATCAGATTTCTGGACATTGAGACTAATTTTGTGGAAGGTGGGACCTGTATTGGCCTATGTCTGTAGAGAATCGGGATGAACATCGTTGCCCACACTACTTGGCAGGTTTTGATCTTGCTTCACTGGGGAGGGAACCTGAAGGCAAATTCAGAGCGGCAAATGGGAGGCAGAAATTTAGGGACTGACTGTGAAAGACAGATCACCTGAAGGTCACACATATTCTGCAAGGCTACAGACCCGGCAATGGAATATGTGATTAGAATGGGCAGCTAGTTGAATCAGATGGAGCAGGCATGAAGGGCTGAAAGGCCTTTTTCTGGGCTGTTATGTTTCTATGGTTTGGAATAGTGGTAGGTATAGTAAAGTGAAAGAAACTGTATGTATAATGATAAACAATGGGAAAGAAAACTATGGGGAAGATGTTGCATAAGGCAATGGTTCCGTAAGAATTCATTTTTATTTTGCATTAACTCCACGCAGTCTGTCGATGTCGCACTATCTTTGGATGAAAGCAGTTGAGATTTACATCCACCTTCTTAGGTAGCAGATCTATTTCATATAGCCCGCATTTAATAATTGCATCTATCTAGTAATGTAAGTTGTATTTATTGCTATTATGCAATAAGCCGCTTGCTAACAAAAACAAGTGCCTCTTTTGCTTGGACTCACCAGTGGTTTTTCATCTAACACTGATAATTAGACAGGCTGTTGAAATAGTCTAGATTATGGAGAATTTGTGGTGGCAACATATCTCAACCAGCCCTATCCCACTGGCAATTTGGCAAGTGCTAGAGCTGTAATCAGAAAATTGGGGAGTTGTATTGTGATATTGGGAAGTTAGGAATTGTGAAGCAGCTCCTGTCCGTAAATGGGAATGGGTGTGGGGATCAATACAATCTATAGTGTATCCAGGAGGAACAGAAGCAAGTCTTTCCTTCAACCTACCTTTTAGGTTGTGGTCTCCAGTACATCATTATATAACCATATAATGACACATCAATGGAAAATGTCTAAGCACATATGGTTCAATTACCTGTATTTTTTGCATATTTGTATTCTCTGATATGGTTAATCATTCCTCTCTGAAATTCCATTTTACACTAAAATATATATTTTTGGCATAATGAACATAAAACTCCATCTGCCCCTTTCCACCCTACGGACTGAGACTTCCAGCACCCCATCAGAAAACCTGGAAACCTTCTTTATGGCCTGCTGATCCCTTGGTAACCTTCAATTCTTCTTGAAAAACCTTTGGAGATGGATCTACCAACTGCTGTATCTAGAATGATCTCTAAATAGATGGGGGCTGTCTTTAAGAAGTGTTGGCTAGTTTTGAATTGTGCTAGCCTTGCATGCACCTGAGGATGCCTTCTAAATACGTAGCTGGTCAGCAGTTTATTTGGAGCATAGTTCCATGTTGCAATCATGTTGATGGGTAGGTAGCAAAAAGTTTGCATGTTGCCTGCATCTTTTCAATGAGACAGGGGTTACACATGCATCATGATCCCCATGCTCTGTAAGTGGCACTGTTGAGGTTTTAACCCAATGATCCTTATTGATCATTTTGGTATTACGAAGAGCCTATTACAATTCTGCACAGGATTACATGGCAACATTAAGTCATTCTGAGCTCCAGCAATTTAATCAGGTGCCTCAGATCACAGGTTGTGTAGCTTCCATTATCCTGCATAGCAGAAACATAAGAACATTCCTTTGAAATAATTTACAAATATGGTTCCACTTTCAATGGTTAATAAACTAAAATGCATTATGATTACTACTCTTCAGAGGATACATTTGCATAGATTTATGACCAGCTCATTTGTTTGACCTTCATTAAAGATGCTACTACTTAGCAATAGTCCAGGAAATAATGTAATAATTACTGGACATTACCCCTGTAAATAATACTGATTCATTTTATTTGAGTTAAAGCACTTACTCATAAAAACAACAAGGAGGTACTAAACATGTGTGGGCTCAAGCATCTCCAACTAATAGAGGGCATTTTTTATTTTCCTGCAGCTTTCTATCTGTTGCAGATTAAGGGAGAAGAAAAAAAGCTCTATCAAGCGGCCTTTATTCAAAGTTATGACTGAAAGCAGATAGCGTCTGTAAGTGATTCCAGAATGCTTCCTACATTGAAAGGGATAACACATCAAAGTGCCTAATTGGTTATAAAGAGCTTTGGGATATCTTGAGGGCATGAGAAGCATTACGTAAGTGCAAGTCTTTTTTCGTTTTAAGTTGAACTGATGCAAATACATTTTTGCATTTAATCATGAGCTAATTTCATTTATTGTGTCATTCGAAACAATTTTTATTTATGGAGGTAAAAATTTTCCATTCAGTTAAAATGCCAGTATCATGCCAGGCATCCATTGTGTACCCTACTCATCATGTAGTTTCTCAAACTTCAACAGAGCTGAATAGCAAAAGAAAGGAGTTATGAAACACGGGTGGGTGGATGGTGCAAAGATACAGGTCAGTCATGACCTACTTAAATTGTGGAACAAGCTAGAAAGGCTAGTGAACTGCTAGTAGAACTGCTGTTCCTATGCTTATGTCTATATTGTCCATTTTGTAATTGTGCTCAAAGCAAATTTGGACTTTGGATCAGTTATTCAAAATGGAGCAGTAGTAATCTGGCTGAGGTTCATCTACCAACTGTGTCCCCATTTGTAGGTTTTGTTTAAATCAAGCTTTTCAGAGATATATAAATGCAACTTTTACCCAGGCCTCCTGGCTTAGAGGTGGGGACACTACTAAGGTGCCACAGGAACCTTTGCCCTCATTTGTAATTTTGGCTAAAGCAATCTGGATAATTTTGGAATTTAATTTCTTAAACTGAACTGTTTGACCAATTATAAATCTCCTGTCGGCAAGTTGCAAATTTAGAACACAGGGAACAGAATGTTAGAATGTGGAATCAAAACGTTTGAAGGAAATAAAGATTTGTGAGGAAAAGAATAAATATTAATATCTTGAAAAGTGTCCATATTACAGAAGAATAGACACTGGATGTCTTAAAATGCATAAAGGCGGATAACTTGCTGGGACCTGATCAAGTGAATCTCAGAAATTTGTGGGAAGCTATGGAAGTGATTGTTGGGTCCTTTGCAGAGATATCTGTATCATTGATAACCAGAGGCGAGATGCCATAGGACTCGAGGTTGGCTAATGTTGTGCCATTATTTAAGAAAGATGGTAAGGAAAAGTCAGGGAACTATCGACCGGTGAGCCTGACCAGTGGGCAAGTTATTGGAGGAGATTCTGAGGGATAAGATTTGCATTTATTGGGAAAGGCAAGGACTGGATAGGGACAGTCAACATGGCTTCGTGTGTAGGAAATCCTATCTCACAAACTTGATTGAGTTTTTTGAAGAAGTGACAAAGAAGGTTGATAAAGGCAGAGTGGTGGATGTTGTCTATATGGACTTCAGCAAGGCATTTGACAAAGTTTCACATAGTAGACTGGTTAAGTAAGGTTAGATCACATGGAATCCAGGAAGAGCTAGCCATTTGAATACAAAATAGGCTTGTAGGTAGGAGACAGAGAGTGGTGGGTGGAGGGTTGTTTTTCAAACTGGAGGCCTATGATCAGCGGTGTGACCCAAGGATCGATACTGGGTCTACTGCTTTTTGTCATTTACATGATTTGGATGTGAACGTAGGAGGTTTATTTAGTAAGTTTGTAGATGACACCAAAATTGATGGTGTACTGGACAGTGAAGAAAGTTATACCAGAGTACAACAGGATCTTGATCAGATGGTCGGATGGGCTAAGGAGTGGCAGATGGAGTTTAATATCGATAAATGTAAGAAGTTGCATTTTGATAAGGCAAATTCAGCAGGACTTATACAGTCAATTGTAGGGTCCTGGAGAGTGTTGCCGAAAAAAAGAGACCTTGTGGTGCAGGTTCATATATCCTTGAAAGTACAGCCACAGATAGACAGGGTGGTGAAGGTGTTTGGTACAGTTGCCTTCATTGGTCAGTGCATTGAGTATAGGAGTTGAGATGCCATGTTGCAGCTGTATAGGGCATTGGTTAGGCCACCTTGGAATACTGTATTCAGTTCTGGTCCCCCTGCTATAGGAAGGATGTCGTTAAATCTGAAAAGGTTCAGAAAAGATTTACGAGAATGTTGCCGGTGTTGAAGGGTTTGAGCTATGGGAAGAGCTGAATAGGCTTGGGCTATTTTCCCTGGAACGTTGGAGGCTGAGGGGTGAGTTTATAGAGGTTTATAAAATCATGAGGGGCATGGATAGGGTGAATAGCTAAGGTCTTTTTCACAGGCTAAGGGAATCTAAAACTAGAAGGCAAAGCTTTAACGTGATAGGGGAAAGATTTAAAAGGGACTTAAGGGGCAACATTTTCACACAGAGGGTAGAACAGAATGAGCTGCCAGAGGAAGTGGTGGAGGCTGGTGCATTCACAAAATTTAAAAGGCATCTGGACGGGTACGTGAATAGGGAGGGTTTAGAGGGATATTGGCCAAATCCTGGAAAATGAGGTTAGATTAATTCAGGTTATCCGGTTAGCATGGACAATTTGAACCGAAGGGTCTGTTTCCATGCTATACAACTCCATGTCTCTATGATTCTATGAAACCTTGTTTACATAAAAGGATTCAAAGGGTAAATATCAAGGAACTTGTTGTGCATCATTTTACATTGTTTTGGAGGTGTGGAGCCAGTCTGAAGTAAATTAATGTATCGATTGCTGGAACTGTTGCCGTGTTCTCATACGAAGCAGAAGAATGAATTCCTTCACATCTGTTGTACTACACTTTTACAATAAGCCCTGCTTCTCTTACTACATTAGCAGATTTTACACTTGCCATTGAATCACAGAGCTTCACATGCTTTCATGCAGGAGGAGCCCAAGGGTTATTCAGCTGTTTAACCTCAATTTATCTTCACAATTATCTACAAAATCTCTGGAGGTGACAGAACACCACTCAATTCTGTGACTATTAACTTTTTGTTTTAATGGCAATAACACCAGATTCAACTTAAATGGTTCAACCATCAGATGTTTTGTTACTGAATTAAAATGGTTAGATAATTGTCGTGAAATGCCATTTTGAGTAATATTTCATGGCGTTTGTGGCTGTTTCCCATGAGACCCATTATGGTAATTTCTTTACAATAACCAGTAAATTGTATAAGTAGTCAGCAGATATAATGGAGAGGAAGCCAGAAATTTGCATTTTAATACATCTGTCTGATCTGTTTTAGAGGCTGAGAGCTGAGTAGGACAAGCCTTAGCTCCACGTACATTGTTGAGTGGCATGAATTTTGATTAGTTTTATCACTAACTCTTAAAAGGACTGTATTGGAATCCAATTATGTTAGATTTTCATGATTCCGCACAACACTTCTTTAAAAATAAACAAATTTTACAAAATACATCCTTGCACAAACCATTTTCTGGCCGTGATTTTTTTTATTTGTCAACAATCTGGAATTTTTTTAACTTACGTACTTCTTCATTTTAGACTGATCTTAATACTAAAACTGAATTTAATCAGTTGGCTACAGACAAGCTATTTTACAAATATTGAAAGGTTGAGTAGACACATGGATTGATTTAACAGTTATCACCACTAACAAAATGTGTCAGTTGCCTGGGCCAAATTGCAAACAATAGTGATAAGATTTTGCTCATCAATAATTTGACCGAAAACGCTATGAATAAAAACCCAGAAAAACTTTGATTCATTTCAAATGCTTCAGTGACATTAGTTAACTGGAATTTCACTCTCTAGCTTGTTTATCTGAAAACATATAATGCATACTGCAATATATTTAATGCTTCACAGGAGTACCAAGATAGAAAGTAACAGATAGCAGGTGCCTAAAAACAAATTGTACAATTACAAACTCTCATATTAGAATTTATTCGTCGGCACGCGGGAAGCAATATAACATCATTTAGGACATAGCAATGAAAGATGACCACGTAGGGGAAAATGATTAACGCACTGCGTTAAATACATTGCTTATTTGAGATCTCATTTTCAGCCCAGCTATGACTAATGTATAAAAAAAAATTCAATCAGTTATGGAAATACTAAGTGAAATAAGCTTGGGGGAATCTCAATCCCTTCTGCGATCAGTTGCAAGCCCATGTAGTTCAAAGGAGCTACAAAGGAGCTTCAAAAGGCCAGTAAAGCAGCTGGTGCAGTTGGGTTTTATTCTGAGGTTTACATCAAGGTACATGTTGGAGCAGAATTCAGGGAGCTAGTTTTCTTCCTCAGTTAACTGTGTACGCACGAACAAAGAATTTCCAGCTGTTTTATTGGGCATCCATCACCAGAACAGGTACAAAATGTTACAAGTAAATCCAGCAACACTTTTGCAATCGTGTGTTTTTTAAAAAATATTAATTCATGGGATGTGAGCACCACTGGCAAGGCCACCATCTAAGGCCCATCCCTGAATGCTCTTGAAAAGATGGTACTGCACTATCCTCTTGAACAGAGGTTTATAAAGGCACTTGCAGGATTTTGATTGATGACAGTGTTTAGTTTCAACTATGACATCTTAGATAATTAAGCATTCCATGACCTGGACAAGACTCAGCCATGAGTTGATAAGAGGTAAGTAACATTTATGCAACAAAGGTGCCAGCCAATAATCATCTCCAACAACAGAGTTCAAACAGCCACATAATTAATCACTAAGACTTCTTCTATAACTTTCAAATGCACAAACTCTACTACCTGGTAAAACAGGGCAGCCAGTACTCCAGAACACCATCACATGCAAATTCCTCTTCAAGTCACAGATCAACCTGAATTAGAAACATGTGTAGTGGGATTGAAATCCTCCAACTCCCTCTCTGTGAACAATGTTGATGGACGTGCTTTCAGCACTCATGAGCGTGTCAGGTATAATGATGCTGTGCGACATCAAGCACAGTGGTATGCAGCAGAAAAGAGTGCAGATGGAACAGAACAGAGAAAATAAACAGAGAAGATGAATTAAGAATAGGACACCCAATTCCACAGCAACCACATACATTGCTGCCATGGTATCCTAATAAATCAAAAAGGTGCAACTTGGGTTGGCTCATGCAAAAAAAACCTAAGAAACAAAAATGTTTGGCCAAATCCCACCATAAGCATTATAACCTCCTCTGTGTTCCTTGGCATTAAACTGGCCTTCAGTCATGTATTCATTCAGTCAGTGGATAGTTATCATGAAAAAAAGTGGAACAAGAGGCTGACAATTGGAATATAATAATGGGTGAGACCCAAGTGGTGCTGATCAATTAATTTGAGTTTATATGGAAAAAGAAAATTTAGCTATAGCATGTGCTTTCCTGAACTATAATACACCCTTCCTAACATTCACCCTCAGTGATTTCAGCAGAGGTAGAAGCAGACTACTTACAGCCCTGCTTTGATGATTGAGATGCACTTAACCTAAGACCTCTGTGTTTCAGAGCTGTTGATAACAGTTTTAAAAATTGCTCCACCTCAGCCATCAGAAGAATTGAAAACATGTTGAAGAACTTGGAAATTTCATGAGGCAAAGGGGATCATTCAGATTAGTGTGTCAGAACCAGCATTGGTCTAGGTGATTGTGGGGAATTGAATTTGAAATTAGAACATTTTAAATAACATTCCCTTGTCCCATTTTGTCATCATCATTCTCCTGGACCAGGGCCACTTCACCCCTATCACTTCGCTGTACAGCAACTTGGGGAGCATCATTGTAAGATCCTGGATAAGCTACCTGTCATCCCATTGCCATGATCATGGGCTGTGTCAACTCATTCGAGAGCCATCTCAAAGCTCCATAAAAAATGGTGTCAAATCCCAGGCTTTACGTTCTTTCAACTACCTGCACCACCAGTCCACTCCGGATCATGTTTGATTTGTCAACCCTCTCTGCTATTGTGAAGAGTATGCATAGCACATCTGTCAGTAGCCAGGTAAATTACTGATGCACCACTAGCATCCACCTTCTCAGTGACAACCACCGACATCTGTGCTCCCAGGAGCAGGTCTTCTGGCATGGATCCTCCACAACTAATCGTGCCGTTGCTGTAGGTCCTGTACCAGTGCACCCACAAAAGGAATAAGGTCCCCTTAGGAATCATCCCCGTGCATGTCCAGTGACACTTATTGTATGCATGAAGACCCTGGAAAATAAAGGAAAGGATTTTGATTCAGTCATGGCAGAGTTACAAGATGAACAATCAGCCAGCTCAGACTACTTGTATTTCAGTCATAGATGAAATAAATTCAGCATGTGTGTGCCTGTGATAGTTGTAATTCTCACACCAGCTGACTATGAGCTCACTGTCTCATGATGCTCAGTTGAGAGGAACACAGATTATCTCCAGGGCATTCTTCTCTCCATTTCTAAAATGTACTATTTATGATGTGTCCCCTCCAATTCTATATGCCTTTCTTGTATTTTACATTCTTCAAGGATTGGTGCTATCAGAAACCTATAAAATCCCAACAGGACTAGACAGGGTAGATGCATGAAGGATATTCCCCTCGACAAAGGACTCCAGAGACAGGGGTCATGTTCTAATAATACAGGGCAAGCCATTTTAGGACCAAGATATGGAGAAATTTCTTCACTCAGAGAGTGGTGATCTTGTGGAAGTTGCTACCAAAGAAAGCAGTTGAGGCTAAAATATTTCTTGCATGCATCATGCGTCATGGTTTTAAGAACTGTTAGATTCAGCACTTGGGGCTATAGGGATCAAGGGACAGGGGGAAAAGCAGGAATTGGCTACTGAGTTGCATGATCAGCCATGATCATAATGAATGGCAGAACAGTCTTGAAGGGCAGAATAGCCCACTCCTGCTCCTATTTTTGATTATTCTAAGTTTGTTGATGGGAAAATAAGGATGTCATAAAAATCAAAGAAAGTAGTTTGTGTGTTGCTCATAGATGAGTTGTTTGGAAAGGTTAGTTGTACCTTTACATCAATACTGAGCATGTGCATAAGAAACTATGTCAAGAGGACATCAGGTCACATGGATCTGAAATTTGAGGTTGTAGCATAGCATTCCAGAGATGTTCTCCTGTATATCGTACGTATATTCAATAAGACCTGTTGATATTCACTTTCAAAGGCATAGACTACCTTCTATCAATAACCCAGATATGATTTTATTACAAGTTGGCACGAAGGAAAAAGTGAAAGAGTACAGGTCAGAAAGAAAGAGGATGGGATTTAAGCCACAGATTGTTGGTGAGTCAGTAAATGTACTCACCTTTCTTAATCTAGTTAAGACATCAAACTGCTTCTTGCACCACACCCAAAGACAAGGCACAATGTCCATGCTGCTCTCCTCCTTAGCTACTTCCAACCAAATCATCTTGCCAGGAGCCATTGGTTTTCTCCTGCCATTGGCAGGGAAAAATGTGATCTTCCAGCTCCCTAGCAATAGTTCCAGGGATCTATCAATAAAATTGCAAGTTGCCCTTGCTCTGTGTGTGTCCACCTCCCAATTCCTCCTAGTTCCGCTTCAGGACTGTCTCTTCAAATAGAACGGAGGTCATTACACGTGGATGCACAACACGCTGTGAGGAAGCTGACATCAGATTAATTTTGGGAACAGGCAGCAGGCAGGAAGCTTTCAGTCTGGATTGAATATCACAACAGACAAGCTATAAGTTACAAGGACAAACTCAGCCTCTTAGAATTCATTTTAATTTAAAATGCTGAGAAGAGTAGATAAAGTATTTTGTACTTGCGAATACAAAAACAAGCCCCAAGCAATAGTTGAGGAAATAAAGAATTCTTCTTCCCCTCAAAAGTAGAACAGACTGAGAAGTAAAGCAGTTAATGGTGTATCGATTAACACCCTAAAGAAGAACTGGATGAATATCTAAGTAACAGGGTCGATAATTAGAATGACAATTTAGATAATGATTATTGACTGCTACATGGAACATGATGGTTCTCAAACTGCTAGAACTAGAGAAAGGCTGTGCTGAGAAAGAAAGTTGGTCCAGGGTACATAATGCAGAATGAAAGCATTTGGTCATTTGGAGCTTAACAATTCATCTTTGCAAGGGAGCAATAATTCTTGTTGATCCATTCCTCAGGAGGAAAACAGAAGTTGAGTGGAGTTCATCATTATACTGTGAGGAGAAAGGGCAAATTGGTCCAAATAATTTTTTTTTCATCTCATATGTTATTATCTTTTAATCCCATTTATGGACATGGAGAGTGATAGTCTGAATCCCTTAAATTCTCCTTCCCTTCTGTACGTGATTAAAGTGGGTTAATTTTGAAAAGACTGAGATGTGTTTCCAAAAAAAACCTGTTTACATAAATTTTATTTAAAATTGAAACACTCACTGTAAACCATCTTAGATTAAAACAGAAGTAATATTTATCCTTACATTCAATCCCACAGTGGTTTTACGTAACTTCTCTCTCTCTCTCTCTGTCTCTCTCTCTCTCTCACACCCACTCACACACACACACACACACACTCATACACACACACACACACACACACACACACACACACACACACACAAGATACAGTAAAAGATAGGAATTTCACTTCTATGAATAAATGAACAAACAAATGATTTTTTGCCACATATTTTACAGTGAAATGCAATAAAACACTGTGAAAAACTTTCACTTGTCCCCACATCTGGTACCACATTGATAGTTTAAGAAGAAAAGAAAACGAAAAGATATTGCTTAAAGAAAAGTCCATCTACTTACGAGTTATGACCATCTCGCCAGACCCAACTAACTTCAAAGTTACTGATCCTCAGATGCCATCTTTCACCACTGGGAAAATCCACCTTTGCCTCCACCCGCACTGGGCACAACAACATCAGAGACTATCACTACGGTCGATGTTCCCATGTTGCCCCCCTCAACTGCTTCGCTGCTGCCTGCGCCGGTCCCAGCCAATGACGAAGCCGCTGATCCTCAGTCGCCATTGATCTACCTTGTTGATGTCACCTCAGGACTCGCAGTATGGTTATCAGTTTACTGGAAGATCAGAATCCAAATGGCTGAGTCAGGAGTTCCTCCACAGCTGGGGATAGTTACATGAGATGGCAGTTTCTGGCGATGTAAGTAGACTGAGCTTTTCCAGGTGAATTCAAGATCGTTCAGAAGCAGGTATTAAGGTTCATGATTTCAGGCAGGTGTTGCTGTTTGGCAGGAGTCTGTGCTGTCTTGGCTGGTGGGATCAGACCGACTGATTTAAAGTTCAGAGTGTGTAATTAAAGACCTCTAAATTCAAAATTTGCTTCAATCATGATGTTAGCCATCGACAATCAATATATTACCATTGATGAGCTATTTATGTTGTATAATGGCATTGATTCCACAGCAGTCAGGCCTGTACTTTTAAGATAGTTATGTGACATCACTGTACGTGATATTCTGGTATAAAAGTATTCACCTCACCTTCAATCACTCTCTCTGTACTATGGACTCAGTGCAGTCTCGTCATTCAGTGAGTTATTTGTATGTAATTGACAGTAACATGAGTAAAAACAGAACCCAGACCATACATGTAAGGCTGTGACATTGTGTCCATGTAAATATTTAATATTTATTCATAAACTTCAGCATGTGTCTTCACAAGAACCAAATTCTCTGTGGTATGTTATGGGGGCTAATATATACAAAGCCAGAAAGTGCATTATGGTTGCAGTAAGTCAATAAAAGTCAATCATGGCAGTGAGTTCAGAGCTGAAGTTACAGCCATAACTAAGACTAAGGTGCAATAACCAACACTAAAGGCTACCAACCAGTAACTGTACTGTCTTTTTGAATAACAGTTCTGATCTAAAAAAATCATGTAACAAAGTATAAAAACAAATTCTAAAGAAACTGCTTCATTCATTTAAAAGACCTGACCTGTGTACAGATGTCCGTCAATTCTAGCAATTTCTTTCCATAATGGTGCAGAAAAAAAAGAACGTGTGATATCATCATCATCTTTTTATTTGGTTTGAACACCTACTATAGTCACAAACCTGTAATTTTAAAAGTGTGGCAATTTGTGACACTACAATAATAAGAGAAAAGGAGAAACAAACCCTTCAGCCCACCATGCCTATGCCAACTAACTGACATCAAACTACAATTATCCCATTTACTTGCACTTAGTTGATAGTCCACTATGCCTTGGCATCTTAAGAACTCATTCAGATGCTTCTTAAATGTAATCCACCACCCTCTCAGGCAACATGGTCCATATTTCTACGACCCTCTGGGTGAAAAACCGTTTCCTCAGATCTCCTCTAAACCATTTACATCTCACCTTAAAATTGTGCTGTCTGGACTTAAACAACATAGGTTTTTGCTTGCAAGCTTTAACAAGCACTGATTTCACAGAAGAATGAGGGAAAGCAAATATCTCATCATAGATGGGGAATCCATTGACGTTCTGTCAGAACTCCAGTTGTTTAAAGACAGAATCATGTTTTACTTTGTGGAAGCGCAGATAACTGGCAAAAAAAATTACAGTCATTCAAATTTCTTTTCCCTTTGGACACTGAAGGATTAAGAAAAATAAAATCTTCCCATATTTCTGACAGTAACTGAAAAGAATCGGAAATATTTTCAGTCTGTTAAAGATCAACTTACAGTTTAATACACGTTCAGGATACATAGTCTGTGTCATACCAATTTTAGCCAGGTGAAATGATTGACCAATTCATAGACAGGTGTCAATAGAAAGGTACAGGGAGTGATTTCACAGGAATTAACTTAGCTAAAAGAATAATGTAGTTAATGTTGTTGTTGCCTCTATACTAATCAAATCCTTCAGAAAAGCACTTCTTGAGAAACCTAAAGAATATAACATTAGTGCTCTGATAGTTAATCAATACAGTTGTATCAGTCAGCAGCATCTTCAAGTGCTTAATTCTGGAACAACAATTTCAGCAACCAACAGGTTCAACAGAATGGTCAAATCTTGTCTGAGGAGTGCCTTGTGTCACTCACCAAAACAGTGTCCAGAATTTCATGACATCTACCAGCTATGTTCCACAAGAGCACTTTGGGCTAAAATGTGTAAGCAGTCCAATGCCCCAGAGAAACCCAGGGTGTAACACAATGCCTCACAGTAGCATTTGAAGAGAAACTAACCAAGAAGCAAATGTCATGGAAGCTTCCATAATTCCATCAACCATGCAAGAAAGTCCAAGGAGAACCACAACGTGACAATCTTTAGTCTCCAGTCAGACAGTAAATGTGGTCAACTTGACGCACATTACACATTGACACTGGTGGAAAAGTTGAGGTCTTTATCTTCACCCAAATGTTATACACCAAAAAAGTTTTGACAACATATGCTAAGATTGACATCGGTGCCAACAAATATCAGTCCTTTATGCATTTTACACAAGATGTACTCAGGAAACTGGCATTTCAGGGTACAATCCACACAGGATAAGTTAACTGCTCACAATGTGTCTGACATCCCATGTATTGGCTTTATCCATCTTAAATGTTCAATACAGATCTTCAGGATTGACTTCTGAGATCTTTTACATCATTGAAAGGGGCGGGCCACCTATTATTGCAGTTTGTTTAGATCTAGGTACTAACATAATCTATCAAGTGGTAAATCTGTCAGTTGCAATACCAAAGATTCCACACTGTGGCATTGATTTCATACATTTTGGTCACATCCAAGCAGAGCAGAATTTGTAAGCTAAGTCCAGTAATGATCAGCGGCAATATCTCAAAAGGATCATCATCAAAAGGTGGTCTGATCAAATCCAACAGGTCCTTAAAAAAGCTCATTCATTTTGGTCATTCATTTGAACTCCCCAAGAACATAGTCTTCAAAGGCAAAAGCATCATCATTCCGCATGCTCTACATAAGTATATGGTGGACCATATACATACAGGTGAGACGGGTGGACAAAGAAAAGAGATTGGGCATGTGCATCACTGTATTGGCCTGGCATTAATAAGGACATCAATCAAATAAGCAAATTATGTGAAACATGTCATCTCCATCAACTTCAACAACTGAAAGAAACTTGTGTGCATGAGATTTTACATGAGATTCATTCTGAGCCGTGGTGCAAGATTTCACGGAAAGTTTCTATGTCCAAGAGTATGATTACATTCTGACACCTAACTATTTCACAAATTCTATTTTATAGAACAAATTAAGGGTACTACTAGTGCCACAGTTGTTGACACGTTGAGTGCCATATTCAATCTGTTCAGTGTACCTCAACAAATTGAGTCTATCATCGGCCCACATAACATTAGTGCATCTTCCAAGACATGTGAAATGAGATGTTCAGCATCTCTACACTACACAGTTGAATGGTGTCACTGAATATACTGTTCACAAAATCCACATCATTAAATGTAAAATGATTTGCCACGTTTTCGGATCACTATATTAAATTTGTGATTTACTCCTCTAGGCAGTGTATACCTTCAGCAACAGCCCTCATGTTTAGGGGATAAATCCACACAGTTCCTCTCTCCCACACTCTCACCACCCAACCACAAGTGCATGACACATTTTTGGAAAGCAAGGAGAAAATGGTACAACAGCGGGATCAACAATCACGCAGACAGTTATCCCAACTTGAACCATGAACCTCTCAATGACTGGCCCCTTCCAGGGAATGTTGAGTGACTGTGTGGAATCTCTCAGTCATGCTGTCACTAATCCAGCAGAACAGTGACTGATGCCATCTGCATAAGACCACAGCAGTTCATGTCATTTCATGATGGCGAGGTCAATGTGGCAGCCGGGCAGTAAGATTGAGGAACATGGCTGGATTTCCTCAGCTGAAGGATACTATTGATAGTACAAACATCAAAAATCATATCACTACATTGCAGAATTCATCAACAGGGAGGGGTGCACGGTATTACAGTTAATGTATTGGCATGGATAGAGGATTGGTTGACCAGTAGAAAGCAAAGAGTACGGGTAAATGGGTGTTTTTCTGGTTGGCGGTCAGTGGCTAGTGGTGTGCCTCAGGGATCAGTGTTGGGACCTCAATTGTTTACAATTTACATTGATGATTTGGAGCTGGACTCTAAGCGTGGTGTGTCAAAATTTGTAGATGTCACTAAGGTGAGTGGTAGAACAAAGTATGCAGAGGACACTGAAAGTCTCCAGAGGGATATAGACAGACTAAGTGAGTGAGCAAAGGTCTGGCAGATGAAGTACAATGTTGACAAGTGTGAGGTCATCCATTTTGGTAGGAATAACAGCAAAATGGACTATGTTTTAAATGGTAAAAAATTGCAGCACGCTGCTGCGCAGAGGGACTTGGGTGTCCTTGTGCATGAATCGCTGAAGGTGGGATTGCAGGTGCAGCAGGTGATTAAAAAGGCAAATGGAATTTTGTCTGCCATTGCTCGAGGGATGGAGTTTAAAAGCAGGGAGGCAATGCTGCAGCTGTATAGGGTCCTGGTGAGGCCACACCTGGAGTACTGTGTGCAGTTTTGGTCTCCTTACTTGAGAAGAGATATACTAGCTCTGGAGGGGATGCAGAGGAGATTCATTCGGTTGATTCCAGAGTTGAGAGGGTTGGATTATGAGGACAGACTGAGTAGACTGGGATTATACTCATTGGAATTCAGAAGAATGAGGGGAGATCTTATAGAAACATATAAGATTATGAAGGTGGAGGCAGGGAGGTTGTTTCCGCTGGCAGGTGAAACTAGGACTAGAGGGCATCGCCTCAAAATAAAGGGAAGCAGATATAGGACTGAGGTCAGGAGGAACTTCTTCACCCAAAGGGTTGTGAATCTGTGGAATTCCCTGCCCAGTGAAGCAGTTGAAGCTACCTCACTGAATGTTTTTAAGGCAAGGCCAGATAAATTTTTGAACAGTAAAGGAATTAAGGGTTATGGTGAGTGGGCGGGTAAGTGGAGCTGAGTCTCAAAAATTAGCCATGATCTTATTAAATGGCAGGGCAGGCTTGAGGGGCCAGATGGCCTACTCCTGCTCCTAGTTCTTATGTTCTTATGTTCCATTCGATCAATGTCCAGGAGATCTGGGATCACTGTTACCACTTTCCATGGGTGTGTGCCCACCATCCTTGCAGCTGTCATGGCACCTATGTCCTGGAGCACTCTCATGTACCTGGTGTGTTTAAGGGTTCAGGTGCTTTACAAGGTCGGTTACTGGGGTAAGGATTACCTACTGCGACCATGGATAATGTCACCGTTGTGTAGTACCTGATTGATGAGCAGCGCAGATATAATACTGCCCATGCTTCGACCAGGACCACAGTGGAACAGACAATGAGGCTGATGAAGATATGATTCCATTGCATGGAGTGGTCTGGTGTGCCCTACAGTATAATCTGTATGGAGTGAACCACCTCATCCTGACGTGCTGTGCTCAGCACTATTGGAGCAGGCAATGAGACAATGTGCTGGATGCTGAAGAAGTGGGCAAATGGGAACATTTTCCCAAGTGTGAGGATGAAGACATTGAGGATGAGAGAGCTGTCCTCGTCCATGAGAGAGCTCAGTGCAAAGTGTTGCAATCCAGACAGGATCTGGTTAACAGTAGATGAGAGCTGGATGCGGCAGCCCTTCATTAGCTGTAAAATACTCATTGGTCATGTTGCCAGCACTTGGTTTACATTGTGGGGGTGAACTGCAGCCTCTATGCATTTTGTTTGTGTTCGCGTTTGTTGGTTGTCAACAGAAGCTCATCTTTGGAATTGTCCAATTGCTTGCTTGTATGTGATGCCCCCTCCTAGACAAATGGGGGTCTACAGGGGACAGAGTACTGGTGACCTAGAGAGGGTGATTAGATGGAATGGAGCTAAGGATACGTAAACTGTGTGTCTTGGTAGTTAAACAGTGACTCAGAGAGAGAATTTTTGCATTTGTATCCGAGAGGGAGTGTCAACCATACAGGCTATGAGCCGTGAATAGTGTGGTTTTGAGAATGCTGTATCTTTATATTGCTGGCAAGGGGCAGTGCCTGATTGCCAACGCTTGTCTGAATGCACAATGGCTTTTTAAAAATGGCATGTGTGCCAGGGATGCCTGTTTTCTTGGGCAGTTTGCTCCAGGAATGATACATGGTAAGATGAGGCTAGAATCAGGCTGTAGTTGTACCAAAGGGGTGGAGTAGGTAGTTCATGAGGACAGTTTGGCAAGGTACAACAAGAGATCTTGTTAAGCCTCAAGGCGGGAAATCCTCCAAAAATCTCAATGACACTTAGCCAAAATAATGTAAGTTTCAGCCCATTGGTTCTGTACGTCCAGATAAAGTGTGGTGACATTGTACACAATTCACTGTACTTCTGTATGTGACAATATGACAATGTGACATGACAATAAATCTAAATCTAATTCTAATTCTAATGCTTTGGTGGATGAATGACGTTACCAGATCTGGTCCTTATGCAGATAGTGTGAAATGACAGATTAGCTTTGTTCTGCAGTGCACCCTGCACTCCTCCTGTGGAGACCATGATGGTTGATTTCTGTCTTTGCTGCTCCCTGACTGATGATACGTAATCCCCAACTGCTTGTGATGCCTCTGCAGAATTGGCCAATACCCACTCCCTAGACTGTAGTCAGATTGATCCCCTGGGCTGGGACTGGTTCAAGCAAATGATTCACTGTGGCCAAGCTCCTCGACTGTTTGTGGATTATGTCCATAACTGACACTAATGGACCCCTGACTAACACCAGTCCCTGCTCCCCTGAATGCACTGAAGACAAACCCCTGCCCAATTTTTGACATGGCACTTTGGTTCCATTAATGTGCAGTGTGTTTGCCACACAGGCAGTTGGCACTGGCTGTAGGTGTTAGATTGATGTCTTGGTGTAATGTACAGCAGGATGTCCTTCTCCAATCCCCACACGGATCTGTACTGACAATCAACCCATCTGTGTGCAAGACATTACAGCAGTATCGATAGCCTTCAAAATGTGGCTGAAGTGCCAATGTAATAACAGGCATGGCAAGGCAAAGCAAGACAAGGGTGCTGTGACTAAACAGGTAGGCTCTATGTGAGTTAGCACCTGTGAGATGCAGCCCAATTCAAACCATGAGCTGGGTGCCAGCCCTTGAACACAAAATATCAATGCATCAGCCTTCCAATACTAGTTGCTGGTGCACCTGACTTGTTTATTTTTGTGTTTTGAAAATCTGTGGATTGAAATGAGAAATATCTGGTTTAAAATCATTGTTTGAAAGGGTGGCTTCGTGCATTGAAAAGCAATTAACCCAACAATCATGACAAGCATCATGTAGAAAATTATTTGAACACGCCATAGTTGACTTTTGAATTGTTTATGAGCTTGAGAGAGTGTACGACTGCAGCACTGAAGTTGATTGATCTATGGACATGAATTCCAATTGTTGTTGACAAATGTCTTCTCCTTGTCAATAATGATGTGATTGGTTCTTGATTAACTAAATAGTTTGGAGCTGGGTACAAGTTGCACAGACAGAGAGAGAGAGAGAGAGAGAAAAAAAAAGAGAAAAAAAGAGGAAAAAGAGAAAAGTGTTCAGCTCTTCCCAGCTCAGGATCAGTTTCTCTGTTCAAAACTAATTTAAGGCATGAAGAAAACCAATTTATCTATCCTGTAAATTTTGGTGTAAGCTTTGGCTATTAATTGGTAAGTCAGAGACATTTTATAAGTAAACCAGCTGCCCTGTGTTTCTCACTGACCTGAAAGGAAAGCAACAAGCTAGCCAGCAGAACAGTCATAAAGATCGTTGCAACTCGGGTACAAAGATGACTGAACTGTCTTTCCAGTTTCCCCCCCCGACCCCCTATCCTATTTTCCCCATTTGTTTTCTGTCTGTGTGTGTTTAAGACAGGTTTATAAGGAGATTTGAGTTTTAAGTAATAACGTTATATGCCAATGTTTACCTGCAGTAAGAGTCTAATTTCTTTTAATATAAAGTTTTTTTTTTTCTGTACATAAACCTGGTCTTTGTTTTCTAACAACCTGGGTCTGAAAACCAAATAAATGGGGAGCTTTGCGAATTATATAAAGTTGTTAAATCCCTGAAGGAATATATTGGCTAATGAGATTGTGGGATATTCAAATATTTCCAGTAAATGGTAGGATCTCTACCAAACAAGAAAAAGAAAATGCAGAACTGTAGGGAAAGAGCAGTGGCTGTGGAACGAATTGATTGCTCCTTCAGACAGACAGCGCAGATGGGCTGAATGGCCTTTTTCAGTGCTGTATGATTCGATGATTATTCTCATTTCCCCTTCTCCACTGTGTTGGCAAGAAATTTCAATTAATTATTACCCAGTTAATTCATTGTTACCTGTGAAGTTGTGTGCCTGTCCAAGTTATTTTTCCCCTGTATTTAATTTGTGAATATCTACAAAAAGCTCTTGGTATAAAACTATAAATTGCAAATATTTGCTTGTGGTATCACAATGGTTGGAATCTGCCTCATTGTTTTTAGTTTTATTGTGGTAAAATCGCACCACTGAGAGTTAAACATAATTCTCATAGTACAGCTTTATTGTGTGTATTCTCACCTGGATAGAGTCTAAAGTACCAACTGGCTGGCTAGTTTCACAGCAACAGCATAATAATAGTGCACGTTGAATCACTTAAGGACTTCAGCCTCCAGGGATTTTATTTTTGTATTTAAAATTTTATTGAAGGAATGTCACGCACACATAACATTTTAATGTGTTTTCTAAATATTGTAAGTATGATGGCTATACATGCAGTGCAGCTCGAACACAGCAAATCCTTAATAAATAATTGTAGAAGATGTGAAAGCTGTTAACCCAACTGGGAGTAACTAATATTCTGGAATATAAATTGAAGGGATATGGTTACTTGGTTATGATCTGCTAATGTCAATAATGCTCAGAAATGTATCCTGGAACAGGGAAATGAGCAGCAGAAGATATTAAAACCTGAGTTTGGAAGAAAATTAATCCTCTCCCTACAAACTGAGAGAAATTTTTGTAAAACCTTAACCAAAAGGGGGAGATTTCTACATTGAAATACTATCACTTTCAACGCAGGGAATAATCACCCTTGACAGTATGTTTGACCCTGTACCTTGGAAGATTCAGACTTCAGTCTTCTTCCATTATTATTCATTCATTAAGTGCTGGTCAGATAAATATTTGATAGCCTTAAACCTAATGTCGCAATAAGTTTTACAGTCTTCAAACACTTCCTTTTCTATCATGCAGCATTTTTTAAATAATTTGCAGTGGTGTCTGACACATTATTATTATTCTGATTGGCTAGTGAGAGCTGTAGCTACTGGCCTGCAGGTATGCAACCAAAAATCACAATTACTCAATGTTGGACTACATGCAGCAGCTGGTAGCGACCCAGGTAACCGTATGAATTTTTTTTTTTACCCCCAAATCATGAGCATAGGAATGGAAGTTCTAACCATTTCCATTGACTGTAATCTGGAGATCCTCACCTGCACATCTGCTGAAGAAGTATAGAATCACGGACAGCAATTCTGGATTCCTGCACTATTCTGCTGTTAGGCACAAAGTATAAATTTAGGTTTCAATGTTTTGTTGTATTACTTGTGTTACAAAGGGAGAGAAATTGTTTTAGTTTCATATTTAGAGTTTCTTCTGTGAGCTTAACACAAGCAGGTCTGGAGTCCAGTTTATATAAATGCATTTTTAATAAAGTTTTATAAATCTCAAAGTAATGAGATAGCGTTCAGTGCAATAAAGACAGTAGAGAAAAAACTATTGTGGTACCCTGCAATGAGTTCCAGAGACATAAACAGAGACAGGCCAATGCAGAAGTCTGTGGAGGTACCAAAGAAGTTGAAGCAGGAGGGTTACACACTCTCATAACAAATCCTGCAATACTGAGCTTAGAGAACTCGCTTGTTTGCACTGATGGTGAAGTAATAGAGAGTTTAGTTTGCAGTAAATTTCTCAAGGAGAGATACCAGCTGAAAAGAAACATCTAGTGAATGCATATGTAGACATTTTCTAATGTAACCTGTCCACTGATGTTATTATATGCCTCTGAACTAAGGCCTCCTTGCTCAGAGATAAGGACACTACTGCTGAACCACAACAGTTCCTCTGAATGTATATGCATTCACTGGAAGGAAATTGGTTGCATCTGTACCAGCCTGAACCAGAAACATTACTGGGGAGATAATGGGGAACTTGCACAAGGATTCGCGATTTATAAACATTTTGCAGAGATAAAATGAATAGTGAGTGTTTGAATTTGGGGGTGTATGCATCAAAATCTTTCAACCTTTTTGTCAATGTAATGTAGTTCATGTTCTCTCTCATTTAGTAAACATTTTATTTTGTGTTAAAAGTGTACTTGAAGCACCTTGTGAATGTGCTCAGTCACTTGCCTCCAGAGTTAGAGAAACGGCTAAATTAGAGACAAAGCTGGGTTTCACTTTGGATCTGACCTATTCAATGGGATTCTAACAAATTGGGGTGTGTGTTCATGTTTGGAAATCTTGAAATTTTTGCTGGATTTGTGAATCCTTAAAAAAGTGTATACATAGAGGTGCTAGCCATAGTTTCAGGAGTTTTGGTGAAGTATATTAGGTGGATTGGAATTTCAACATGATTTTGATTATTTTGACAAATGGCCCTGAAAGTAAAAGATACAATCATGGAACATTTCAAATCTTTGACTAAGTCCACACTAAAAGCGCTAATGGAAAAATTGAAGAAAGACGTAAAAACAAGATCTCGTAAGGATGATGTGATTAAAGTGATTACCCAGCATTTAAAATTCAAAAGAGAAAATGCAGGAATTGATGCATCACAGCTAGCATTAGCTAAAACTGGAAGAAACAAAAAAAGAGAAATGGAAGTTTAAATAAGAACTTAAATTGGCAAGGCAGGGGAAGGAAAAAGATAGAAAAATAGCATTGCAAATACATAAATTTAGAGAAAGAGAGAGAAAAGAAAGACAGCCATAAGGATTTGGCCAAAAAAGAGCTTGGAGTAAAAGAAACAGAAAAATGTTTGCAAAACTCAGTGTTTGGCGGTAGTGCAGGATTTCTTATGAAAGTATATAACCGTACTGCTTCCACTATTTAGTACCACTACAGACTTCTATATTATTCTGACTCTGTGTGTGCCCCTGGATTCCCATAGCCACAGATATTTTTCTATTGTTCCAGATGACTTGGGACATAAAATTTGAACCTCCATCTGGTTGCATTTCTTTGGGTATTTCGTATCTTCTAAAATATTGAACTAATTTTTCCACTACGATTTTGGCTGTGTCTTCCCAAAAGACACTACTTCAGGACTTTTTTTTGAAATAGCCATTGTTGTTGTTGAAGACATGGATCCCCACTCCTGATTTTAGGTTCAGGTTCTACACAATCTATTAAGAGTCTGCTGACATTTCTTCAAAAGCTGGTTTCAGAATTAAAGGTACACATTCAATTGATATTCGGGGTTTCCCCACTATCTGACGTTTACAGCATGCCTGGCAAAATTTCACCATATCTTCATGAAAACCTGGTCAATAGAAAAGTTTTATATTCTAGCCCGTGTTTTCTTACTACCTAAGTAAACTACAATTAGAATTTTGTGAGCTACAAAATATCCTCTGCATTCTGGAACTGGACTGGAGCAGTGCCATGAGGATCCTGAGAGGTTGGTGATGATGAGATCCCAATGTTCAAGGATGAGGGCTGCAAGCCGATGGTGCCATGGATCATGCCCTGAGATGCCGTTGCATGGTGAGCAGCATGGAGGCTCTGTGCAGCCAGTGATGAGCTAAAGTTGACAGGGGTCCGCTCGGACTTCCATGTTGAGAATTTTCAACATTAAGTTTGTTCATGACAGGTGGTAGGATAGGAAGCTGTTTATTAATGAGGTGAAATGTACAGTTAATAAGATGTTATAAGCAATAATTGCCCTTAATTGACCATTCACTGTTGCCTAAAGAGAATATCGCCCAATCTTTGGAGCTTCCTTAACATAGGAATTCAGATAAGGACTAGGCAATTCAAACCTTCAAGCCCACTCCACCATTTAACATGATGATGGCTGATATTATCCTGGTCTCAACTCTACTCTCTTGCCACACTCCCCACAGCCTTTTATCCTACTTTTCATCGGAAACATATCTTTTTCTTCCTTGAATCTATTGATTGATTCTACCTCCACTGTTCCCTGGGACAGTGAGTTCCACAGATTCACAACTCTCTGAGAGAAGTAGTTTCTCTTCTTCACATTTTTGAACCTATCTCCTTTATACCTATGATTTCTTGTTCAAGACTGTCCCACACAAGGGAAGCAGCAAATGTTCCTGATGTCAAGATAGGCCACTCTGGACTTCTTCATCTGCCACATTCTCCAACATAGTCCACCCTGTTCTGGACCCAATAACATTCCACTGCTTAATTGAAAATGGTAATATTTGAGCCTACGGTGGGAGATCCTGCAGTGCAGCTGAAAATGGAGTTTTGGAAGCTTGTATTTGCTCCAAAGTTAAAATAATTGTGAATTTCGTTTGTATTATGCCCCAGGTGTTTCAGTGAGAGATTCTAGCTGATAAAAAGCAACTAGTGAATGTACAAGGAATTTGCTGTTAAGGAAACTGGTTGCAGCTGTACCAGCCTGTGAAGGAAGCTTTAATGTGGAGATGGTGGTGAATCCTCACTGTCATTTGGTATTTGTGAGGATATTTCTAAGATAAAAGGAGTGGTGTCCATTTGTTGGTATTTGTGCGGCAATCATTCTAATTTTTTTTGTTAGTGTAATGTAGTTCATGTTTTTCTCCTTAGGTAATATTTTACTTTCTGTCTTCAAAGTATACTTGGACACTGATTTGAATGTATTCAAGACTCACAACTAAACTGTAAAGAAGTTAGGGTTAATCAAACCAGGTTTCGCACTGGGATCTGCCTTATCAATGATTAACATTAGCTAGGAACACAACATTGCACTTATGTGGAGTCTAGAAATTGCTCTCAGCTTCAGTGCACAAAGACAGCAACCACTGACTGTTTGATTGTCATTATTACTGCAAAATGTCCGCCATAATATTTTGTCCTGTGGAAGGAATGTTTTAGAAGTCAAACACCTTCAAAAAGTAGGACTCCACAGACATGGGTCAAATGCACAATTTGCTATTATATGGGAAAAAGCCAAAGAAGGCATCATCATTCCCAATATTTGCAAAAACTTTGCAATACCTGCTTGAATTCCGAGTGCTTTCTATAACCTGAAAAGATTTTCATTTAGCAGACAATTTCAAATACAATGCATTCCTTCAGAAATTGTGAAAATGAATGTCAACCATTCAATCAATGGTCACAGCCAACTTATTTTTTCAATAAAATTTGTGTCCCGATATCTGTAAAGATGTCCCTGGGTAACAAATGATAGTGTACAATGGTTAACTCTCTGTATTGTAAATACAAAAAGAAATGACTTATCTCTGCCCAGACCATGTTCATTTCCCCAAGTCTCATCTGCTCTTCAAAAGGTTGTATTTGAATTACAAGTCTAATGCATTGAATAAAGCATCCCTCCTTCTTTATCACAAAGGCACCCTGTGGGTTCTGAAATGTTGACTCCAATGCAATTTATTCAGCAGTACCTCTGAACTTCAAATATTCAAAAGTTTGAGTTGTAAAAGATACATACCTGATACATTTTCTGCATGCAGAAGTATCTAAACTTCCATTCTTCCCAGTTTATATTCCAAAAAAATTTGTCATTTTTGTACACTTCATGAAGAGATGATATTCCATTTCATCACAAAGTAAACACAACATTAATGGAATAAAATACAGGAATATCACATTAATCCATGTTCAGAAAATTCTCACATAGGAATTATGCAAATGTTTGTCATCTTTTCTTCTTAACTTTTCAACATTTTCCAGCATTATTATATTCTAGACATTTCTGCTGCAATGATATTATCTTTTCCTGAGATATGAACAATGCTTATGTTGTAAGGATGAATTAACAACCTCAATCAAAATAGTCAAGCACATTGAGTTTGAAATTTCTTTATTAAGATGAAAGGATTCTAGTAAGTGTGTATTAGTGTTTCTTTGTAGCTGTGACAGACATAAACTTGCCAATCAAGATGACGGCTGAGTAGCAGGGCTGTGAGCGGGTTCTCGCATGGGGCTCATCTGCTCCCACAGGCTTTCTTTCTTTTCTTTCTTTTTGCTTCTGCTCTTTTTTCTTTAATTTTTAAGTTTTGTTTTTCTTTTCTTTGGAGTCTTTTGCGGTGGATTAGTCAGCGAAATCGGTGCAACAGCGAGTGAGGGCTGTGCACGGAATGGTGCCTCCTCCTGGCAGTCATAGGAGGTGGCAGACGTAGCTCCTCACGCGACTCGAGGTGGTGATGGCAGTGACAAAGCGGCAGCAGGATCATCCTCCTGGCATTCAGGGCTGGCGGCAGTGGCAATGGCGCCAAACATCCTCCAGAAATCGGAGGCAACAGCAGACCTTTCAAGTTGGCAGCAAGGCGACATCTTGGAGGAGGGTAGCCAGCGAGGGACTCTCAGGGAGGTGGTGATGGTGGCCTGGTCTGGTGGTGGAGCCAGAGACTGTTTATTGCAGTAGGGTCAGATCAGGGATTATTGGCATTGGCAAGGCAGCAGCTGCAGTAGCAGCGGTGTAATATGCTCGGAGCCAGGGACTGCTGGTTGTGGGCCAAGTGCGGGTTCAGGAGAAGACCCAGCACTGGCAATGGCAGTGAAGTGGGCAGTAGTGAAGAGATGGCACCTAAAGAGTGCCGACTCCTACATTGGTGGGACTGGCGTAGGCAGCGGCGAGGCAGTGGAGGAGGGGTGGCAGTGCAGGTATCATTGGTGAGTCGGCTCAGGGCTCAGCACTCTCTTTTAGTTATATCTTTCATCATTTTATATTCTTAAACTTATCAAAATGGCACCAGCTTGTGGCAATTGCTAAAGCTTTTCCGTATCATTCACTGTAAAATGCAAAGGACAATAAATAAATTATCCATTCAAATCATTCAAACTTCAAAATATTTAGGAGTCAGGAATAATCTTAGCATCTTCTTTGTCGCTGAGTAAAACTTCTTCTGATACTTCTTTGGATACCGATTTAGTTCCTTGGAAAAGTACTCCACTGACCTCTCAATTCCCAAATCATCATAATTTTACAATAAGACCACACCAGCCCCAAGACACTAGCATCAATTGCTTTGTTAAAAGATTTAGTAAAGTCAAGGGCAGCCAACGCTAAGTTATTCATGAGGATTGCCTTCAGCTTCTCAATAACTGTTTGGAATTCTCGTGACTATATTTCCTTTGACTGTTTTTGCAATATATATGTTACAGTACAGTTACAGTAATGAAGTTAGGCACAAATTTCCGACAAAAAAAAATTCCCAGAAATCTCTCAAATTCCTGTTTGACTTTAGGAATTGGATAACTATTCCAGTATTTCAATATTGTGTAATAGGAATTTAGGTGATTCGCTTTGTAAACTGTCTACTCCTCCTTTTACCTCACTCTTACTGTCTCTGTTGACTTCTGCTTACTTCGCGACCTGATGTACTTACTCTTTATTACTTTCCTCCCTACATTGATACTGCTTGAACATGTTTATGTGACATAATCATTTCTTCTCTCTGCGATCTGGGGTATCTAAAAGATATCATTTTACTAAACTTTTTAATTACCTTGTACAAACTACTTAAACTCACGTTCAAAGGTTCACCTTATAAAGGTAACAATGCCAACTCTTTGTATCCTATTTGAAATGTTCGAACTGCAGCAATTTTGTCTTCCCATTCTTTCATCTTTGCCTGTGAGTCTTTTAAATGTTCCTGTGCTATTTTTAATACTCCTGCTTATAGCATTCTAACACTCTACTGAATGGTTCTCCAAGAACTGGTATGAAAGGAACCAGTTTGATTTCATGTGAAGGTTTCTTACTAGATGGCATGTATGGCATGTTTTATAGAACTGCACTATATCCTTATGAAGTCCTGACCAAGTAAAATGCCTGTTTATTGATGTTATGTTTTCTATATTCCTACATGTCCCACTGTCAACGTTTCATGTACTGCTCCCAGCATATTCAAATAATATAATTGTGGTACCACAATCTGATGAGCATCCGTTTATTCATCAGCTGCAGCTCTCTGAAGATATCTCCACTTTCTCATCAGATCTCCATTTTTAACATAATAATACTCTGAAGTCACTTGAACCTCAACTTTAGTGTGTTTGTGTTAACTTATTTGACTCTGAGTCTATTTTCTAAGCGTCATTAAAGGAGGCATATCAAACATTTCTTTTAAATTCACTCCCTCCTTAAATAAAGTTTTGCCTACTCTAACAATTGCTTGTGGTATTTATTTGACTTCTGATGGTGGTCTTTATTTACCCATAACTCCGATCACCCCACATGACGGCAAATATCTACAACTTATTCCTGTTCCATCTCATAATTTCTGCAATTAACTTTCACTCCAGCCAACTTGTCATCTAAGAGCGAGTCAACCTTGTTCACAGGAAATTTTTGAACAACTTTTGTTGTTCCAGACATTCAATTACATTTCAGGCGCAATTTGTGCAACGGAATAGGTATGCAATTATTCCAGTCATGAAAACTTTGGCTTTCAATGGACTCTGGAGGAAAATCAATATCAGTAGCTCAGTGGTTAGCACTGCTGTCTCACAGCACCAGGGGCCTGGGTTCAATTCTACCCTCAGCAACTGTCTGTGTGGAGTTTGCACATTCTCCCCATATCTGCATGGGTTTCTTCCAGGTGCTCTGGTTTCCTCCCACAGTCCAAAGATGTGTAGGCTAGGTGGATTGGCCATGCTAAATTGCCCATATTGTCCAGGGATGTGTAAATTAGGGGGTGGGTCTGGATGCGACCCTCTGAGGTTTGGTGTGGACTTGTTGGGCCGAAGAGCCTGTTCCCACACTGTAAGGATTCTAAGCAATCTTTCTTCAGCAGAAGAGATTAAGTAGCTCCTGTATCCCTTCATAAAGCTATGGGTTGTTGTATCATCTAAATAGTAAGGGGTAACCTTTCCCTTCAACAAAAATCCTATGTCTCTCATCTGATCACCCTATTTACCTCTCCTTCATTCATAGCAGTGTTTACCTTTGGTCTCACAGTTGTTGTCAAAGCTCCAATTTGATCCATAGTATTTTCCATGTGAGCTTCTTTTTTGGACAGGACTTATGGACCCCAATAAATTCCTGAGTTTTCCACACAACTTCCAGAATTCAGATCAAAAGTGTCCCTCTTTGTTAGAATGGAAACACTTAGGCCTAAGATACTCACTTCTAACCTCAGCACCTCTACCCTCCTAGCCAGTTTGAAAAAGAATTCCTGGTGTATTCCTAGCTATCCCATTTTTATCCCTCTAATTGTCTTCCTTTCAAACTTCTGCCTCTATTGTTCTTCAGTTTATGGAGATGTCATAAAAATGTTTCGTTTTTTGGATCAGCTCATAATTCTCAGCTATCCCTATTATCTGTTTCACTGTTGCAATGTCCAGTCTTCAGGATGGATTTGAGTTACTAAAGGTAGTGAATTTTTAAATTCCTCCAAGAGAATAATTTCTCTGAAAGTTTCATCTATGTTATTCACTCCTAATATGCATGTTCATTGGGCAAAAGAATTTTGCTTTACCACTTTAATTTCAATGTATATTTGCCCACAATGTTTCCTTAAGTTTCAAAACTTTTACCTGTTTAGAAACTAACTCAGAAACAAGCAGAATAGCCTCTTTAATAGTACCATAATCCATTGAACCCTGCTCTTATGTATAAGTCACAAAAGCTTCATCTGTCAACCATTCTTTTTCTTTCTCTTTTTCACGTATGTTAAGTTCCATTTCCCTTTTGTGCTTTTTTAAAATTCCTTTTCCATTTTTAGGCCTCTTGTTGATGGCAGAGTATTAGAAGATCCTTAATTTGGTAGCTGATCAATTGGACCAAAGCATTGAGTTAATAAAAAATTATTTATTCTTAAGAAGTTACCCTCCTCCCTCCCGACAGTTATCTCGGATTCTCCAGCATCTGCAGTACCTTCTATCTCTGACATAATTTATTCTTTTCAGATGTCTTTAATTGCTTTCGTTTTGGTAAAACAGCAAGAAAGAATCAGACAGACTGTCTTTGCTTGCAGGTTTTCTGGATGTCAATGTTCAACCACTCTTATCAGTTCCATGGCAGTTCTGGAACTCAAAAATTCACTTGTTAAACAGTGTTTCAATGCAAATGCATCTGGTAGAGGCTTTCCTCATGAGAGTATCAAATCCAGATTCTACAAAAATTAAATGACCTTATGTAACAATATGTGCTGACCACATAGTTCCAGTTCAAACCTTTTGAGTTGCAAATAAAAGCAAAAAAAGGCACATTCTCTGCAGCACAGCAATGCCCAGATGTCTAATTTATATTTGAAAAAAAATTGTAATCTTATACACCACAGCTACTCCCCTCAGGTGTTATTGATACAGTGGGTCATCAAATCTCATTAATCTTCACAAGGAATTACAAATCTTTATATTTGCCGATCAGGTCATGAAACCTACTCTCAAGAATCACACAGTCGTGAACTGCCTCAAGGGTTGCTCCTATTCTGGTTGATCATTCTCCTTTCCTGGGTCCAAAACTGCACTCCAGTATTCATTCACAAACATACCCCTCGCTCTTCACTGACAGCTAGACTCACTGGACTAGTCCTCCTCCTGGATTTTTCCCTGCATTCTAATCTTGCTCAGTTGCATCAAGCAAATACTGCTTGTGAACTTTTCAAGTCCCATTCCTTCATTAATGGTGAAGCATTAAAGGCTGCTTCTGAGCACCTCACAGCTTTCCCCAATGTAAAGCCTGTGACCATTCTACTTCCAGAGCTCCTTAGGATGTATCCTGAGTCCTTCTTCATGGGTCTACTATCACGGAGCCATCCAACTGCTTTTGACTCCCCATTAGGCCTTCAGGACATAATCTTTGTGTTTGGTTGACTTCCCAGCAGTTTTGCTAACATAGACTCTCTATTTCTTGTTCCTTCTCACATAATGCTTGTGACTTATGAACTCCTCTTGATTAGCTCTCAAATACTCCTGAATGATGTATCAAAGACTCACAAACCACCTCTCCCTAGCACTGGGCAGAACAGAATGTTGCTTCTGTTGGCTTATGTTTGTGGTCAGTATGACTTTAAGGGACATCCTTATGATATCATCTCTGCATCACAGCATGTGAGAGCATAAAGATCTCATTCCCGTCTTACCTCCAATCGTTTGAAGCATGACACTCTACACTATGAAAACATCCAGGCACTGTTTATTATGTTATGGGAGATAACATAAGCATTGCCAAATCTGGTAAAACACTCTGTTGGAGGCAAATTCAGACCAGATAGGTAGCAACTGTCAAACTGCATGCTACCTTTCATGTAGATTGCTGGCTTGCTCAGTATGAAAGAAAAGAAAAGATACCTATACAGGTTTTCAACACAACAGAGAAAGTAGAGCTTTATTTAGACTTCAAAACTACACAACATTTCTTCAGATTGGTAATGAGGCAGTTGTATGATGTATTTAACAAAATTAATTTTGCAGATTTTCTCACCTCTCAGGGGTCAATAGTTATTAATCCTTAACTGGGCAGGAATTACTTAAATGTAATTTGCGGCTGTTTGATACATTGCATGATTTTGTTTAAAAAGTAGTAAATTGTAAGTTATATTCAGCCACAATAAAAGAATAGAAACTAAATAATTACTTTCCATCCACCAACATAATGTTAAAAGATAATCTCAGTGTCAACAACTGCTGGAGTTACTTTGAACAATTTTTTCTCTATTTATGTTTTCACCTTTTGTTAGTACAGTAGAACCATTAGAAAAAGTTACATCACAAATAAAGATCATTCAGCCCATCATATCTGCACTGGCTAAATAAACAAGCCATCCACTATAATCTCACTTATCAGCACCTGCTCTGTAGCCTTGCATGGAACAGTGTTTCAGGGGCAGATTAAGGTTTCTTCCAAATTAAGGTTTCTGTCCACCAAACTGGGCAATGAATTGCAGACAACCACCTCCCTCTGGGTGAGATAACAAGCATGGGGCTGGATGAACACAGCAGGTCAAGCAGCATCATAGGAGCAGGAAAACTTGACGTTTCGGGCCTAAACCCTTCATCAGAAATGGGGGAGGGGAAGAGGGTTCTGAAATAAATAGGGAGAGAGGGGGAGGCGGATAGAGGATGGATAGAGGAGAGGATAGGTGGAGAGGAGGCAGACAAGTCGAAGAGGCGGGGATAGAGCCAGTAAAGGTGAGTGTAGGTAGGGGGGTAGGGAGGAGATAGGTCAGTCCAGGGA
>JAHRHZ010000082.1:3532203-3672712 GCA_024137785.1 Ginglymostoma cirratum
AGCTACCTGGAATACACCTCCTCCCACCCACCCTCCTGCAAAAATGCCATCCCCTATTCCCAATTCCTTCGCCTCCGCCGCATCTGTTCCCAGGATGAGACTTTCCAATCCCGCACATCTCAAATGTCCTCATTCTTCAAGGACCGCAACTTCCCCCCCACAGTGGTCGAGAACGCCCTCGACCGTGTCTCCCGCATTTCCCGGAACACATCCCTCACGCCCCGTCCCCGCAACAATAATCAAAAAAGAATCCCCCTCGTCCTCACATACCACCCCACCAACCTCCGGATCCAACGCATCATCCTCCGACACTTCCGCCATCTACAGTCAGACCCCACCACCAAAGACATCTTTCCCTCCCCACCCTTATCTGCCTTCCGGAGGGACCACTCCCTCCGCGACTCCCTTGTCCGCGCCACACTCCCCTCCAGCCCCACCACACCCGGCACTTTTCCTTGTAACCGCAGGAAGTGCTACACCTGCCCTCACACCTCCTCCCTCACCCCAATCCCAGGCCCCAAGAAGACATTCCACATCAGGCAGAGGTTCACCTGCACATCTGCCAATGTGGTATACTGCATCCGCTGTACCCGTTGTGGCTTCCTCTACATCGGGGAAACCAAGCGGAGGCTTGGGGACCGCTTTGCAGAACACCTGCGCTCAGTTCGCAACAAACAACTGCACCTCCCAGTTGCGAACCATTTCAACTCCCCCTCCCATTCCTCAGATGACATGTCCATCCTTGGCCTCCTACAATGCCACAGTGATGCCACCCGAAGGCTGCAGGAACAGCAAATCATATTCAGCCTGGGAACCCTGCAGCCCAATGGCATCAATGTGGATTTCACAAGCTTCAAAATCTCCCCTCCCCCAACCGCATCCCAAAACCAGCCCAGCTCATCTCCACCTCCCTAACCTGTTTTTCCTCTCACCTCAAGCCACACCCCCATCTCCTATCTACTAACATCATCCCGCCCCCTTGACCTGTCCGTCCTCCCTGGACTGACCTATCTCCTCCCTACCCCCCTACCTACACTCACCTTTACTGGCTCTATCCCCGCCTCTTTGACTTGTCTGCCTCCTCTCCACCTATCCTCTCCTCTATCCATCCTCTATCCGCCTCCCCCTCTCTCCCTATTTATTTCAGAACCCTCTTCCCCTCCCCCATTTCTGATGAAGGGTTTAGGCCCGAAACGTCAAGTTTTCCTGCTCCTATGATGCTGCTTGACCTGCTGTGTTCATCCAACCCCATGCTTGTTATCTCGGATTCTCCAGCATCTGCAGTACCTTTTATCTTTTATCCCTCTGGGTGAATAAGTTTTTCCTCATGTCCCTCCAATTCCTTCTCCCAATAACCTTAAATCTGTGCCCCCTGATGCTACAGGAAACAGGTCTCCCCTGTTATTCACTTTTTTACCTTTGCCAACTTTCTTTTGTTCCATTTGATGAATCATCTGCTCCCAGGTCATTCTCCTTCTATACTGTGGATGGCTACCAGAAGATGCATAAGAATGGGAGAGCAAAAGTCGATGTTCTCAAAAAAAAAACGCTTCAGCATTGTACAAATTAATCCAGCTGTGATTGGGCATTTACCAAACCTTATGTCCTCCCTTAATGGGACATGAGCCCAAGTGTAATCCATGCATGGCCTAAATATCAATTGTGGCATTACCATCTAAAAAGAAGACTTCTGATTGCTTACATACATCAGGTCATTTAATTAATAACTATCCCTTTGTCAAGGATCAGTAAGGACACAAAGACATCCTTGAAAGGATGTAATCCTGTTGTAATTGCAATGTTAATGGAAAGAAGTTATATAAAATTTAACTACTCAGAAATCTCAATTGTAAGAGGAATTGAAGACAGAAATTACAACCTTTATTCATCACTTGAAATGTCATAATTTTCTTCCTTTAATACTTCATTTAGTGATAGATTCAGACACAAAACAGGAGTGCTCATGTACTGTTCATTTTGACATCTCTAACTTCACTACAATTAAAGAGCTTCTGAATTTGATGTAGCATAATGTTACATAAGACCATGTGTAATCAATGTGCTGTTTCAACATCCCATTTCAGTATCATCACTGAACACCTTGAATCACACACGTACACCAAACCATTCAACTAATCTAGGGAAATTTTCCACTTTGGCAATGACAACAAAGAACTTCACTCACAGGAAGCATCAATAAAGAAATCATATTCTCCTCGCCCCATGATCATTTGCCCATTAAATTTAACAAGTAGAAAATCAGACTAGCTTCCATGATTCTGGACTGATGTGAGAAAGTTGCCAATGTACATTTTTGGCAGAGGTGTTTTTTGTGTCAGCTGTGAGCACTTCTAAAGAGGTCAATTTGAGTTAAAACATTTTGAGCATCCAATCTCCAACACACAGAGATCTGGGTTATGGAGAGTGGACAGAAAAGTGGAGTTGAAGCCCAGATGAGATTAACCATGATCATATCAAATGAATGAACGGGCTCGCAGTGACGAACTGCCTACTTCTGATTCTAGTATGTATTTCTCATATTCTATGTACATACCTGTAAATTATCATGTAATTTTCTTTAACTGGAATAAACCTGCTAAACTCAAAGTTGGAAAAAGCTGGTACCAGCTTCAGAAGAGTTGACCTGGCCCCAAAGAACAGCCCTGGCATACAGGTTTTGCCATTCAAGCTTTAGATTTGCACCACAGGAACAGACATTCTACTTGGGAGCTTTGAAGAGCCTGAGGTGGGACTGGTGACTTGCAGTGAAATGGAATTTCATTGAGATGTAACCATTCAATTTCTGAACCTGGAGACCCCACAATAACCTTACATGTGAACACTTCATTATATCTCCAATTCATCGTCTATGCAAAGTTTTCACGTCAGTCATTCTGTTACATCCAGCCCTTCTACACAAATGGCAATTGGTCAGTTCACAGATGCAGTTCATCACATTGAATTCCTTATCCTTTTAGAATGCTGGTCATTCACCCTCATTATCCTCGATTCAAGATAGCATTCCTCTCATTTTCCAATCTGGTTAAGCTGGTACTGTGCTCACTCCATGACTTCAGGCTTGCGTACTTCCTTTCACAATCCCACTTGAATATTGACACTTGATCTCCTCCTTTCCTCTCTTATACCAAAATTCTGTTTCCAGCTTTAGGTTCCTTTCTGATTTACTTCCTAATCAGCAATCTTCATTCTACTTTAATACTATCATTCCACTGAAATCCACGTTCCATTTCCCTATTTCTTTGAGGGCATTCTTTCAAATTTGGTTGCTCTTTGTGATTCTCTCGTTCCCTCCATTTCTTCCCTTCAACAATCTTTAATTTCTTCACTTTCTGCTCAATTACATTTCAGCAGAGTGTGGCACTAGTACAACATGTTGGGTTCCACGATTACCTCAGGGCCACCAGGGACAACTGTCCCAGATTTCCCAGTCTCTGCATTACCAGGGACTGGTCTTACCCTGACAGATGCACTACAGGACCCCTTGCAAATATCAACTACCTGGGAATTGTTTAGGAAGTTTAAACTTCTGATGGACTCTTATCCATTGTCCAAAGCCCTGTGAAAATGTCTCTGACTCTGGTTTCTGGAGAGTTGCCCAGAAAAAGTTAGAGGATGAATAAAACCTGCTTTACCTCCTGGGTAACTGTGAAACTGACCCCCAGTCACTGAGACTGAACACCTGCCTGACACATGACACTCACATCAGCCCAACACACATCCCTAACCATAACCCCTCAGAAACCCGACACTCCTAAAGCCCCTCAGACCCGACCTAATTCCTGAATCACACCCATCCCTGTATCATCCTACCCCATCATCCTTTCTCCTGTCATGTTATTACGTCACCCTCCTGCCACATTACCCATCCACTGGCCACCCTCTCCAATTACCCATCCAACCTGCCCCTTTACCCATCCATCCTTTCCATTTACCCATCCACCTTCCCCCTTTACCCATCCACCCTGGCTCCCTCTCCATTTACTCATCCACCTCGCCACCCTCTGCACCCAACAGCCAACCTGTCCTGTCTTACATCTGCTGTGCTCCACCCACCTGCCACCCTACCACCTTACTCACATACCTTACACATTTAGTTTCATACAGTAGCTTATCAAAGTGGTCTTACAGTATTAAATTGTGCTTACTAACTGTAATATGGCAGCAAGTGCTATAACAAGGGCCATATCATTTGTAACAACTCACCACAGGTTCCCTGTGATAATTGCTGCACTGCTCGAGTTAGGATGGTCCCTGTGTCAGATCTTGGTCCAGGAAAATTGTGGGAAGTGTATTATAATGGAAAATGAAAGTGATGATGGTGTAACTCATGATGCTACTTTGGCTTCAACAGAATAGGGCAGAAGATATGACAATGGAGGGAAGAAACAAAGAGCAGAGGTTAAACCCTACACTGGACAGCTATAATCATTAACCTGTAAATATATCAATGTCAATAAAGAGTGTTACAGTACAAGAGAAAGTGAGAGAGCCTTGATCTAGGATAAGGATGAACTAGGAATTGAAATGACAAAGAAGAATGGTAACCTAATAAAAAAGTAGTAGCCTCAAAGAGTGCATGTATAGACACCCAAGATTTAGAGATACATTGAAATATGCACCAAACCATGGTAGCTCTGTATTAAATTTAAGTGAAAATGTGCTAGGCAGGAGGGTGGGTTGGTAATTTTTTGACTGGCCTGGGTTGGATGTATAGATTCTGACTCAGATCAGGAAGATTTGGGTCATTGGGTATTGCAACAAGTCTGAATGTAAGTACAGCAAGTGTTCCTATTGGAAAGGTCTCAATTCCTGACATAACTGCAAATAGTGGCATTGAGAGGGAATAATGTAACAGTTTCTTTGAATAGAAAACAGCATAACCTTGTTGTACTAGTGCCACACTCTGCTGAAATGTTATTGAGCAGAAAGTGAAGAAATTAAAGATTGTTAAAGGAGAGAAATGGAAGGAATAAGAGGATCACAGAGATTTACAGTCCAGCACAATCACTTCCATGGTTACTTCATTATCAATCAGTAGGAGAATGTCTGTTTTTTTTTACATAAATGCACGTTTCCTGACATAAAACAAATGGGTCAGTGGCAATAGTTCTGCAAGAAGTGGCATCTATCTTTTCAAAGATGGTTTTAAAAGGTACAAGATGAATATTGACTACAGATTTAAACTATAATTTATATATTGTTTGCCATTTCTACACCAGCATCCATCATGAAAAATTAAAAACTCTATCAGTCATTTAGAACAACATAAATACACAGGAAATGTTCAAAACTAGCATTTTTAAGTCTTCTATTCCTCTTGACAAAACCAAAATCCATAATCCTCCAGGTTTGCAACCTGATCCAATCAAGAAATAGTATATTCACACTCTGCATTTCATCAAAACTTAGCTCTCCCTCATATCTGAATGTTTTTTCCCATCAAATGTTACTCAATTCCTGCCGAAACTGCTGTGGGAGATAGTGTGCAGCACTTGACTTCGGGTTTTGTATTGGGTTGCCTCATAATACTACAATCATTTCTCTTCACCCAATCCTTCAACTCACTTCCAAACAGCCACTCTCCAACAATCATCAGTTTTTCCTTCTAATCTCCCATAGTCTCTCCTTCATGAAACTCATCGTTTTAATTGATTACAAATCAAACTGGTGGTTATGCAGTTTTCATTGTATGGTCCCACATCAAACCTCTTTGTATTCATTGTTATTAGATCCCACTTCCTTCAGAACTACTACCATTGCCCCATTTCTACATATTTGGTGTTTAACCGGTCAAATTTTTCAAACTTCTGTACCATTTGCAATCTGCCCTAATTATATTTTGTTAACAAAAATCTAGCAATCTCAAATTTAACATTGACAATTAATCCTAAGAGAGATTGAAACTTTTGTTAAACTTTATGTGGTAGTGCTTCCTCATTTCACCACTGGAAGATCTGGATGGTAGTTTTAAATTATGCCTCCTGGTTTGAGCCTTTCCAACCAGCAGAAATAGTTTACCTGCATCTTCATTGCCCAGTCCTCTTAATATCTTGAAAACTTTGATTAAATCACCCCTTAACCTACTAAATTATAGGACATAGAAGCTTAGATTGTGTCATCTCACTCCTAAATTTAAACTTTAGAGTTCAGGTATCATTCTGGTAAACCTGAGCTGCAGTCTCTCCAAGGTCAATAAATTCTTTCTCGTGTGATACTCAGGACTCATTGCAGCATTCTGGGGCACTGTCTAATCAAGGTTTTTCAGCACTGAGCCATGACTTCCATCCCCTTGTGTTTTATTTCTCTAGATACAAAATCCAGTATTCATTTCACCTTTATGATAACTTTCTGTAGCTAATCATTAAATTTTAATGACTTATATGCCTGGACCCAAATGCCTGGACATGCACAGTGACAAACTCTTTATACTCAGAAATAATTCTGATGTATCCTTTTCAGAACCAAAGTAGATGTACTCACATTTTTGTATGTTGAAATCCACTTGCTATATCTTTGCTTCTTCGTTTAATTTATCAGTATGTTTGTAATTTTATACCTCAAGATAAATACAACTTGCAATTCTGCCCATCAAGGGCAAAACAAATGTAGATATATGACCTGCAGCCCAATGGTATCAATGTGGACTTCACAAGCTTCAAAATCTCCCCTCCCTCTATCGCATCCCAAAACCAGTCCAGCTTGTTCCCACCTCCCTAACCTGTCCTTCCTCCCAACTATTCCCTCCTCCCACTTCAAGCCCCACTCCCATCTCCTACCTACTAACCTCATCCCGCCTCCTTGACCTGTCCGTCGTCCCTGGACTGACCTATTCCCCCCCTACACTCACCTTTCCTGGCTCCACCCCCGCCTCTTTGACCTGTCTGTCTCCTCTCCATCTATCTTCTCTTTTATCCATCTTCTATCCGCCTCCCCCTCTCTCCCTATTTATTTCAGAATCCCCTTCCTCTCCCCCATTTCTAAAGAAGGGTCTAGACCTGAAACGTCAGCTTTCCTGCTCCTCCGATGCTGCTTGGCCTGCTCTGTTCATCCAGCTCTACACCTTGTTTTCTTAGATATATGACCTTCTTTTCCCTTGTCTAAATCATTATTAAATACAGTGAATATTCCAGGCCCCAACACAGATCCAGATCGGAAACTACCGCTCTCATCCTGTCAATTAAATGCCTGTCCATTATCCATGCTTTCTGACTACTGCTGCTCAATCAATTTCCCAGTCGTTAATAATTTGTCTTCAATGGGTGTCAACTTCAATTTTTTTTTAATAGGGGACTTTATCAAATGTCCTTTGAATGTCCATTTAAATAGCATCCATGGACATTCCCTCTTCATTGTCTTAGTTACATGTCCAAAAAAATTAAGTCAGATTATCAGGCTTCCCCTTCCCAAATCCAAGTTGGCTCTCTCTGATCAGCTGAAAATGTTCAAAGTGGTCAGTCACCTTATCTTTAATTGTCTGCTAATTTCCCAACAGCAGAAGTTAGGCTAACTCATTTATAATTCTTTAGTTTTCATCCTGTTCCCCAAAGCTCTGCTTCTCTCAACACTTTTTGGCACCAAATCATTTGTGTCCATGAGTTCCCAAGTTCCACTACCTTTTTTAATGCAGAAAATCAATGTCAAAGTCTTCACGTTCCTAATCCACTCCCTCCACAGCCTTACCCTGTCCAAATGTTCTTTACCAGCTAAAGGTGCCAGCCTGCCTCCTCTGACCCCTGAACTAATATATATTCCTTTTCTCTGAAAAGCCAATCTCTTAACAATTATGATCTGCTTTCCAGTATTCTGTGCGTGAAATAGTTTTTCAATGTCAATTTTGTCAACTAAGCAAAAGCACACCGTTACCCCAACTAACAGCTTTCTTTCTAATTCCTAGTCCTGACCTCACCTTTTTAAGCACGAAGAGGTATTATTTTATTTTGGGGAATGTCAAGTTACAGTGGTCATTGTCATACAACATGAAACAACAGTATCTTCTTGATACTTCACGAAGGACACCAATGCCATAATGAAAGCAGTTAGGGGAGGCAAAGGAAAATACGTTCTTATTGTGAGACAGTAAAATGACAGAAAGACAACCCAAAACCAAACAGGTATGTCATACAATAATGAAATATGATTAGGAGGGCAGGTGGTTTTGGCCTATTTTCCATTCTGCTTGTGATTTAATTTATTGTCTCAAAGTCAAACACATTTTTAGCTATATCTGATGTATTAGGCAGTGTCAAATTCCGTTGTATATATTCCTGTTACCTCACCGTATTGAAAACAATATTCCATACTGTTGTTAAGGAGGATATAATTTAGGTCAGGATATGACGTGACAATCTGAAAATCCACATATCAGGATTATGTTACAAATGGCTTGGCCCTAAGTCATATAAATGTATAAACCTAAGGTTTGCAGTATTTTGTTTATGTAATTCACCGATTAAATAATTAATTACTCACTTGCAAAGTGGTACCTTTCAGTATTAAGATTATGTTAAGTATTTGTTCAATCAATATTCTAATTATTATTTAATATAACTGTCAATCCTTAACTGAGGTTTTAAGTCTTTCTTAATCTCTGACTAATCTCCAGCTCCATAAAATATATTTTATCTTCTGATACAATTCTATAGCATCAGCAGACACAACTATTCAGCTCACAAGCTTCTCCTCAAGGTGATTTATGAAGATCATGTGTAGCCAAGGTATCAGCCTTATCCCTGTGAGAGCTCAATAGTCTCTGTTCCCAAACCTGAATAATGTCCATTCATAACCACTCTCTGTTTCCTATTTTCAAACCTCTGAATAATCATTTTCACTTACAAATATTTATAAGACACTTTGGACATGTTTCTTGGCTTGAATTTTCATTGGTCTCCCATAGGAAACCCTCACAGAAAATATTGAACATTACTATGAGGCTTGCTGGCAACCCATTTGAAAGTGGCACTAAGGTCACAATACCCACTGTTATAGTGGAGTTCAGGTTGCTAATTTAAATAAGCCTATGCTTATCATGTGAGCTTTTTTATGTCCTCAAGAGAAAAGAAAATTCACTAAAACAGCTCAACTGTGGTTTACTCTCCCTGTTAAAATAAGAGGAAAATGTCCACTTGCAGTGGAACGATTGTTAAATCAGAAGAAGTGGCACTTTTTCACAAAGGTATATCTTGGATAGATTTGCATACCTCAGCACTGGTATAAGAGATCTGAAACTGCTGCAAGGAAGGGTCACTGGATCCGAAACATTAACTCTGATTTTTCTCCATAGATGCTGCCAGACCTGCCGAGATTTTCCAGCAATTTCTGTTTTTGGTTGTGATATGCAGCATACGCAGTTCTTTTGGTTTTTATTTTTAGAAACTGCAGTAATGCTGGGTTTGGCAGCAAATAATTTTTCATAAGAATTTCACACTCACTGGTGACACTGCACTTCATTTGCAAGATAAACTGCTTGAATATTGGTCAATATTCAATAGTAAAGAAATGTGTAGAGAAAAAACAGAAGAATCTCACTTTCTGAAAAAGTCTGTAATTGCATCAGAAGTATGTCAAAAAATGTCCACACAATCATTCCTGCAAGGAAAGGCTTATGCCAAAAGGTTGAACGGATTGGTCCTGTATCCTTTGGAGTTTAGAAGAATAAGATGTGATCTTATTGAAACATAAGATCTTGATAGTGAATGGTAAAAGGAAGGGTCTCCTTCTTGTGGGAGAGATTAGATCTAGGAGACATGGCTTAAGAATAAGAGGTAGTAGGAACTGCCGATGCTGGAATCTGAGATAACAAGGTGGAGAGCTGGACGAACACAGCAGGCCAGGCAGCATCAGAGGAGCAGGAAAGCTGACATTTCAGGCCTGGACCCTTCTTCAGAAATGGGGGAGGGGAAGGCGACTCTGAAATAAATAGAGAGGGGGGAGGCGATGATGGAAGGTGGATAGAGGAGCAGATAGGTGGAGAGAAGATAGACAGGTCAAGGAGGCAGGGATGGAGCCAGTACAGGTGAGTGAAGGTGGGGAGTTGGGATGGCGGTTGGTCAGTGAGGAGGGAGGGACGGGTAGGTGAGAGGGAAGACGGACAGGTCAAGGAGGCGGGGATGAGACTAGTAGGTAGGGAGTGGGGGTGGGGATTGGTCAGTGAGGTGGGAGGAGCGGATAGGTGGGAGAAAAGACAGACAGGTCAATGGTCTCAATGTGGACTTCACAAGCTTCAAAATCTCCCCACCCCCGACCTCATCCCAAGACCAGCCCAGCTCGACACTGCCTCCTTGACCTGTCCGTGTTTTCTCCCACCTATCCGCTCCTCCCACAAACATTTTTCACCCATGAAGTGTGAACCAGCTCCATCCAGCATGATCAGAAACATTAGGACACTCTGGAGAAACACCATTGTGCTACTTTCTTAGGAATATTGAAATTGCCAGAGAAAATAAGGCCAAGGTTTTAATAGTTCACCTTCTTCTATCCTGGCAGTTGCATAATGTAATTTTAATAGAAACATTGACTTACCATAGCAGCCCATCCCAATTTATTATTTTACAGGAGACCAGACATGACTTGAGATTAACCGGAGTGCTAAAGAGTTTGCTATATCTCCTGTCTCAAAATATACGCAAACAGTACCTCAATATGCTACTACCTGAAAGAAATCTATCTAGTTTGCATTTGTGTGAGTGACCCTTTTTTGATGGCAGAAACAGCTTGCTGTCCTAAGAATTTAGGCCTTGCGAACACACAGCTGGTGGTACTTCCCCCATGTTTTGAGATACCTCCTCTGAGTCTCCAAAGGATATAAGAGCTTGGGGATCACTGCTGCACAGTGAAACATGATATTATCCTCAAGTTCCAAATCTTGATCCATAAATATAGTTTCTCTCACAAGGCAGAATGCTGAAATGCACATTGCAAGCAGTGATTAATTTCATTTTCTATGTCTGTCTTTGTTGAGGAAAGGCTGTCAGATACAGAAAATGGCCCACATTTAGTGAGTATTTCGTGGATATTTAGTAGATTGTTTCCAGATCTGTGGGTAATTTATACTTAAAGTACAGTATTGCAATGAGGAAAATGGAGGAGTCATTTGGTGCAATGATACAACCTTATTTGATCGCATTCTTCACCGAGGTAGACTCTGGGGTGGTTCTGGTGATGGGGATTACAGCTGTACGTCATTGTGGAGTTGTTGAAGAATGGTTACAGTTTCTGAGAGAAGTCAGATTTATGGATCCTTTCCCATTGACAAAGTTTTTGTGTAGTTGGAAAAGGTTATTTCTGCTGGTTGGTTCTGCTCCCTGTGTCTTTCTTGAAATTGCTGTGTAGTGGAGATTAGTCATGTGGTGCCTCTTCATCTCACAGCTACTCAGAAAGGAGTCTTTGGCCATTGAGAGGAGGCAATTGGGGTGAATCCTTGCAAGACAGCAAGGAGACTCTGTTGTTACCACAGTCATATGTGACTCCCTTTGTGAATATAGTCACCTAAGAACATAAGAAACAGAAGAAGTATGCCATTTGTTCCTTTGGACCCTGTTGTGCCATTCAATAAGATGATGATTGATCTGCCTGCTCCATATAAACCTTGATACTTTGGTTGGTCAAAATTTATCGAACTCAGTTTGAATATATTCATTGACTCAATTTCAACAGTCTCTGTGGATGAGAATTCCTCAGTTATATGACCCTCAGGAAGGAAATTCTTCTTCATCCCACACTTGAATTGGAGACTGCCTGTTGTTAACCTTTGGTGCTACTTCTAGATCCCGTCACAAGTACAAGGTCATGAGAGTTCATGCACCTTTGAAACGAGGTTGTGCAGCTTTGCCAGGACTTTGTCTCTGTCAGGTTTCAGAAAAGTGGTCCAATAGCAAGCTTTGACTGAGCCAGCACCCTCAGCGTTGAGGCAATAATCCAGAAAATAGTGTTTGCACATCTGACATTAGACTCCCAAGGCAAATCTTTTACTTGGATTTCAGTTGCAGCAGAAGACTTTCAAAAGGCAAGTGGACATGCCTTAGGGGTCTCCTCAAAGCATTCCTGAGTGATGAAGCATCAACGTCTGTTCACTGGAAGTGCCTGACTCACAACTGTTCAAAATGGAGAAGGTTTAATCAGAAAGAATGAAACACAGCATAAGATTTCATTGAGAGTATGCAGGGGAGAAAGTGAAAGCACTGGGGAGACACACAAAACTCTAAGCACACAAACTTCCGAACCTTCCAAGCACTTCATGCTTTGCATGTGGCAGAACTTGCAGATTGCTATGATCCCAGTAGATATTAATGTTAATGGGTGACAAGTTAGATTCCAAAATGAAATCTGACTTCATAGATCATGCTTCTTTATAAGAGATGGTCTCTCACTGAAACATAAATATGTGAGGGTGAAGATTTGGTTTGAACAATAAAACGAGAAAAAAAACCCCAACTTAACTGCATATAATTTAAAAGATTTTAAACACCCAGGCAAACAAAATCCTATCTACACCCAACACCTTCAGTATGCAGTTAATCAGAATCCAGGGCAAATTTCCTTCCCTTCAAAATTTTAGATTAACTGAACTGCTTCTTTCTATTTTTAGCCCTGTGAACTGTGAAGCCTCTTTCTGTGATCCATACAACTGACATCCTTATACTGGAGTAACCATCTCTGAACAAACTACTTTTTTCTAAGAGAAACCATTCTTACATTCGACTTCAGAGTTAAAGCAGTGTGGAGCTGGAGGAAAACAGCAGGTCAGGCATCAGAACACAGCAGCATCAGAGGAGCAGGAGAGTCGACGTTTCAGGCCTGGACCCTTCATCAAGACTCCTATTGCAGGTCTGGGAAAGAGAGGATCTGAGCTTGGGTAGGGCTGACAGTAGTGCCAGAAGATGCTGGCGCAAGGCTGCGAGCGTGGAGCTGAGGATCCATAAAGGAAAACATTTTGGAGGCTCTGGAGGTGCTGTAGATAATGGTTGTCGTGGTTTGGTCCAAATTGGGATGGTCTGAAAGTTGTTTGGAGTCCATGGGGGATAAGCCGGATGCGTAGACAGTAACAGAGAAAGGCGATGTGGTTGTAGTAACGGGTTTGTTTCAGCATGTGGTCGAAGAGCTTCGGGGCAGAGTAGATTACCAGTGGTTTAATGTGGGAGAGAGATCCACTGAGGTCTTTCCAGAGGGAGGACAAAACTTCAAGTTGGGCATCCCTGGAAGAGGCTTTGCAGCTTCTACAGTTCTTGCTATCTCCTACATCTGACTTCAGTCTGGTCCCCTTCGAATGGATCAAAACCATTCCACCACTGAGTTTTTCTAAGCTAAAGTCAATCCTTGACTATTTGAGTCTCAAAAGCGCGCTCATGTCTCTCCTGTTGTTAAACTCCAAAATATAAACAAACTTCCATTAACTTTCTCAGAGACTTCCAGTAATCTGCTCCTTGACACATATTGTTTTGAATTCATGGCTTCAAAAGTAACGCTTTTGACTTTGTAAATTATTAAACCCCACCAAAAAGGAGGCCAACACCCATATGCTACTAGTGTGAAATCCAAACTCTGAAAATAAATTATATTAATGTCTACAACTTACACAGTTTCCATCACAGGATCATGCAGCATTGGACCTACCCAGCACTTCAGAGTGCATTGAAATTGATTGGAAGCAAGTCATGCTTAATCCTGAGAGACTGCTGAAGAAGGAAAGATTCATAAAGCTTATTGCCTTCTGACACCAACCTTTGTTGACGAGTTTGGGGAGATAGCTGAAAATTACTTTTTGAAGTATTTTGAAGAATAAATTACTATCTGCTGACCGGAGATTCCATAGCTGCACTGGCCACTTCATGTAAACTGGTTACATGAGTGTTATGCAAAGACCATAAATTATATCATTACTAGGGTCCAACATGCCTATTGAATACTAGGCCCTAAGTGGCTGTGGTGAGAATAATTCATTATGATATGCTAAATGAACAATTTCGTGAATACCATTACTTTCCACAAGTGGTCTCAAAGAAACATTTAATTTACTTCGGCAAGGCTATTGGCCACGCAATGCAAACCATCCAGCAATATGTAGAAGTTTGGAGGTTTTAGTGGTATCTCATTTCTTCTGGAAATCACCGAATGTTTATAACTTAGTAATGGACTTCTGAGCATTTTTTGGCCCATTAATCCAGACTTACCTGAGCATTTGCTCTATTGAAATGATGCATCTATTTAATTTGAACCTTGAATAGCACACAGAGGAAATACTGGCTAAGTGATTTTTGCCATTTATTGGTGCTCAGATTTCCTTGGAATACATATGCACTTCCATAATTACTCTTATCAAAAATAGTGAAATGTTTGCCTCCGCCACTAATAAAGTCAGTAGTGACCATGATTTTACTGAATCAATGCCTGTTTTCCTCTCATTACTAAATAGCTTAACTAATAGAAGTGCTATTGGCCTGGTGGCATGATTTATTGCTCCTATCTTGGTTCATTATACATGTTTCTAGTACACACACAAAACGTATTAGCTTTAGCAACGGCAATTGTTTTGGAAGCAGTGCTTTAGTGGCTGGAAAACAGTGCTCCATGTGGACACTGTATGCCTGTCCTGTTGTATCCAAGATGTCTTGGAGCTATCTCTGAAATTCAGTTGTCCTGCCTACTCTCATTTTATGTGAGTTGCAAGACAGCTGCACCCTGACTTCTTTGATTCAAATTAATGAAGAGGGCTCTGGGGGAAGTAGAGCTAGAAGAGAGCACAAGCTGCAAGATAGCAGAAAATGACTCCAAATTCACTCTTGCAATTGATAGAATGAAATTTCAATCAGAATAACTCAGAAATGGCCATGAACTAGTTAAAAAGTCCCAGAAGTTTTTCAGACCTTTTCCAGTCTTAATTCTTTTGCTTAAAGCAAGATTCAGTGCCTTATCTATATCCCGTTCAATTCTACACACACCCACTCAGTATACAAGCAATCTGACATCTTACTATGACCAATGATTGTGCTGCTGCAGGGTTGTTGCTACACTTGCAGTAATGTATTCAAACTAAAACTGGAGGAAAATATACCTTAAATTATCAAAGGTGAAATCATTACTTTACACTGTAGAATTTACAATAAATATTATATATCTCACTATTGCATAAAAATCTTGATCAATTAAAGTACTTTAAATTTCTTACACAAAAGCTATTTATTGTGCAGCATAAGTCAAAATCAGCATTCTCCCAAAAGACCATGTCGAAAACTTGCTACACTACAATGTTATTTAGTTTTCAATTAATAAAACTCTAAGCATTTAAGCTTCATCCATCTATGACTAGTTTTACTCGCTGGCTTCAAGTATACAATCTCTTGTGCCAGACCCCTAACGCACCGCCAATTGCAAAGCAGAGCACAGCTGACCTAGCTCCAACTAACTGCCTGAGAAACAGGAAGATATTGCAGATGTACAACGATCATGCCAGTTTATTGCTGAAATGAGTTTTTACCTTTGGAAAGCAATTTACTTCCAAGTCAGAAAGCCTAAATCTCACAATACAAGCATATTGCATAAGTTAAAATAAGTATGTGCAGAAATGCTGGGATGAAAGAAGATAATGGGATTTAAAGCCTAATAAACTTAAACTGCTAAAATATGAATAACATAAGCATAAAAGCGCAGAGCCATAACGTTGTTTGGTAATTGCCCAAAGATGCTGAGTGGACAGCTAATGATTCTACCGACATTGCATGGACATCCTGTGATCTTTGTGATCCAATAATAACATGGAAAATGACCATAGGAAGCTGAGCTGGAAATGAAGATATTATCAGAGGATATTTATTGGGATTAAATTTGATGCACCCCCTTTATTATCTGACAATATCGTTGCTATTTAAGAATGGCATTGAAATTTCCATTTGGAAGACTTATTAAACAATTGAAACTTCTGGCACAGCATGAAATAGAATGCTGAATTCTCACTACAGGTGCCAGCATCTTGGCTGCAAAGTCAACACTAAAGCCTCATACCCAGTTTCATTGTAATGATACATTCCAATGGAGAAAATGTCAGACTGCCAAACTGGCGTTCTTTTGGACTTGGTACCAATTCTTAGGGAGTGTGAAGTGTGATCCCACTGATACAAATGGTCCAGAACTAATTGGACAGAAGTGTGGAAATGTACTATTCCTTTGGAGGGTATCGTACAAGGTTGGCCTCCTTGTTGTCCTGAATCATTGACTTTAGTGGTTGGCATGAAATATTAATTCAAAACCAGTATTTCTTTTCCCAGAAGCCAAGAGAAAATACTTCACATCATGATACTGCAGATGCTTCTTGGGCACCATAGACACTTCTGGCCCAGTAGAAAGTTGTTTGACTCGTTATATCTGCAAGTTGTTTGGTATGTTGAGAACATTCAGCCAAGTATAATCCTCAGACAGCAGGGTATGTAGCTAATGAACCAGAAAGGGCAAAGGGCTCGAGCAGCTTGCTGAGTTAAAAAAAACTAACATTTTCCACCGATCCAATATGCTCTTAATAGCGTTATGTCTTACAGTTAACATGCCAGTACACCTTTAAGGGATATGTTTATGATATCATCACTATGCCTGAGGGTATAAACATCTCATACTCCATCTTACCCTGGAACTCTTGAAGCATGACACACCACTGAGAGTATGCTTCTCTGTAGTAACCTAATAGTTTAATATTAGCTTGGATAATTATGTTCCTGAGGAAAGCAATGTTTATACATAACAGATAGTCATAATAAATGTTTGTTGGATTCGACAATAATCCAATAGCTACTTCCAGATTTTTATGTTAGGGGAGTTAACATAAGCATTGCAGCACCAAGTAAAACACTCTACTGGAAGCATACTTATACAATGGTAGCTGTGGCCATCTATGAGAGACTTCAATTTGTCCTGCTTTGGACCACAAAGAATTTGGACAAACAGAGAGTTTCTCACCCTTAACAGTATCTGTTTGTGTGACTACATGCAGCTATACACGACTGTAGATAGGGCATTAATAACCTAAATTAACAGCGTTAATCTTTTTTTTATCAGAATGGAGGTTCTTTCAAGATAAAATAAATTTCTAAGATTGCCTTAATTAAAAAGAGGCTGCAATGCACTCTTGAGCTGGGACACAAGGCCAGGGCACTGCAGTTCAGTAAGATGGAAGGCAAATGATATATTCCTGACAGTTGGTACATAAGTAACAGTCTCTCATCCCAATTGCTATGACATTTTGGTTTTAAGGAAGGCAGTTTTAACTTATATTGTCATAAAATCAGAGATGCAAGGCTTAAGGTGGTACAGTGAAATTTTTTAAGATTGAATTATGAATAGCAGAAGCCTCATTATAGATCAGACATCAGTGACATCCTTCGGAATTACAACAGTTCAATTAATATTTGCAGTTCTATTTTACAGACCAAATTACATATGATCCTAAGCAAAGGCAACATTGGCAACAGAGTATTTTTCAGATTAACATGGATGATAAGAAAGATCCAATAGTGATCGTGAAGTTTCTTGAAGATTAATTTGAGATATGAATGAGCTAAAGTATTAACAAACTCCAACTCATGTCATACATACAGCAAACCCAACAGTCTACTGACCAGTTTATCTGAAGATACTGTAACAAAGACTATGAGTGTAACTTTTCCAAAGAGGAACTGTTAGAGATGGTCATTGAGTTCTCACCACATCGACATGAGTTAGAGCCCTCTGGAAGGATCTTCTGGGTAAACACATATATAATACCTATGGTGCATTACCTGAGGATAGAAAAAAATATGATGTCATTGTCATAACAAGTATGTATTTTAGATGCAGCCAATACTATTGCTAGGGTAAGTATAGCCCAGCAAAACAACAAGCTCTGTAACAGATTTGGTTTGTTGCGCCTACCAACAACTGTCCAGCTTTTCTTGGTTTTCCTAAAACATGCACCACCAAGGGATCTTGGGCGCAGACATGCAAGAAATTTGGCTCCAAAGTCCAGAACAAAATACAGGTGTCTAACAAGATGGTATAACACCACAATACTGCCAGCAAGGTGAGTGTTAAGAAAATGCACTGAGTGAAACATACCAATGAGATTCAGTGTCACCCAAGCAAAATGCAAATTTCAGAAGATAGCCCAGCTTTCTATATTGTTAACTTCACACACCATGCCGACAGTGATAAGGTGGTCAGGAGTTTTTACAACCAATAATGTCATATATCCTAAAAAGGCAGGTCAGTACATATTAAAAGATAAAAGCATCAGGGGAGCTAGAGTCACTCTGTATCCTGAAAGCCACGTACCTTACCACTCCATAACACAGCCTCTGAGAGATGGTCTCACAATGTATGATGGATCACCAATTTTGTGCATTGGCAGAATTACACTGAAGTGTCACTACACGAGCCCATCTTAACTTCCAGAAATGCATTTGGCAGATACCAACAGTCCAGGAGTGGCAGGACTACCAGTAGGCATTGATTTCGATATAGTTACAATTCATGACATTCAAACTATGCTCATCTTGGAGGAACAGACAGGCATGACACAATCAAATCAATCATTGATCTCAAACATCTCTACCTAGAAGGTTTTGACACAATCCCCAATTTTAAGCATGATACAATATTGCATGATGATGTAAAACCATTACTTGATCCGCCAAGAAATGCAACATGTACGTTTCAAAGTTTTGAGTAGAACTGAAAGTTGAGGGAGCAAAATCATACCATTCAGAAGGTTGGTCACCACACAGACCGACATCACACTATCATGTGCACTGGCACCATAACAGCATAAGTTGAAGATACCTCAACCTTTCACACAAAAAATGTCCATACAACGTACTAACAGTAGAAGTAGTCAATCTAAAAAATTTCCAGAGAAAGATTCAATCCCAAACTAAAGAGAAACATGAATAATGGTCTGTCCATTTAGCAGAAGAGAAGAATCTCAAAAGCTCAGTACATTTAGGATGCCATTTGTGCAGTACTGTTCCCGACAGTGAACATTCAGGCTATCTGACAAGACCTATTCCAGCAGCACATGGATAGAATTATTGAGAATGGGGCTGGTTGTATTTGTATAGTTGAAGATATTGCAGTCAAAGGTAAAGCAAAGACAGAAAATGACCACAACTTTCACCTACTGATGGCAGTATGGCAGTCCTTTGATTAAGGTGTTGGGAAGTCATGTTAAGGTTGTACAGAACATTGGCGAGGCCTCTTCTGGAATATTGTGTCCAGTTCTGGTTGCCCACTTATAGCAAGGATATTATTAAGCTGGAGAGGGTTCAGAAGAGATTTACCAGAATGTTGCCAGGTATGGAAGGTTTGAATCATAAAGAAAGGCTGGAAAGGCTGGGACTTTTTTTTCACTGGAGCATAGGAGGTTAAGATGTGATAGAAGTTTATAAAATAATGAGAGATATAGACAGAGTTAATGTTAGTTGTCTTTTCTTTAGGATGGGGGATTTCAAGACAAGGGGTGCACACTTTTGAGGTGAGAGGAGAGAGATTTAAAAAAAGACATGAGGGGCAATTTTTTACACAGTGGTTGGTTCGCACGTGGAATGAACTTCCTGCTGGAGTGGTAGATGTGGGTATAATTAGAACATTTAAAAGATATTTGGAAAATTTATTGAATAGGAAGGGTTTGGAGAGATATGGGCCAGGAGCAGGCAGGTGGGACTAGTTTAGTTTGGAATCATATTCAGCATGGTCTGATTGGACTGAAGGGTCTGTTTCCATGCTGTATGACTCAATGATTCTACGACAACAAGGATTGGCATTTTACAGCACCATGTGCCAGGATAATTTCAGCCAGATAAATTTTTCAGGCTCCATTTACTCTTCCGTGGTGTCCATGTAAGATCAATGATGCTAAACAAATGCCAACAGCTTAGGTTACGGAGAATCTGTGATATTGCCTCAGATCTTTTAAATTTCCTCACACTGCATATTCCCAACTATGCAGAAAGGTTTCTTGACTCAGAGACTTCCTCAAGATGAATGTCCCTATGTGTGACAAGACAATCACCTTTGATACTCTCAATCAGGCTCCAGCAACAAAATCTGACTTACTGCAATACTACAATCCTAGGTAAGTTTTAATTCTTGAAGTGAATACATTGCAAAAATCTTCGCATGTGGCTTTTGTGAGACACAAATCCTTCTGCCTTTCATTCGAATATCTGCACAAGCCAACTATTTCAACATAGAGAGTTCAAGACACCATGATTGTTATTTGGCATCATTTGGTCTCACGTGTATTTATATGGCAAGAAATTCACCAGTGGAACAGATCATAACCTATTGGAAATGAAAGGCCACACACAGATAATGAGTCCTCTGCCGAGTTTGCAGCACCGACTTATCAAGGTAAAAGAATATGACTTTCAAGTGAGATACAAGCCAGACACCAGGATAATTAAATCTGAGATGCTGTGCAGATTACCCAACCCATATGAAACTAAGATATCCCTCTTGATTTACAAGTTGTTATAATAGGCTCTGAAGTCAAAGACATTCTTAGGGTCTCTCTGTTACACTTTGGCCTGAGCCAGTGTTACAATTGCAATTGATAACCACCAAAGGTGAGCAACTGCAAAGGCTATTGACCTGGGATGGCCTAATATTGCTAAAGAAGTGCCAGAGAACATTTCTTCATTTTAGCTGTACAGAGACAAATTTGAATATTTCATGACAAACGATTTTCAATGTTAAACAAGTTGTAATAGCAAAAAGCATCATGCCAATGTATCACGTCCTGTGTTACACCAGGGTTACATGGGTATTAAACACACAAAACGGTTAGCATATGAATCAGAATACTTGAAAGGGATGAATCAGGATATTAAGTTAGGGAATGCATGTGAGACATGTCAAACATATTGACCTGAGTAGTGGAGGGAGCCTCAACATCCATACAACATTCCATCCACTCCTTGGATGAAAGTAGCAACAGACCTATTCGCTGTCCACCAAGGAGATTACATTACTGTGAGGGATCACTAATCTCTAAGTTTCTCATTGCTGGATACAACACAATGAGCATAACAATCACTGACATGGTGAGTGCTATTTCAGTTTATTCGGTGTCCTGGAATGATAGCCTCTAATAATGGATCACAGTACACTGGCAATACATTTCACCCATTTATAATAATAGGGAGTGACCCAAATCACATTGTCACCCCATTATTCATGGTCAAACAGTCTAACAGAACATGAAGGACATATATCAAATCAATGATCATTAAGTATCAAGCAATAAAGCAAGATGTTCCCATTGCATTACTTCATCTTCATGCAAGACCAATGGAGAATGGACTACTATCCCAAGCATAACATACAGAGGAATGCAAGTGCAAATGATCTGGACAAGCAACCATTTGCATAACATTCCAGGAGACAGGACATTCTTCTTCAAGGAAAATGTAGGGGGTGATGGACTCCCAGGAGAATGTAGCACTGACAGCCAGGTTGCTGGTACTGAGACTGGCTCTAGTGTAATGAGGGGTACGCCAGGTTCCAAGTGATCGATTGTGATAGGGGACTGTCTAGTCAGAGATACAGACGTTTCTGTGGCCAACAGCGAGAGATTAGAATGATGTGTTGCCTCCCTGGTGCCAGGATCAAGGGTATCTCGGAGAGGGCGCAGAATATCCTCAACGGGGAGCGAGACCAGCAGGAGGTTGTTGCACACATTGGAAAGAATGACATGGGTAAAGGATCAGATTCTGAGGAGAGAATATAGCAAGTTAGTCAGGAATTTAAAAAGTAGGTTCTCGACGGTAGTAATATCTGGATTATTCCCAATGCCATGAGCTAGTGGGGGTAGGAATAGGAGGATAGAGCAGATGTGTGGCTGAAGAGCTGATGCAGAGGAGAAGGATTCACATTTTTGGATTATCGGAATGTCTTCTGGAGCAGAAGTGATCTGTATATGAAGGACAGATTGCACCTGAATTGGAAGGGGACTGATATACTGGTGGGGAGATCTGCTAGGGCTGCTTGGGAGGATTTAAACTTGTAATGGCGGGCAGGATGACCCAGGGAGATAGTGAGGGAAGAGATCAGTCTGAGACTGGCACAGTTGGGAAAAGGAATAAGTCAAACAGTCAGGGCAGGCATGAACAAAGCAGAGAACGGGGTAGGACTGATAAACTAAACTGCATTTATTTCAATGCAAGAGGCCTAACAGGCAAGGCAGATCAACGCATGGCCTGATAAGGAACATGGGACTAGGATATCATAGCGATTACAGAGACACTGCTCAGGGATGGACAGGACTGGCGGGTTAATGTTCCAGGGTATAGGTGATATGGGAAGGATAGAAAGGGGTGGGGGGGGCAAGTCAGGAGGGGGAGAGGCACTTTTGACTAGGGATAACATTATGGCTGTACTTAGAGAGGATATTCTTGTGAATACATCCAGGGAAGTTATTTGGGTGGAACAGAGAAATAAGAAAGGGATGATCACCTTATTGGGATTGTACTGTAGACCCCTCAATAGTCAGTGTAAAATTGAGGAACAAATTTGTAAAGAGATCTCAGTTATCTGTGAGAATAAAAGGGTGGTTATGGTTGGGAATTTTAACTTTCCAAGCATAGGCTGGGACTGCCATAGTGTTAAGGACTTGGATGAAGAGGAATTTGGTAAGTGTGTACAAGAAAATTTTCTGATTCAGTATGTGGATGTACCTACTAGAGAAGGTGCAAAATTTGACCTAGTCTTGGGAAATAAGGCAGGGCAGGTGACTGAGGTGTCAGTGGGGGAGCACTTTGGGGCCAGTGACTATAATTCTATTAGTTTTAAAATAGTGATGGAAAAGGATAGACTGGATCTAAAAGTTAAAAAGCTAAAAAGCTAAAGTTCTCAATTTTGACAGTGTTAAGCAAAAAGTTTCTACAGTTCATTGGGGGGTGGATGTTCGCAAGTAAAGGGATGTCTGGAAAATGGGAAGCCTTCAAAAACGAGATAATGAGAATCCAGACACAGTATGTTTCTGTTAGGGTGAAGGGCAAAGCTGGTAGGTGTAGGGAATGCTGGATGACTAGAGAAATTGAGGTTTTGCTTAAGAATAAGAAGGAAGCACTTGGCAGGTATAGACAGCAGAGATCGAGTGAATCCCTTGAAGTGTATAAAGGCAGTAGAAATATACTTAAGAAAGAAATCAGGAGGGCAAAAAGGGGGCATGACATAGCTTTGGCAAATAGAGTTAAGGAGAATTCAAAGGAATTCTACCAATACGTTAAGAACAAAAGGGTAAATAGAGAGAGAATAGGGCCCATTAATGATCAGCAAGGCCACCTACATGTGGAACCACGGGAGTTGGGGGGAGATACTAAACGAGTATTTTACAACAGTGTTTACTGTGGAGAAGGATATAGAAGATAGAGAACGTGGGGAAATAAATATCAATACCTTGAAAAATGTCCATATCACAGAGGAGGTGGTGCTGGACATCTCAAAACGGGTAAAGTTGAATAAATCCCCGGGACCCGATCAGGCATTCCCTAGAATTTTGTGGAATGTGAAGGAAGAAATTGCTGGGCCCCTTGCTGAGATATTTGTGTCATCAATAGTCACAGGTGAGGTGCTGGAAAACTGGAAGTTGGCTAATGTGGTGCCACTATTTAAGAAAGGTGGTAAGTAAAAACCAGTGAACTATAGACTGGTGAGCCTGATATCAATGGTGGGCAAGTTGTTGGAGGAAATCCTAAGGGACAGGATTCACATGTATTTAGAAAGGCAAGTACTGATTAGGGATAGTCAAGCGGCTTTGTGTGTGGGAAATCATGTCTCACTAACTTGATTGAGGATTCTTGAAGTAGTAACAAAGAGGATCGATGAGGGCAGAGCGGTGCATGAGATCTACATGGACTTCAGTAAGGCGCTCGACAAGGTTCCTCATGGTAGACTGGGAAGCAAGGTTGGATCACATGGAATACAAGGAGAACTAGCCATTTGGATATAGAACTGGCTTCAAAGTAGAAGACAGAGGGTGGTGGATGGAGGGTTGCTTTTCATACTGGAGGGCTGTGACCAACAGTGTGCTGCAAGGATTGGTGCTGGGTCCACTGCTTTTCATCATTTATATAAATGATTGAGATTTGAACATAGGAGGTATGATTCGTAAGTTTGCGGATGACACCGAAATTGGAGGTGTAATGGACAGCGAAGAGGGTTACCTCAGAGTACAAAGGCATCCTGATCAGATAGGCCGATGGGCCAAGGAGTGGCAGATGGAGTTTAATTTATATAAATGTGAGGTGCTGCAATTTGGAAAGGCAGATCAAGGCAGGACTTATACACTTAATCATAACGTCCTGTGAAGTGTTGTTCAACAAAGGCACCTTGGAATGCAGGTTCATAGTTCCTTGAAAGTGGAGCCACAGATAGACAGGATAGTGAAGAAAGCATTTGGTACACTTGCCTTCATTGGTCAATGCATTGAGAATAGGAGCTGGGAGGTCATGGTGCTGCCATATAGGACATTGGTTTGGCCATTATTGGAATACTGCATGGAATTCTGGTCTCCCTGCTAAAGGAAGATGTTGTGGAACTTGAAAGGGTTCAGGAAAGATCTCCAAGAATGTTGTCTGGGTTGGAGGGTTTGAGCTATAGGGAGAGGCTGAATAGACTGGAGCTATTTTTCCTGGAGCATCGGACGCTGAGGGGTGACTTTATAGAGGTTTATAAAATTATTAGGCGCATGGATAGTGTAAATAGACAAAGCTTTTTTCCCTGGGGTGAAGAAGTCCAAAACTAGATGGCATTGGTTTAAGGTGAGAGGGGAAAGATTTAAATGGGATCTAGAGGGCAACTTTTTCACGCAGAGGGTGGTGTGTGTATGGAATGAGCTGCCAGAGGATGTGGTGGAGGCTGATACAATTACAACATTTAAAAGGCATCTGGATGGGTATATGATTAGGAAGGTTTAGAGGGATATGGGCAAAATGCTGGCAAATGGGACTAGATTTATTTAGGATATCTGGTCGGCATGGATGAGTTGGTCTGAAGGGTCTGTTTCTGTGCTGTACATCTCTATGACTCTATTACTCTATGACAGGAGAGAATGAAAGAGATACACAATGAACAAGTAAGTAGGGAAATACCATAACTGCTTTCAGGCAAAGAGTGTAATATCAAATGTTTTGGAGATGAACAATGGTTTCTAAAATATGCAACCAGCCCTGATCATACAAGTGTATTACTGATTATGATGCTACATTGTGAAGGAACAGAGGCTAGCTCAGGCTAATGTATGGTACATGAGTCATGAATGAAAAACCTGATAAAGCTAACTCCGACGATGATGATTGTGAAGTGATGCTGAATGACAGCAACCAGCAGCAACACAACCAAGTTGTCAAACAAATGCAACAGATTAGAATATGTATCTCTACAGGTAGGTTTTACAGTCACCACAGCAGAATGAGTTTCAAACGTGAAAAGTTTATCAAATTTTGAAATGCTTGTCTTGTAAACTCTTTTTTACAGCTTTGTATAATGATTAGCTCAAACACACATGCCTATGTACAACCATATATATCTGTTTGTCATAATTTTTTCATTTCTAGAAAGAGTACAATGTTCTGTTAGGTTTTATGGTCAATCTTTCAGTATACCTTTAAGAGTTATGCTGATGATATCATCATTATATCATAGCATGTAATATGAGGGCTTCAAACTCTCATACTCAATCAAAGCTTAGATCACTTGAAGCATGACAGTCTGCCTCTCTGTTGTAACATAATAGCGTAAATTAGCTCATACATTTATGGGTCTGAAGAATTTAATGTTTGTGCATAGTAGCTAGTTGTAATGAACATCTGTTGCATTCTTGAGTAACATAATACCTACAACTAGTTTCTGATGTTACAGAAGATAACATAAGCAGTATTGCATCAGGTAAAACACCCTCTTAGAGGCAAACTCACGTAAAATAACAGATGTCAACTTTTACTGTTGATTACAATGGCCTTTATCTTCTAAATAGCTAGGGATTCAAAGTTGGAAATTCAAACCAGGAAAGTACTTTGCACCGTTTACAAGGAAAATTGGAATTACAAATAATATATAGAGAAGATACAGTTTGCTTTGAAAAGGGAGCAAGTTTGAAAAATGGAGCATGTTTAACCAATAGTTTTTAATTGATGCTGTATCCTTAAAAGTAACTTTAAAAATAGAAACTGCAACTATGGGACAATAGAGCTTTAAGTAATGAAAACTGTGAGTTACAACAAATAATGGAAGAATTAATATAGAGTCAATAGACGTTTCATCAGGGGTTTTGGCCCAAAATGTTGACTTTCCAGCTTCATATCTATTGACTTTGGCTTCCAGCATTTGCAGTCCTTACTGCATTGAACAATGAATTTAGTTATTTAACTAACTGCACAAATTTAGGCTTAATAACCATTAATCAAAACAATAAATAATTGCAAAAATAAAACTTTGCAAAGCTTCCCACAGGTCTGAACATTTCCTGAAGATCAGTGCGAAGATCAGCCAATGCAAATCAAAAACTATCATGTAATTGAGGTGAAAAATTCTACTTTACAGACAGCATTGTGACTGCTGAGATGAATTGAACTGAATTGCAATCATCCTTTAAATGAACTGTCACTGCTTTTTATATTAAGTCATTCCAAATGCAGACACATTATGCTGATGTTTTTTTTTTAATCTTTTGTCTTCTAATTTCACAAAAATACTGAATGGAGCAATTTTTCAGCTTTGTGCAAATTTGTGACAATGTGCTGTAAACCTTGTACTGTTTGCAGTTGGAAAACCTCAAAATTATCCCTGCTGAAATCATTCTCAGACCATGACTTTCACATTTATATTTTAAATACTTTGTTATAAATCTCCAGAAACAACTGAGTTCTGAAGGAATGATCCTCCAGATTTGTAATAGTTAATTTTCAATGCCAGGATAGTTGACTGATTGTAATTAACACTTATCAAAATGGTATTTAGACTGGATTAGATAAACTCATACGTTCTATGGAGTTTAACACTTATCTGCAATGCAAACACAGGAACAGCATGACAGTTAATGTAATCGAATAGGGATTGGATAGCGAGATGGCAATTTCATGATGCAGTACATCTCAAACAATCAATTTCTGCTTTTCATCACACATTGGTCCTTGTTTGAAATTGATGTGCGTCTTTCACTGTGAATGACATTAGCCTCCCAGCATGTTTGGAACAGTATCAAAACTATACCTCAAGCAGACACTAGCTGGTGACTACATACATCAAATTTTGTATCCAACATCATGCGATAAGTATACAAATAATCAACATAACTGAATCCAAATCTGCATATTGTTGTTACATGTGACAGCTCTTTCCTGGGAGATGTTGCCTGATCAGTAGCTTACAACTTACGACATTTCATCTGAGGTTATAGTAGGTCTTTTCATTGCTCGCAGAGTTGACACATAACAGACAGTTTGACAGATTCTTTTATATGCTCCATATCTCAACTGTTCTGGGGTTTATTGGTCAAATCAAGAGAGTATTTTACCTTCAGTCACCATAATTTCAACTTATACAAATCAATATTCTATATTTTTAAAAAATGTTAAAACCTTTTTTATTTAATATGTGAAATATTCCTCTAGTCATGGAGCCCCTACTCCTAATTTATTTCCTTTGTGATTTTTCTTCAGTAAAGTTTCAAAGTTTTTTTACTTATGTTGTAAGCACCAATTAACCCTTTTACAAAAATTGTTAACAACCCTTTGATATTAACTGATGACCACAGTCAGCATGCGAGCAACAGCTTTTTATTTTGTACTTTTGCATACAAATGAGAGTAATGATTTAGAAAAAGGGAATTTACTTGTGATGATGTTGGCTATTCATCACCAGCTGGGGACAAAATTGGACTAAAATGCCAGTGAGTTCCTAGATTTCTGTGCAATACAATTGTCAGGAAGTATTGGAACATCATTATGTAATGAGCAAAATTGTCAGGCAGAATGTACAGAACTTAGCGTGGGTTATCAGCACAGTTAAAATTGCATACAATACAAAGTCTGTATTCACTGAGTGTCTGAGCATTCTTTCATATGCAAATCTTTTCAACAGTGCAATTCTCCCACATCTAAACAACTGCCCTTGAGATGCCATTAACTTATATTGCCCACATGTATTATTCCTGCTTTTCTTAAAGAAAAGATAACAGTTTGCAACATCTACATAGCAAACCTTTGTCTTTTGAAAAAGAAGGGAACTTATAAGATGCACAAATGAGGAATTTTGGCTTGATTGATGTCAGAAAAGACTGAACAGATTGGAATTTTTTTCTTTGAAGAAATAAATATTTTTAAGTTGATAAAGAATTTGATTGGGTTGGAGTAGAGAAAACATTTCAACTTCTGAGCAGCTCAAAACTAGGGATCATATCTATTTACAAATAAATCCAATAAGAAATTCAGGAGGGAATTCTTAAGCTGTGGAGAGATTGAACATGGAACTCGCTGCCACAAGGAGTTGAGTAAATAAAATAAATTAATTTAAGAGGAAGTAAGATAAACGCATGCGAGAGAAAGGAACAGAAGTCAAATGAAGAGGGTTTTGAGAAGGTGCAGGTGATGCATAAATATTGGCCTGGGCTACCTAAACCAAAAGACCAGATTCTGAGTTGTAAATTCTGATACGTGTGTGTGTTGGTAAATAGAGGAAAGATATTTTAGTGAACACTTGGGAGTACTGAGCAGGATCTGCTTGCAGTAAGTAAGGACACATGTCACATGACATTCAAAGGATGTTAATTCTGTGCCTAAGTTACTGATCAAATGCCTAAATCAGGCTGCTGTTCAATATTGTGGAGTAGTATTGATCTTTGATCATCCACCCACAATCATTAGTGCCACTTGTAGAGGTGTACTTGTCATTACAGGAGAGGCTAAGATTCTTCTCACTTTTGAACAGTCAGTGTGATCAGGGAGTGAGAAACTGCAGAACTTTACCCTGCATCAATTTTGAAGTTCCAAGACTTACTATGTGCCAACTTCAGCTCCATTTTCTGGAATTACGTAAGTGAGAGATGGGTGTGCATTGACTAGTACTGATTCCTCCAGAGTTTTGTTTAGAATCTTTTAAAGCTGGTAATGGGTTTCTGTTGGGGTGGTGTCTCTCTGATAACTGAAACATGAAAGCAGTAAATCAATCAGCAAAATTAGTAAAAGATTGACATTTGGGTCAGATTTTCTGAGGAGTGGCAATCTCAAGCTGGTTGCCTCTCTGCCCCTTCTTTTACAACAGGAAAGAGCTCTGTGTTTCGAACAGAACATTCTGATCATGGCTCCTTCAGCTTCCATTCGGTCCTTCCATTCTGACATTTCTTTCACAATGCAGAATCTCTGAGGGAATGAGAAAACATACCCTCTTTTCATAGCAGCAGCCACCTTATGCAAACACTTCTAACAGCTGCTGTCAAACTGTAAATACATAAAGTAAACGTGAGGGCAGTGGGCTGAGAGGGTAGGTGCCTCATGGGTGGGGTAGAGTAACAGGTAAATAGGGTGCCAGATGGGATAGGATGCCAAGTGAGTAGGGCTTGAGTGCCAAAGGTTACAGTGCCTGGTTTGATAGAGTGCAATATCCACAGCAGGTGAACACAGGGGCAGTTGACCCAGAGCAAGGGAAATAGGGTGGGATGAGTATGTTTCAGTGGCTTAGAAATGGTGCGTTGGGTCCAGGCTGGTGGATGGGGGATGCTGGGATAAGGCAGAACAGGTACATGGGAGATTAGTCCAGCGTGAAGTGGGGATGTCAATTCTCCATGGGGGCTCCTGGGGGCAGTCAGGTCAAGGTTTGGGGGTGAGGGGGTTGGGGGCATAGTGATCTGGGAGTGTAGTAGTTTTGGGGGAGTGGGGGTTGATGTGGTGTACATATAGGTACAGATGAGTAGTTACTAGGTGGCTAGTCTTATGTATTTCATAGTCTTATGTATTTCATAGTCTAATTATTCCTGAGTAATTATTTGCTTAACTCCTCAAACTCTCTGATTAAAGGAGACTTTCAGGAGGTTCCAGCTGTAGAGCAATTGTTCATCAAAATCTTTAAATTCCGAGCAATTCTGTCAGAATTTGCTACAATAGGGATTCTACAGGTCTTCACATACCACTCCCAGCTACGCTGGAATAAAGACTGTCTGGTCAATGGAAAAATCAAGGCCCTGCTTTTCTTGACCAAATAGCTACAGCTGGATTTGACATTTTGAGAATCCACCAAAAGCTGTGATGACACATGAGCAGCAGGTGCAAGCTGGTTCTCTTCATAATTAACTTTGAATTTACCCAGAAGAAAAGGATTGGAATGGGTGAAAAAGATTCTATTGAAGAATCAGAGACATGCAAGGAACACTGGAATAGCATTGAAAAGTCATTTAAGCTAGAAAGGTGAGAAGAAACGTGGGGGAAAGCAAGATTCTAAATGAGACTGGGCATAAAGTAAAAAACATGGGAAAACATACGGTCACAGCTAGAGACAGAAATATACACATGAACCAGAGGCCAGGAGGAGGTAGATGTAGGATATTGTGTGAAAAAGCAAATATATATGGAAATCATCTGTGCAACAATAACCCAGTTATCAACACTTAGCATTCATAAAGACAGCCTGATGCCTGACTAACTTGCTTCCTTTATTTGAAATCCAGGCTCTGTGATTATGGTTTACCTTCAATTGACCTTCATTTGGCTTTTGTTACAGCTTCCACATAAAAGGCTATTAATTAAACTCAAGACTGTAGGGCATTCAGGATCATCCCTGGGAAGAAATTAAACAAATCCAACTGAAGGGGAGGAAACATTAAGTACTTGTTAAAGCAATTATGTCAAAGTGAAGAACTGGGATGCCTCAGAGCTTGGTGCTGGGACCAGTACTCTTTCTAATGTTTGCAGAGAGATTTGCAGTCAGAAACGTGACTGAAAGTGATCAGAGCCGTCGTTTATATTAAGCAAATAGAAAGAAAGATTTGCATTTCTATAGTATCTTTCATAACCACTATATGCCCAAATATGCTTCAACAACCAGAAAAAAAGTTGTTTGAAGTCACTGTTGGAATGTCATAGCGAATTTGCAAACAGGAAGCTCCCACAAACACAAGAGATAACAGCCAAATAATCTGTTTTAGTGATATGCTAATTGTGGGATAAATACTTGCCAGGGATGTGTTCCTTGCTCATCTTAAAAATTGTCACATGACCTTTAATGTATAACTGGAAGAGCATTCTGGGCCTCAGTCTAATCAGCACCTCCAGTGATGTAGAACTCTGTTTGTACTGCATTAATACCAGCTGGATGGTCACACTCAGTGCTAGGGGGATACTTGAAATACAACCTTGTGCCTCAGAGTTAAGATCTAAAACTGAGCCCACAAGTAACACAAGAGGCATTGAAATTGGAATAGAGAGCTCAGAGATTACAAATGTGTTGCATAAGATCTGAAAGAGGGCACAATAATGCAAGAAATTCAATAAGTTAGTATGGTAATATGAAAAGAAAAAAATGTTGGGTTAAGCAAGAATGAAATTTAAAAACATTAAAGAACCTTAGTAGACATAAGGAGTCAGGGGCAAGTGGGTGCTGGAGGTGTAGCCAGAACTGGCCAGGGTTTAGTTGGGGCTGTTGGGTGTTGGAGGTGCAGTTAGAATTGATCAGGATTTAGTCAAGGGTAATTGTGTGCTGGGGGGTAGCTAGACACGGCCAGGCATTGTTGGATAGTGGAGGTGTAGTTAGACCGGGCCAGGATTTAGTCAGAGTACAAATCATAACAGCATAACATATAAGAGCAGAATTAGACTATTCAGCTCATTGAGCCTGCTCTGCCACTTGATCATGGCTGATTTCTCAACCCCATTCTCCTGCCTTCTCCCCATAACACTTGATCACTTTACTAATCAACATCCTATCTGTTTCTATTTTAAATACACTCAATTACTCGGCTTTGACATCTTCTGTGACAATGGACACCTCAGATTAACCACCCTCTGGCTGAAGAAATTCCTCCTAATCTCAATTCTATTGGATCACCCTTCATGCTGAAGCTGTGCCCTTATAGCCCAGTCTCTCCTATTTGTGGAAACAGCTTCTTGACATCCAGTCTATCCAGGCCTCTCAGTATACTGTAAGATTTAATCAGAACCCCCCACTCAACCTTCCGAACTCCATTGAGCACAGACACAGAGTCCTCAATTACTTTTCATACAACAAGCCCTTCATCCCCAAGATCATTCTTGTAGACCTTCTCTGGACCCCCTCTGATGTCAGCACATCCTTCCTCAGATACAGGACCTAAAACTGCTTACAATGTTCCAACTGCAGTCTGACCAGAGCCTTCTACAGCCTCAGCAGTACATTGCTGCTATTGTATTCTAGCTCTCTTGAAATGAATGCTAACATACTTTTGCCTTCCTAACTGCCAACTGAACCCGCATGTTAACAATGACGAGAATTCAGAACTAGGACTTCCAAGTCCCCCTGTGCTTCAGATTTCCAAAGCCTTGCCCCATTTAGAAAATAGTCTATGCCTCTATTCTTCCTACCAAAGGGCATAATCTCGCACATTTCCATATTGTTTTCCATCTGCTACTTCTTTGCCCATTGTCTTAGCCTGTCCAAATCCTCTGCCACCTCTCCACTTCCTCAATACTATCTGTCCTTCCACTTACCTTTGTGCCATCTGCAAACATAGCAACAATGCCCTCAGTTCCTTCATTCAGATCATCAATGTATAATATGAATGGTTGTAGTCCCAAAATGGAACACTGCTGAACTCTATTAGTCACTACCAGAAGTCACATGACACAAAGTTATTGTCCAACAGGTTTATTTAAAATCACAAGCTGATCCTTCATCAGGTGAAGTCCTAATGTATATCTCATTTCCAATTATCTGGAGACTAAATGCTTTAGGCCATTAGTTTTTGGTCAGAGCTTGGGATGTAATTATTACATAGGCAATGCAGCACACTTACAGGCCATTCAGCCAAACCTGTGCATTCAAGCAAGGTTCTCCATTCAAGCCACTCCCATTCTCTCCTAAATCTATCTTTCAAGTCTGCTACCTTCTCCCTCTTCTGCTTATCTTGCTTCCCCTTAAATGCATCACATTATTCTCTTCAACCAGGTAGTGAGTTCCGCATCCTCAACACTCTTTGGGTAAACATTCAACTGAATTTCTTATTGGGTCTCTTGGTGACTATCTTTTATTGATGGTCTTCAGTTATTCTCTTCCCCATAAATGGAAACATTCATTTTGTATCAACTCTGTAAAAATCTTAGATCATTTTAAACAACTCTATTAAGTCACTCTGATGAAGGCACAAAAGTCTGTCAAATATGCCAAGGCATCTCTTTGGCCAGGCCAATGCATTTATTTGTATTGACTGTGTGTGTTCCAACAATCCTTCCATTGAAAGTAAAAATTAGACATTGACTCTTTCAATTAGAAGTCCAAATGCATAATATCAAATGATGGCCACAGGTTGAGAGAGAAGACATCATGCTGGTATTTTTGATTGACAGGGAAATTTGCAGTGCAGCTGGAGTAGTTCCTTTAGTATCAGTGTGCAGGTTTGCTGAAGTACTATTGACTGTTGCGCTGCTGTAGTTATGATCTTGTACAGTAGAAATAATTCAACTCGACCATTCTGATATCATACTGGATAGGAGATTACAGATTTCCGAGAGAATTGAGTACATGAGGGTGATGTAGACTTTAGTTTACATGCCCTTCTGTTACTTAAATACTTCAGCTTCAAAAGATATGTTTTTACAAAGATGAAAAAAGGGGTTTTTTGACAAAATTCCAAAGATCTGGGTTGTGATTCTCCACTCCCTGAAATTGCAATCACAATAGCTTAATTGGGCAAGAGCCCAAAAATCAGATTCTTACCGTTGTGTTAAACTGTTGGAATTAGATGCTAGCTCCTTCGAAGGTGAGATCAAATGCTTGCCCTCAGATAGTAAGAAGCCTATTTGCATATATTTGCATCTCATTAATTATCCAATTGACCACATTAACATCCAGATAATCTTTCACCAATCCAGAAACTCAACGTTTCAAACAACTCAACTGTAAGAACCAAGTGTTCACCGAGAGGATCTGCCTGGAGTCTGAGTAAGCTCATGGCTGTGCTTCTTATCACACATCAATGGAACCACTGCATCTTCAGCCAGTGCTTCTGTGGTCAACAGACATGGTGGCTCCCTGGAACCTCCACCTACACCATGGAGCAACAGCAACGCATTTGCTTAAGAACACAGAGTTGTTGGGTATTGGGCAGGCTCACGCAACATTTGCTATCTCACAGCTTGTCTTATCTGGGCAGCCTCAGGCAGCTCAGAGGTAGAGGCAGCCAGCAAGCTCTGGTTCTGAAGTAGATTTGAGGTGCTGTAAAGGGAAACACAGGCAGCTTATGCCATTAGGGAGCATGAAGAGGGGACGGGGAGGGAATGTCACAACAAACACTATACTGGGTCAATACCTGCGGTGCAGCGTGCGCCAGCAGTTTATGTAGCACGCGCATGAAGAGAATGGTGGTGTGAAAGTCAAAGGGGAGGAGTATTTAATGGGATGGAAGTGGATTCCAGTCAGTCAGCAAGTACCACCACAGTCAGTCCAGGGGTTAGCCCATTTCCAGTCCATAGTCGCTCAGGTATTTGGTCCGGTGCAAGTCTGGAATCTGAGCCATTATAGTCCAGGGTAGCTCCACTGTCAGTCCTTGCAGGAGAAGTGAAAGCAATCTGGACCTTGCAGGTCAATCATTCAGGTTGTTATCGCAAGCACAGGTCAGTGGGTGGGTAATAGTCAGCCAGGTAGGTTGGCTTCTAAATGATTCAGGCATTTTCAGTGGTATGTTTATGTCGAAACTGCAGGCAGGTTGAGTCTGGGGATTGACTTTATTGTATCCAGTCTCTGAGGGAATGTTCACACTGATAAGGTACAACTACAGGTTGGAACCTGGTAGTGTACCAGAAGAGACTGCATTGTCTCAAAAGTAGGGGGTGTTTTAATGTCGGAAATGATCACATTGGTCTTGATGTGGGGAGGGAGCAGGGCCAACAAGGGCAAAGGATCCTCAGAGCAGTCACATTATTGGTAAGGGAGGAGAAGTGGACACATTAATGATTAGGTAAAGCAGCTCAACCAAAACAGAGGAGGATGATGGGTCAGAGGAGGCATGGAAATCATAACATAATAGTAACATGAAGAGTACAGGATAACTTGTCAGAACCTACAGGTCAAAACTTGGAACATTACTGGAGTTTGACTGCACAATAAGGTCTCAAAGTGGAAAGCAATGCTTGCAAACTGGAATGAGTAAGAATTTCTGCAGTCATCAGGACTATACTGATTAGACAGTGCAATTCGTCTGTCTTCACTTCACAGTTCACCTGCAAGTCAACATTCATCAGAGCATCCAATTCTGAAATGCACTTATGAAGTAATTATTAGAAATACATTATGTCCACTGATTAACACCTTGTAATCTCTGAGACCAGTAGGACTCAATAGTGTAAGATACTCTCAGTCACAGCCATATCTTCCCAAATGGCCAAGTGCACAGTCCCGAGGTCTGCAAACCAATGCAGCACATATCCTCATACACCACAGGAAGCCTGCTAGGATAAGACTACTTGACTACCGAGATAGAGAAGTGATGATGGGAGAAGGGGGAATGGCGGGGCCGAATGGCAATCCCTTTCCAGTAGCCCTCAAGGTGACAGCAGCCCCTAATCTTTAAGCCAGGGAGCAACTGGGGACATCTGTGTCATTTCACAGGTCCCTACTTATAAATGCATCTAGGATATGATTGATGCAACGTTCTCCAGAAGCCATCTATTCATCTCATTCCCCCTTGACACAGCCAATTAAGCAGCGAGGGCATTAGGATTCCTAATGATCCAGGGTTTCCTGAAGGTGCAGGATGCAATCCATTGTATCCTAATCACTTTAAGTGCACCCTGTACCAATCAGCAGTGTTCATGAACAGAAAAGGATTCTATTCCCCTAATGTTCAACTCATTTGTGACCAAAACAGTCAGATTTTGCAGGTGTGTACTAGATATCCATGAAACTGACATGATTTTGTACACACTGGAGTAGTGTCAGGTGCCAGCTCCTGCCCAGGCTCGTCAGCACCCACAGGAGGGTCGTGGATGGCAAGGGTTACTGTCTCCAAAAGCTGACTCATGACAACTCTCGAAATAATCTATCATGCCAGGCCAAAACCACCATGCCAGGCCACTAGTGGCCACCTTTCCACTGAGCTGGGAGAAGTCTCCTGCTTCTCAATATTAATTCGCTTTTACTTGCTACATAGTGGCCTGGAAACCACTCTGGTTCTGAGTTCACAACAAGGACAGTTAACAAAATATTATTCAGCTTATTATTTTAAACATCTCCAGGCACCAGTCTACTTTCTATAGTGTACAGCTCATTGTGGTTACCTATTCAGAAACCTCCAAGGGATTATAATTTCAGCTATATCCTGATGAGTCAAGTAAACAGGTTAAAATCAAGAGTGGTCAACAATAGGTTTGGCAAATCACCTGATTTTAATTGCCCAGCTTCCATTTCTTTCTAGTGAACAGATTTCATTAAAATTTCCCACAAAGTTTTGCAACACAGCTAATTATGTCCCTAATTAATATATATGTTCAAAACTGTGCAATAGAAATGTAAAATTTCTGTTGGCAATAATCACAAATACTCAAGGCAAATAAACGTCAGTTAATGTCTACACTTATGGGAAAATGTATCTATGCACAATTAAACAGTATGTTCCTATAGCACACCAGGAAAAAAATAATAAATCCATGACAAAAAAATGTCTCTACATCAACCACAGTAGAAGATTTTGTTTTCAGTGACTTGGTGTTAATGATGTGGATAATAGAGATGCATGGCTCTATGGGAGCACTCCCACACTTTATTAGTAGCTTGACACAGGATTGAAATATGACTGTGTGGAACTTCAATTTTCATCTTCTGCCTATTCAGTTTCACAGCTGACTTATCATGAAAGACTGGAGATGAATATCCACATATGGCATTAATAGTTAAAGTATCCTTCTCTTGGTCATGAAATGTTAACAAAATGATTAGGCCCTGATCAGCATGACTGATACTTATATTACCACAGGTATTCAATCATTGTTTTCATGAATGCCTGTGCTATAGTCATGAGCTTAAGTATTAGTCGCCACTTCCCTACCAGAGGAAAGACAAGACAAGTCTCAGAAGTGTGGGGGCACTGGATTATGAACTTAATTATGGTCTGCAAAATGTAATTGGAAGTCACTATAGTCAGCTCTCTCATTAGAAAGAGACAACTAGTGGTGGGTTTAACCTGAGGTTTCCAAGAACCCAGGCAAAGTTGAGATGGCAGTCTTCATGGGGACCTCAGCTGGTAAGGGAATTGAACCTATGCTTTTAGTATCATCCTGTATAGCAAATCAGCCAGCCAGCCAACTGAACTAACCAAAAGCCCTGGTAGACAAATATCCACATCTTTTTATATTATTGGGTATCTGTGTTTGAGCAAGAGGTGGGATTTCATTAATATTTTGGAATATTTAGAAATTTGGAAGCCTGATTCAAAACTCATTGCTGCTGCATCTCTGTGGGTCAAAAAACCAACAGTGAAAGGCACATGGGATTTAGTTCTACCTGTACTAGGTAGGAGTTTTCTTCAGTAGTCCTTGTGGGCCAGACTTGTGGGCTGGGATCTCTACCCCTCAATGAGTTAATGGTGCTAATTGTACATCCTCTCCACATGTTGCCATAATTTTCAATCCTTACTTTTGGTATTCTGTTACTCCCCTTTCCAAGTACAAGTCAGCTATGTTTCCCCTTACTCCAAGTTGCCAGGGGACTCACTAAGGGCTTTTGGCTGAGGCATTTTGTCACTAGCTTTCTCTCTTGGCAGCAAACCAGGCTGTCAATTTTGTCAATTGCCAGCTGGAGAATGGAATTAAAAATAATAAGTTAACAAAACATCCTTAACCTCAGTGAGGTCTTGGATCATTTATGGCCTCCCATGTACTATCAAGTAACCCCTTTCCCTGCTCTCAGCCACACTCATCACTCATAAAGATGCAAACATTGCTGCAATTATGATAATGGCCACAGGCAAATTTTAATCAATCAGTCACTTAACTATTACAATTTAACAGAAGCTTTCTTACAGTCTGATTGATTGTAGGTGCCCTATTCACCTACATTTTGCAGTCAGTGTTGAAGCAGCAATGTTAATTACTGAACACAGTCAAGTGATATTTGTGGGGCAAATTTCCCCTCAGTTTGAATCTGGCACTATCTCCAGCAAATGTCTAGAAACAATGATATTATTAAGCAGCAATGAACATTAAATAATTAAACATTGAGGCAACCTCATAGTCAACAAAGTAGTTAATGAACAACATCAAAATTTAACTTATAAATACATTTCTTGACCGAAAGTGAAATAAAGCAGCACTTTATTTTAAAAGAAAGTGATTCTTACCTCTCATGAAAAAAAATTGACTTTCTATCACTGTAAAGTTCATTTTCAGGGCCAGTGAGGGTAGTCAGAAGTAATTCTTTATTTAATAGACTGATACAAAGTGAAATACATCTCATTCAGAAAGATAAAAGGTTTTGAATATTTTGCAATGGGACTCAACAGCACAAAAGGGCAGATTCTTATCTCTTCAATGATATCTACTTGATTGCCTTTTAAGAGAACAGCAACAACACACATTGTAGGAAATCTAGAATCACTGGCAGTGATTTCTAGATATCTGCAATTAGCTGTCTGCATGTGTACTCAAGAAGTTACTATCAGCTTCAAAGGAGTTTGATGGTTAAACATGGATCATGTTGCCATCAGTTCTGCTGCAAAATCTGAATCACTTTTAAAGAAAAATTCAGCTCAATGTCATTAAATGTTACAACTGAAATAAACATGAAATGCCCGGAACATGCTGTGTGCTATTGTCTAACAAGGAACAGAATTTAGAGGCGTCAAATAATGCACCTTGTTCCAATATTTTATCGGTATCCTCAAAACAGTTTTTAGTTCTCTTGTAGTCTTCCCACCCATCAAATGGCATAGCACCCTAACAAATCTTTTTTATTATTCATTCACACAATAAGGGATTTGCTGGCTAGGGCAGTATTTATTGCCTATCCAAGAGTGAACCACATTGCTCTGTCTAATTTGGAAGGTTTGTTTGGTGCCTTGAATGGAGGTGAGGAGGGAGGTGTATGGGCAGGTGTAGCACTTCCTGCGGTTGCAGGGAAAGGTGCCAGGGGTGGTGGGGTTAGTGGGGAGTGTGGAGCGGATGAGGGAGTCACGGAGAGACAGTCTCACAGCTACCTAGACTACACATCCTCTCACCCACCTTCCTGCAAGAATGTGATCCCCTACTCCCAATTCCTCTGCCTCTGCTGCTTCTGCTCCCAAGATGGGGTGTTCCATTCCTGAACAACCCAGACGTCCTCTTATTTCAAGGACTGCAACTCCCACCCTTCAGTGATCAAATATCCTCTCGAATGCATCTCTTGCGTTTCCTGCACCTCTGCCCTCACATCACTCCCCCCAATAAACCAAAGACAGAATTCCCCTATCCTCACATATCACCCCACCAACCTCCGTATCCAATGTATCATTCTCTGCCATTTCCGCCACCTACACTCTGACCCCACAACCAAAGATATATTTCCCTCTGCACCCTTATCTGCCTTTTGTAGGGACTGAATCATAGAATCCCTACAGTGTGGAAACAGGCCCTTCGGCCCAACAAGTCGACACCAAACCTCAGAGCATCCCACCCAGACCCATCCCCCGATAACCCACCTAATCTACACCTCCCTGAACACTACGGGCAATTTAGCATGGCCAATCCACCTAACCTATATATCTTTGGACTGTTGGGAGGAAACCGGAGCACCCGGAGGAAACCCACGCAGACATGGGGAGAATGTGCAAACTCCATACTGACAGTCACCCGAGGCTGGAATCGAATCTGGGTCCCTGGCGCTGTGAGGCAGCAGTGCTAACCACTGAGCCACCGTGCCACCGTGCTGACTGCTCTCTCCGCGACTCCCTCGTCCATTCCATACTCCCCACTAACCCCACCACCCCTGGCACCTTCCCCTGCAACTGCAGGAAGTGCTACACCTGCCCCTACACCTCCTCCCTCACCTCCATACAAGTCACCAAACAAACCTTCCACATCAGACATAGGTTCATTTGCACATCTGTCAACGTGGTCTATTGTATCCGCTGCTCCTCATGTGGTCTCCTCTACATTGGTGAGACCAAGCGAATGCTCGGAGACTGCTTTGTAGAGCCTCTGTGCTCTGCACGCTATAGTCAAAAGCACCTTCTGGTTGTGAGCCATTTCAACTCCCCCTCCCACTTTCCTGGGTGACACATCCATCTTGGGCCTCCTCCAGTGTCACAATGACACCACCCGGAAACTGGAGGAGCAGCACCTCATATTCCGCCTCGGGAGCCTACAACCCAATGGCTTAAATATAGATATTACCAGTTTCAAAATCTCCCCAACCCCAGCCTCATCCCATGACCTACCCTCCCTCTCATCTCCGCCTCCTTGACCTGACACAATCTGTCCATCTTCTCTCCCATCTAGCTGCTCCTCCCACCTCACTGACAAATTCCCACCACTTCCTACCCACACTCACCTATCACAATCCCACCTACCTTCCCAGCCCCACTCCCCTTCTCTCTATTTATTTCTGAGCTCTCTTCTCCCCCCACCCCCTCCTATTATAAAGAAGGATCCCAACCTGAAATGTCAACTTTCCTGCTCCTCTGATGTTGCCTGGCCTGCCGTGTTCATCCAGCTCCACAGTGTGTTATCTCTGACTCCAGCATCGGCAGTTCTTATCTCCTCGGAACATTACCTGGGTCTCTGAATTAACAGCCCAGCAATAATGCCACTGGGCCATCCATAATGCACCAGTAAAGGGCTTCAGTTCATTTTACATTATAGCTGTTCTGTAAATACATGCAAGTGGTATGTGTGATATTAATGAAGTTTAGACCTTTTAATGTTACACTCTAAATCAAAGTTCAAGAAATACATTTTGACATTATTACTCCTGAACAGGCAAAATGGGCCAAATAGCCTCCCCATACTGTAAACCTCTATTTTTCCAGTGTTAATTTTATTACAAAAGCTTTATTTAGCCATTTCATACTTTTATGTCTTCATACTGACCGCAATTTAAACAACAACAGAGAACTTAATGTTATTTATTCAATTATACTGAGTTTCTAGAAAGCTGGTGTAATTTGATTCCTTAGTCGTGCTGTACCTTCCAGATATGAAAGGGCACTGGAGGAAGAGCTGATTAAATTTGCTGTAAAGAAATGTATTTTCCATGACAGTCATTGAATTTATGTACTTTTGTCTATTAAATTATTTGAAATGAGAAGTATTACTCTGCAGAAATTGAATCACAGTTAATATGAAAATAATTATATTTGATAAGATTACTTTTAACATTTGAATGAACTATTCAGATATATGGTCAGTGTTCTACAAAAGCTAAAGGATGAGAGGGAATTTATAGGCAGAATATATTGCTAGCATAAATTGAGAATAGCTACAGGAATTTGTTAAATCTAATTAGAATGACCACTTTAAGATGTCATTTTATACATGTTTAACGTCAGCCTGTGATAATGTAAGGTACATGCTTGCTCCAATGATTATAAGAATATCTCAATATAAATTACTAATCTGCACCTTGGTTTATTGTACTCCACCTAATGTGACAATCTATACAAAAGACATGTCTCCAGAGGTTGGTGGACCCAAGTGAGATGGGTTAAGGGCTAACTTAAAACACAATGCTGCCAAAGTGACTGTGTTTTTCAAAGCAAGGTTAAAACTGTGTAACTTAATGAGGATGTATAGATTACAGCATGCAGCTAGTTACAGATGTCCTGAAAGTACTCAATGAAATTTAGCCCATAAAGCTGATGACTTTTTTATACTATTAAATAGCATTGGAGAGTCATAAAATCACCACTTAGTACAGAGAATACAGCATCTGCCTCTCTACCTCCTTTACCTCTCTCCTTTCTCTCCATCATTCTTTCCCAATTTTTATTTCATTTTTTGTGCAAGAAATAATTTTAATCTTGTCAATACAGGCATGAAGATATTACAACGTCAAAAACTGCTATTTATAAAATGGATATCAATGGTCTGTTGAGATACAAAAACAGAAATTGCTGGAAAAGCTCAGCAGGTCTGGCAGCATTTGTGAGGGAAATCATCAGTAATATTTCAGGTCCAGTGGCCCTTCCTCAGAACTATTAAGATGATTATCAAGTGGATCAGGTAACATTTGCAAAGGCTGTGATGTCTTCACTTATCAAGAGCCAGAAGTTTTAAAAGTACTTTTAAAAAAATCTCCCCACCCCAATTTGAAAAATCTAAATTCACATGCCAAGGAATTGGACCTCCTGATACAATAGCACGCATGTATGGGGAGCATGTCTACATGATGTACTGAATAGTCCTCACTCCTAAGGAGCCTACAATTAATCTAGATCTGCCCCCAGCTATCTGAATTTACTTGAGTTGCAACTCCAGATTAGGAAAAAGCTCCCTCAAAGCTATGTGAACTGTTAATTATTTTGTTGGTCTAATTCTTGTAAAATGACGTACTTTATTTTGTTGAGTGGTTGGTATGTGACTCTTGGAGTATTATTATTTTCCAAGGCTTTTGTGTGAATATTAATTATTTTAGTTGAAACCTATGAAAGACTGCTGTTTGCGACTTGTAAATTGACCACATATGAATGGGCTTTGGAAATACAGACAGCTATCTCTTAAAAAAATAAACTGCACTGATAATGGATGGAAGAGAAGGGAATTGGGTGTTTAAGTTTATCTCTCCAACTCTGTGTGTAATGACTGCCTGCATTATACATCCTAGGTTGGACTTTAAGGACAAAACCTTCCTGCATAGCATGACTTGCATTGATTCCTCTGGCATGGATGGTGCCTCAGGCCAACATCTGTGTGGCTTTCTTCAATGGTGCTATTGAGGTATGTTGTGTAGCCAGCAGCCTGTGGCACTGCTTGTGTGCACCTCCCCTATCCACCCCCACCTACCCAACCCACCGCTCCCACCCCTTAAAAACCAATGCACATCTCCGCAGCCACCTATAACAGTGCGACCTAAACAAAATTTTCATATTCTTCATTTCTGAGATTGAACGATGAGCTAGATTCTTCTTTGCTCAGAGATGCAGCAGAGGGGACGAAAGGAAGAGATATCAGTTTACAGGCAATCAGCCTGGAAAGGTCTTTCTATAGACCTTTATTACCAAGTTGAATAAGAAATGCCATACCTTCAGCATTGACAGCAAAATACATTGTCTTACCCCCTTGTCAACACATTGAACTATATGATCACAGCACAATCAGAAGTATATCAGGAAAGGAGGAGAAAATAAATGCTGACACTGTATTCTTAAGGTGAAGGCAAATACCTGAAATGATTATTACTAAATTATGTGCTCTATGGTGTGCAGCTCTGGTCACCACACTATGGGAGAGATGTGGAAGCTTTAGAGAGGATGGAAAAGAGGTTTAGCATGATGTTACCTGGCTTGGAGTGCACTAGCTATAAGGAAAGGTTGGACAAACTTGAATTGTTTTCGTTAGAGCATCAGTTGCTGACGGGCGACCTGAAAGAAGTATATAAAATTATGAGAGACATGGATAGGCTAGATAGTCAGAGTCTTTTACCCAGAGTGAAAATATCAAATACTAGCGGGGTATAGGTTTAAGGTGGGAGGGGGAAAGTTTAAAGGAGATGTGCAAGGCAGGTTTTATTCACAGAGGCTGGTAGGTGCTTGGAATGTATTGCCAAGGGACGTCGTAGCAATAGATATGATCACAATGCTAAAGAGACACTTAGACAGCCACATGAACAGGCAGAGAATAGACTGATATGGGCCATGTACTGATAGATGGGATTAGTTTAGAAAAGTATCATCGCTGGCACAGACATGGTGAACCAAAGTGCTTTATCGTGCGCTGTAATGTTCTATGCTCTCTGTCCTATTCCGAATCCAAGATTATGTCGTTAACCTGTGCCAGCATCATATCCCAAAATCAGGTGAGACTAGTAGTTGAGGTATATACAAAATGTGGCTGACTGATCAGATGCAGAAAATACTTACTTTGCTCATGCTGTTCACTGCAGTTTGAAACTATCTTTTAATGAACACTGCTGCCAATTGCAATGAAAAACGTGCACTGCCAGAGGTAATGTGTAAATTAGCATTAAAGTATGACAGTGGAATTACTCAAGGTAGTTCACTGCAGTGACTAAGAGATTTCAACAATTACCAATGTTTTTCTTGCTCGATTTGAATGTGATAAATATGTTTTCCTTTTGTTTAGCCATTGATGATATAAAGATAAGACAAACAGCCAATGTGTTATTTTAATTTATTTTTAAAGGGCAGAAGATTGTACACGCTGCATGTACCATAATGATACCATTTAACCTTCAAAGAATAAAGATTAATTGGAGAATCATGAGGGTGGGTAGCTTTATTAAAGAAATACATCAACGGTCTGTTGCAGAAAGCAACATAGATATATCGTTCTTGGCACTATTTTCAGATGCCTGTAACCTTTCCTCCCCCTGCTGCATGACATGGGGCAGGGATAAACAGCCCTGAGGATAAATGAACGGATTCTCATCCTTTAATTTAAATCCCTTCATTGTCTCACTGGTCTCTATTTCATTACAATCGTCCTGCTTGCTCCATTCCCATAAATTGTCCTCTTATACCTTCCCTTTCATCACTTAATTTTCTGTCATGTTTACAGCCCACCTGCTCCCCACAATCCCAAAATTCCTACAAAAAAATCCATGTTTTTCTGCCTCTCCATGTTTTAAACACTCCTTCCACCCTTGTAATATTTCCTTTTATTAATTCAGAATATTTCAGCATAAAAAATTGTCCATTCAGCTCATCAAGTCTGTGGCAGGTCTTTCTAATTAGTTCCATTTCTTCACCATATTCCCTACCATTTTTTGAAATTTTACAGTTCCCTTATGCAAGTCAACATTCCTTCCAGGCAGCACATTCCAGATATAAACAACTCACTGTGTAAAATTCTCCTTATCTCCTCTCTGGTTCTTTTGCCAATTGGATTAATCTTATGTAAAATAAAACAAAGAACTACAGATGCTAAAGATCTGAAACAGAAACAGAAATTTCTGGAGCAATTCAGCAGGTCTAGAAGGTATCTGTGCACAGAGAATAGAATTAATATTTTGAATCCAGTGAAGAAGGGTCACTGGACTTAAAATGTTAACTCTGCTTTCTCTCCACAACTGCTACCAGTTGCTTGAACAATTTCTGACCTTAATCTTAAGTCGTTTGACGGAGGGTTCTTGTGGTGCAGAGGTAGTATCCGTAAGTCTGTGCCAGAAGGCTTGGGACCAAGTTTCACCTGCTCCAGAGGTATGTCATGATATGTCTGTACAGGTTGATTAAAATATATATATCCTTTATTAGTGAAGAATGTTCCTCTCTTTGACACAACAAAAACCTTTCATAATTTTAAACAGGTGTCTAATAAATTTTCCTACAACCCTCTCTGCAGTAAGGAAAACAATTAGCTTTTTCTTGAACTTCTCCTGTTGAAACAATCATTTCTTGGTCATAAGTTTGTGAAGAAATTTGGAGTGTTTATCCCCATTAAAGGTTTAACTTTAAGTTGTTAAAGTACTTATTTATAGGGGAGGCGATGGCCTAGTGGACTGTTAATCCAGATAACATTCTGGGGACCTGGGTTCAAATCACACCACAGCAGATGGTGGAATTTGAATTCAATAAATATCTGGAATTAAGAATCTAATGATAGTTGTGAATCCATTGTCGATTGTTGGAAAAACTAATCTGGTTCACGAATATTCTTAGGGAAGGAAACTGTCATCCTTACCTGGTCGGTCCTACATGTGACTCCAGACCCACAGCAATGTGGTTGACTCTTAAATACCCTCTGGGCAATTAGGAATGGGCAATAAATGCTGCCTAACCAGTGACACCCTCATCTCATGAATGAATAAAGAATTAATTTTGCTGCTGAGAATCTTATATATCAACTTTACTGGTGAAATATTCCAGCAGCTGAATAACATAGTTTTAGCTTAAAATACATTCTAAATCCTGTAACACGGATGGAACTCCTAATCTCTGATGGACAGACAAGAATATCACCAAGTATGTTAAAATAACATGGTAAAATATGAGGCTCATACATTGGCAAAAAAGAATACAGGCACTTAATATTATGTAAATGCAGAAAGACGGCAGCAAGTAGCAGCACAGAGGGATTTGGGAGTCCTCACACATGATTCACAAAAAGCTAATCTCCAAGTTCAGTAGGTAATAGAGAAAGCAAGTGGAATATTGGCCTATTTCAAAAGGAATGTCTTGCTAAAGTGTGCAAGGAACTAATTAGTCGACACCTGGAATGTTTTGATCAGTTTTGGTTTCCTTATCAAAAGAAATACATATTTGCTTTGGAAACAGTCCAGAGAAGGTAGGATAAATTAACCCAGGATATGGAGGGATTGTCTTACAAGGAGAGATTAATAGGTTGGGTCTGTACTTATTGGAGTTTAGAATAATGAAGGTTGATCTTATAGAAACATACAAGATTCTTAGGGGTAATAGGTACTGCAGATGCTGGAGAATCCGAGATAACAAGATATGGAGCTGGATGAACACAGCAGGCCAAGCAGCATCATAGGAGCAGGAAAGCTTGAAGTTTCGGGCCTAGGTCTAGGCCCGAAACATCAAGCTTTCCTGCAAGATTCTTAGGGGACTTGATAATGTAGATGTGGAGTGTCTAGGATCAGAGGGCATAATCTCAGAGGGGTCATCCATTTAAGACAGAGATGAAAAAGAATTTCTTCTCACAGATGGCAGTGAATCCGTGGACTTCTTTATCACAGAGGGCAGTAGAGGCTGTGTCATTAAGAAATCTTAAGGGTGAGATAGACATATTTTAATCAGTAAGGGAATCAAGAGGTACAGGGAAAAGACAAGAAATTGGAGTTGAGGGTTTTTAAGTTATTATGATCTCATTGAATTGTAGAGCAATGTCAATGGGCTGAACTACCCATTTTTGCTCCTACAATGCATAGCCCTGTGGTCAAGTTAGCACCTGACAGTTCTATGAAGAACAGCTGCAGACCTGCTTTAGCAACAGCAACATTCCCTTTCAGACTTGACATAATTGGGGATTTATTGAAATAATGCAAAACTATTTGCATAAATTTATGAAGTACCTTCATATTATATAATAAAAAAGATGATAGATGAAAATAATTAGGCCATCAATATGCTAAGTTGGTGCAGAATTTTATTCAAAACTAATACATTGGAGTTGATTTTATCACAAAGTGGTCCTTGGACAGGACTAGGGCAACATTCACTTGCAAGCCTATTTTTCAGAACTGGAGTATTTGAACTCCTACAACTTATCTACATGCTGTCAATCAATTCCATGACCACAACTGGCAGAAACAGGCAGCCGACCAGCAGTTTGTGGACAAAATTATGTCACATGGTAATGCCTGCTCATTCACTATGCTGTATGACCTTGAAGTCATGATGAATGTTATTATCACCATTCTCTTTGAGTGCATAAAACAACAGGGCCATTTCCTAATCAAAGTAGAAGAGTCTCTTGTAGTTAACAAAATGTAGTTTACTGCATGTTAGCAATCCTAATTACAGGATATATTAATATGGTACATCATTATAGAGACTTTGAGATATTAGGTCTCAGTCCATCAAGATACTAAACTGTCCTGCTTACACGTCCACGTGACATCATCATACTAAGACCATTCCTCTGTATTAACCCTATACAGAACAGGAGACACCAAAGGCTGGAGGACAGGTCAAAGGGAAGTCTTGCAGTGATGTGTACAGTAGCTGACAGGATGTTTGAAGAATCTTTTAGGGCGAGAAGGGGAATACGTGGCTCCACAAAAGGAACTTCTTCAACCTCCATAGGGAGTCATCACTGCCTGAGGGCTCTTTCTTATTTAGATCAGCAAAACCTTGAATATTAAAATCAGTAACATCAAACAAATGTTAAAAGCAGGTACAGCAGCTCTTTCCTTGTGAACTATATACCAGCCAAGATATGTTGGGCAAGTAGAGTTAAGATCAGCACGATTGTGTGTTAGTAGAGCATAATTCCTTTAAATGTACTGTAATGCCAGCTTATTATTACTTAATGCATACTTGAACCTTGAACATCTTTATTCAGAAATAAAAGCAAAAAATATTGAAAGTATTTCACAGATCAGACAGCATCTGTTGGGAGCCAAATAGAGTGAACAATTCATGCTGTTCACTTCTCACCAAAAACTGAAATGTTAGAAATGTAATGCCTTTGTTCAGATTTGGCCAGGGCAAATATTATCAATATTGTTGTCAAATGCATAATAAATTGAGATTAATTTCGGAATGATGTTTTCTCATAATGCGCATCGCCCTAAATGAGCCCTGAGTAGTCAGTGTGATTAATGAAGCTGTGCAGCAGAACAAAAGGTCTTACCCCAGGAAAGGTCATCTAGGTCATTTGATCTGACTGACAGCAAACAATACTCTGGAAGGCACTGGCATCTACCCTCTGTGTTTATTAACTGTATGGACTGCTATCACCATTGTGACAAACTGGCTGGCACTCAGCTCGACAGTGATTAATGACCAGACTTACTGATAATTTGTCGCTTGCAGCAATACATCTGCATTAATCATGTTCCAACCACCGCAGCTTAATCTGGAAATAACCTAATATTTTAAGGAAACTCTGTTTGAAACTTTACCCATGGTTTCTTTTCTAAGATTATGGTAAGGACCATCTCCATGACATATGAACTATACAGATAGTTGCTAGAGGTGTGAGCTGTGTAGTGCTGATAGGTTGAAGGAATGGAATTACTCTGGGTTGAATTTTCCCAGCTCTTAATGAATAATGTAGTCAGTAATGACTCAGTGGGAAAGTATGGTGAGATCAGAAAAATAAGGTTCTCAATGTCAACAAAAATAAATCTGATATTCCATCCAAAGTTTGAACAGCAAGATGAGAACGTGCAAGTGGTGAAAGCCTTTTTGCATGCAATAAACACCTCATCAGTACCTAATCTTGCCTCATTTAAATATACATTCCTGTTGTCTCATGCAGTGGAGAAAAATAGACAGTGACCTTAGGATGTGGACAAGGTACAGGATGTCCAAAGTCTATTGTGCTCAATACTGTTTCCTCCAGGTGAGTGACACACATTGTCACCTCCGACTGCCAATTTCCAGGGATTTTGTCACAGAATTATGCCATCTACCGGAGAGGGACCTGTGACCTGAAAGAATGAGTGGCCATCCTATCTCAGTGGTTGTCAAGGTTTGATTTGATTTGATTTAATCTTGACATATGGACCTAAGTACAGTGAAAACTTTTGTTTTGTGAGCAGTACAGGCAGATCATTGCATACAAGGACATACAGATCATATGCTGCTTAGACAGATCAAGGAATGAAAGGTTACAACTGCACAGGAAATGCACAAAAGCAAGATCAGCATTAGATTTGAAGTTAGAGAGGTCCATTCACCAGTCTAATAATAGCAGGGAAGAAGCTGTTCTTGAACCTATTGGTATGCAGTAAGTTTCTGTATCTTCTGCACTAAACATTTGTGTACTGGCTTCCTACAAGGAAGTACAGGGGACTTGTGTGGGATCTCTCAACCTCAATGTCAAATGTATGAAGGCTGTTACCAATGTGACTTGTGCCAGTCACGCAATTTCATCTCATTTGCCCATGATGAGTTTGGTGCTGTAGCCAGGGCAGTAGGCTTTGCCAACATAGCTGACATCCCCAAGTGCAGGCACTATAGATGGTACACTCATTGTACTGAGAGATCCATGTCAGGCTTCATCATTAGAAAATGGATCCATTCCATCAATGTACAAATCATCTGTGATCATTGGTACCACATCTTCAAAGTTTGTGCTAAATAGCGTGTGAGTTTCCTTAATGCCTATTTCCTTAGGAATTCTCATGTTTCTGCTTCAGGTCAAGGACCAGATACATTTCAAGGATGGTTACTGGGAGACAAGGGTTACCTTCTACAACCATGGCCAACATTCCCTACAACTACTTTTTCTTCTGGGCAGACCTCTGATGTCTATGGCAGTGACCTCTGAGATCTGACTTCAATGATGGGAGTGGAGTTAGTATAGCAATCAGTGGTGCAAATCCTTGGAGTGGCTGTGCAACCATTCAACTTCGAATGAACATTGGCCATGACCGATGACTTTGTTACACAGACCCATCATTGAAACTGACCATAGATACAATAAACATCATCGCAGCCCATTCTTCCACCAGGCCATGGTGGAGTGTACAGTAGGCCTCCTGAGGATAGTGTTCTGATGCTTAGATTGGCCTGAGTGGTGGTGGGGTGTGTGCTCATAGTACATCGCACAGTGTGCCATATAATCCTAAAGTGCTGTTCTCTACACAACTAAGGAAGGCAAAGAGGGGATGGGATGGAATCTGAAGAGCTGGGAGAGTGGGAACAGTCTTCTGATGAGGACAATAAGAACACTTAGCAGGAAGAGCATTATCTTCAGTATGATATAACGCCAGGTGCAACAAACCAGACAGGACTTAATTGACACCTCTTTCCCATTGATATATTGGGGAACAGTGCTCCTTTTTGACTGTAAAATTATAGTAGCTTGAAAGGAAAACAGTACTTGTTTGTTCCTAGAGGGAAATGCAACAATGATTGTTTATTTTTCGAACATGGAATGGGCCCATGTTGAACAATGACAAGATGTTACGCTACAGTGGGTGTGAGGGAAAGAATGGCACACGTTTAAACAGGTTTCAAACATTGTATGAGTAGTCTGTGAGGCATCATTTTTGTAGCTGCAGTTCCCATGACAATTGATCAGACAGGTTTTGATGTAAAATACATTGTCAGATTCTATTTCCAACAATGTGTCACCCATGCTTGAATGTGGCCTCAGAGCTTTTTGTTCTTGTTTCCCTCTCACTATGTGTACTGTGAAGAGCTTTTCCTTACTGGCAGCATTTGACCTGGTGTTTGGTTATGAATTAAATTTGGCTCTGGCATCAGAAATCTTGAAAGGCTCTGGCAGTGGTAATTACAGCTGCCACTGGTGATGCCCAGATAGCCAAAGAATGGTATCATTGAGGCATATTGTGAACATAGTGAGGTGAACAGCAAGTGGCACTTAATCACCAATAATACATTCACAAACATTGTAGGCAATGTTTAGTTTGCATTCTGCCAAGACCATGCAGTTCCAAACTTCATTATAGCCATGATCTTATTGAATTGTGGAACAGGGTCAAAGGGCCAAACGGTTTACTCTTGTTCCTGGTTTGGATGAAATAAGCTTGCAGGGCTATGGGGATAGAGTAGGGATTTGGGACTGATTACTTGACAAGAATCTGTCATGAACTCAATGGGCTAATTTTGTATGACTCTGAGAATTTTTTTAAAAAATACCATCATTAATTTTTTACAATAAAGTACATGATGAACTATTCTTTTTTAGTAACCAGAATTCTAATTTATAGTTTGGTGAATTTGAGTAATGCTGAACATGGATACATTTTGTCAAAGCTTTTCTTCTTGTGTCCATCAGGACAATTCACAAGAATACCCCTGTAAAGGGAAACTGTATGTTTATACAACATGAGGAGTACTGATTAATTTACAAGTAGAATCTGATTGGTAGATGCATTGCCATTCCACTAATTCCAGCCAATCCAGTAAACACTGTATTCATACACCCCAGATTCTTTTCATATTAGTTACTTATTGATAAGTGAAATAGTTAATCTGCACCAATAACCAATTGTCATTCCAAATGTTTGTCATTCTTTGAAAGGCAGCACTCACAGAGATTCATTACTTTTAATAGTTGTCAATATTTCAAATGTAGTCAAAATAGTGTAACGTGATTTGTTCAAAGTGAAATTTGAACTGCTTTCCCATTAATTTTGCTTATTAACTGGCTATGTCAAAGAAATTATCTTAAATAAACTTGTCTAAATAATTAGCTTTGGAAGATCTGTTTTTGAAAAAAAATTGTTAGTGTCTTTAAATGGAATTCGCAAAATTACTTTGCATAGTTCCCAAATCTATGGAGTTTAAATCTTATTTACCTTGATAAATATTTTATGCATGATAAATATTTTAAAATGGAGAAATCAGGCCCAAACTTCTGGAAGTTATCCAACCCCATCTTGTTACAGAACTAATTATCTTAAAACATCTGTGTTAGATTAAACCAGACTCCTGGAAGGAAATGGACAATTTCATTGGTTCAGAAAAATAAGCATTGATACATCGTAAAAAGTCATATTTCTAAAAATGAAGCTTAGTCAATTAAAAATGTCTTGCGCATTTTAAAATGGACAGCAACTCATCATATTCAATAATGGAATTGGAAAATTGACCTCTTTACTTCTGAAATGTTCCAAGAAGTTTTGAATGGAATACAAAAAAAATAAAAACAGAAAGTACTGCAGAATGTCAACAAGTCTGGCAGCATCTGTGAAGAAAGAAATGAAGTTAATATTTCAAGAGCAATGTAACCCTTCTTCAAAATGGAAAAGGGCTGGAAAATTGTGCCTTTATGCTGTTGGCCAAAGGGGAGGAAGTTCAAGTTGACAGATAGTGAGAGTGCCCAAAGCAAAATGTAAAAGGAGTGCTACAAGTGGAAGAGAAAAGACAGAGATGAAGAATGGGTGTTAATGGTGGTGTTAATAACAAAATTAAGGGCAGCTCTGCTAAGAGCAAACCCATTCAATAAGGCACTGTAGGTGAAGGGGGTGTAATCAAAATGGAGGCGACTGGTCATGGTCTGAAGTTGTTGAACGCAATTTTGACTTCAAAAGGCTGCGAAGGCCTAATCAGAAAACAGGATGTTTTTCCTCCAGCTTAAGTTAGGCTTCACTGTAATACAGCAGCTGGCCGAAGAGAGAATCATTAGCATGAGAGCCTATTGGACTCAAAATGTTAATTCTGTCTGTCTCTTCAAAGATACTGTCAGACGTGTTGAGTTTCTCCAGCACCTCCTGTTTCTTTTTTCTGATTCCCAGATTTCACAATACTTTGCTTTTATTTGAGGTGAAAAATTCTCATTTGCATTTGATGCTTTAATCAGCTACTTATCTCTGTTCATGCATTAAGCATGCTGGAAAATTCATTAGATTCTTAATGTTTGGATATCGACCAACCATCTTTTATTATGCAGTTGAAAGTCACTATGGAAGCTTCCCGTCTCCATATCCAAATAGTCTGGATAATCAATATGCACCACTGGTTGGAAGCTGGAGCCCAGGGGACTAACCATTCAATACGCTCATAGAAGATTTTTATCAAAGATGCAGCAGAGCTATTGGGTGAAATGTTAATCTGAGAAGGTGCACCTCAACCTTGGGGAGAAGTTGACTTTTGAATTTCAAATGCTGCATTTCATGCACTTTGTGATGATTACGTCAGAACCTCTTCCTCCATTTAAGGTGTCTGTGACAGAGCAGCAATAATTTATCGCACATTGTCTGAATGCCTTTCTTTCCATTTATACATCGGTAAGTGTGTCATCACCATTCTAGAAGGGTCATTTTAGATTCCAAAGATTACTATTCCTGCCAATGCAAAGATTCTTCATTTTTACTTTGAAATGATTATTGCTATATCAAGACTTTAAGATCTAAAATTCTATTACTTTAACTAGAATGTCTAATGTATTTTTGATATGTCGGTGCCATGGGAATCTAGCCTGAAACAAAGGACCTAGAGAACAATGGCAAAGAGGTTCTGAAAAAACTGGATAATGTAACAGTTAGGCCACAGAGCACTTTTGTACAGTCCATCATTGCACGAATATTAAACCACAGAAAGCATTAATCATAGAATGACAGGGATGATAGCATGCATAAGAAAAGAGTTAAAAGGGGATTGAGTTATTCAGAGCATTTTTCTAAACTGTAAGATTATTTCATATGAATATTTTTATTGTGAAGGGTATCCATAGGACAAATAAGGAGATAATACTATTTCTTGTTGAGGGGACTCAAAAGCTAAAGGTCAACAATTAAAATTAATTTCAAGAGAATGAGAAAAAAGTTGGAGAAACTTCTTTATGTTTGTAAATTGTTACACATGGAATGCTTTGTCTGTCAATGGATAGTTAGGGTTGGGAAACATTGCATTTATGTTAGATAACACGGTGTAGAGCTGGATGAACACAGCAGGCCAAGCAGCATCATAGGAGCAGGAAGGCTGACGTTTCGGGCCTAGACCCTTTATTAGAAATGGGGGAGGGGAAGAGGGTTCTGAAATAAATAGGGAGAGAGGGGGAGGTGGATAGAAGATGGATATAGGAGAAGATAGGTGGAGAGGAGACAGACAGGTCAAAGAGACGGGGATGGAGCCAGTAAAGGTGAGTGTAGGTGGGGAGTTAGGGAGGAGATAGGTCAGTCCAGGGAGGACGGACAGGTCAAGGAGGCAGGATGAGGTTAGTAGGTAGGAGATGGGAGTGAGGCGTGAGGTGGGTGGAGGGGATAGGTGGGAGGAAGGACAGGTTAGGGAGGCAGGGACAAGCTGGGCTGGTTTTGGGATGCGGTAGGGGGAGGGGAGATTTTGAAGCTTGTGAAGTCTACATTGATACCATTGGGCTGCAGGGTTCCCAAGCGGAATATGAGTTGCTGTTCCTGCAACCTTCGGGCGGCATCGTTGTGGCACTGCAGGAGGCCCAGGATGGACATGCCGTCTGAGGAATGGGAGGGGGTGTTGAAATGGTTCGCAACTGGGAGGTGCAGTTGTTTAGTGCGAACCAAGCGCAAGTGTTCTGCAAAGCGGTCCCCAAGCCTCTGCTTGGTTTCCCCAATGTAGAGGAGGCCACAACAGGAACAGTGGATGCAGTATACCACATGAGCAGATCTGCAGGTGAACATCTGCTTGATTTGGAAAGTCTTCTTGGGGCCTGGGATTGGGGTGAGGGGGGAGGTGTGGGGGCAGGTGTAGCACTTCCTACGGTTGCAGGGAAAAGTGCCGGGTGTGGTGGGGTTGGAGGGGAGTGTGGAGCGAACAAGGGAGTCCCGGAGAGAGTGGTCCCTCTGGAAAGCAGATAAGGGTGGTGAGGGAAAAATGTCTTTGGTGGTGGGGTCGGATTGCAGATGGCGGAAGTGTTGGAGGATGATGAGTTGGATCCGGACGTTGGTGGGGTGGTACGTGAGGACGAGGGGGATTCTGTTTTGGTTGTTATTGCAGGGAGGGGATGTGAGGCAGCAAGAACAGTTCATCCACTTCACCAACACCTTCCACCCCAACCTTAAGTTCACCTGGACCATCTCTGATACCTCTCTCTCCTTAGTGGACCTCTCTATTTTCATCTCTGGCAACCACTTGGAAATCTTTATCCATTTCAAGCCCACCAACTCCCACAGCTACTTAGAATACACCTCCTCCCACCTAGCTTCCTGCAAAAATGCTATTCCCTATTCCCAATTCCTTCGCCTCCGCCACATCTGCTCCCAGGATAAGGCATTCCACTCCCATATATCTCAGATGTCCTCGTTTTTCAAGGACCGCAACCTCCCCCCCTCCGTGATCGAGAACGCCCTCGACTGTGCCTCCCAGAACTCATCCCTCACACCCCCTCCCTGCAATAACAACCAAAACAGAATCCCCTTCGTCCTCACATACCACCCCACCAACCTCCGAATCCAACGCATCATCCTCCGACACTTCCACCTTCTGCAATCCAAAGACATTTTCCCTCACCACCATTATCTGCTTTCCAGAGGGACCACTCTCTCCGGGACTCCCTTGTCTGGTCCACATTCCCCTCCAGCCTGACCACACTCGCCACTTTTCCTTGTAACCGCAGGAAGTGCTACACTTGCCCCTACACCTTCCCCCTCACCCCGATCCTAGGCCCCAGAAAGACTTTCCACAACAAGCAGATGTTCACCTGCTCATCTGTTAATGTGGTATACTGTATCCACTGTTCCCGTTGTGGCCTCCTCTACATCGGGGAAACCAAGCGGAGGCTTGGAGGCTGTTTTGCAGAATGCCTATCCCCAGTTCGCACTAAACAAATGCACCTTCCAGTCGCGAACCATTTCAACACCCCCTCCCACTCCTCAGACGACATGTCCATCCTGGGCCTCCTGCAGTGCCACAACCATGCCGCCTGAAGGTTGCAGGAACAGCAACTCATATTCCACTTGGGAACCCTGCAGCCCAATGGTATCAATGTAGACTTCACAAGCTTCAAAATCTCCCCTCCCCCTACCACATCCCAAAACCAGCCCAGTTTGTCCCTGCCTCCCTAACCTGTCCTTCCTCCCGCCTATCCCCTCCACCCACCTCAAGCCCCACTCCCATCTTCTACCTACTAACCTCATCCTGCCCCCTTGACCTGTCCATCCTCCCTGGACTGACCTATCTCCTCCCTAACTCCCCACCTACACTCACCTTTACTGGCTCCATCCCCGTCTCTTTGACCTGTCTGTCTCCTCTCCACCTATCTTCTCCTCTATCCATCTTCTATCCACCTCCCCCTTTCTCCCTATTTATTTCAGAATCCCCTTCCCCTTCCCCATTTCTGAAGAAGGGTCTAGGCCCGAAACGTCAGCCTTCCTGCTCCTCTGATGCTGCTCGGCCTGCTGTGTTCATCCAGCTCTACATCTTGTTATCTCAGATTCTCCAGCATCTGCAGCTCCTACTATCTCTGCATTTATGTTAAGCAGGATTCCTTCTCCTGCTGGGGTTGAAAAACTAGAACCTATTCCTCCTCCTTTGGACTTCCTTCACCAGGATCTTACATGTCACATCCAAGAACCTGTGCAGCCTTTCCCTAATTCCCTGAGCTATTCTGAAAAGAATTGCTGTATGTTGAAGCCAGCATACTCCACTCCACAAGACAAAGTGCACACTGTATGTGCAGCTCACATACACTGCTCAACAAACATTGCTTCTAATCAGCTAGAGTGCTAAACTGCAGTTGCCTGTTTTGATGCCTCCAGGCAAGTTCAATTTATAACAATCAGTGACTTCCCCCAAAGTTCGGGTTTAAAACCAGCCAAGTCCAATTAGCACAGTGCTCACTTACTGCCTGTTTCTCCCTCTCACCAAATTACCTCTCTGAGATTCTACACAGGATTTTGTAAAACGGCTATCACGTGGAAGTAAATTCCCAAGCTAAAGTTCCTTACTTTCTGAGCTAGGATGTACATTAAAAGAATGAAATTAGTGGTGTGATCAAAAACCAAAAATTACACTTAAGAACTTTGCCTTGTGTATTATTTCCATGACATATCCAGCACATCCAAACTCCACCATATAATTGAAAGGGTTCCTTGGGTGAAGGGATTGTTCCTTAAGAGAGATGTTGAGGTGCAGTGATAGTGCTCCTACCTCTGAGCCAGGTGGCTGCGGCTCAGGTCCCACCTGCTCCAGAGGTGTGACTTTCAATTGTGAACATTTTAATTAAAAGTATCTATAAATGAAAGGGACTTGAATTAAAAAACTGTTTATATAATAATTTAATCCAAAGTGCAACCTGTTTGATAACGTACTGCAGATTTCATTAGAGAATTCATGTTAAATTCTATTAAGACGACAGGTGTCAGGCTGCAAAAGCACAGCAGGTCGGGCAGCATCTCAGGACAAGGAAAGTCAATATTTAGGGCTGAAACATTGACGGTCCTGCTCCTCAGATGCTGTCTGACCTGCTGTGCTTTTCTAGCCTCACATCTACAGACTCTGACTTCCAGCATCTGCAGTTCTTTTTGTCTCCAAGTGTCTTAAATTCTATTAATGTCCATTCTGAGCAAAATCCTTTGTTTTCAACTGATGCAATGTATTTTACAATATAATGTCTACAAATCACTGAAGGCCAGCTGACAGGCCTGAATCCTTGCCTTGGCTCTGCAGTTTAATAACAGGACATACTGGAACAAGGCTGACTGGATCTGATGAAAGGTTTCAGAATCTGTCTTCACCTTCAATCAGGCCCTAGTCTTTTCAGCTCTTATTTTAGCTTGAGAAGGAATTAGGTAGCAGCAAGGTGAGGCAAGTGGCAAACCCTCTCAGTCTTCATTGCCAAGTCACAATATTTTAAAATTATCTGTACATGAGATTTGGGCATCACTGGCATTTGTTGCCCATCATTAATTGCTATTGAGCTGAGTGACTGTCAAGGCCAGTTTAGTGTGCAGTTAAGAGTCAACCACATTTCCATGGATTGAGAGTCAGTTGTAAGCTAGACCACGGAAGGATGGCAGATTTCATTCCCTTTAAGAAATTAGTGGACCAGGTAAGTTTTTACAATAATCAACAATGGTTACATAGTCACCACTAGATAGTTTCTTTTTAACTCCACATTTTATTGAATTCAAATTTCACCATCTACCACACAGAGATTCAAATTCCACACCACAAAACATTAGTCTGGGGTTCTAGATTACATGGGGTTCTGAGAAAGGGTCACCGGACCCGAAAGGTTAACCCTGTTTTTTCCTTCACAGATGCCGCCAGACCTGCTGAGCTTTTCCAGCAAATTTGTCTTTGTTCTAGATTACCAGTTTTGTGACATTACCACTGTGCTACTGCCTCCCTCTGGTTGTTCCTAACCAGTTACCCAATATCAGTACACAGCCATCTGACAGGTGGCTGAAATTTGCAGGTTAGAACCAAAGCAGAGACCCTCCACACTCCAGTAAGGTTTGAGGCAGAGATTTAGGAAGACTTCAAAATCAGAAAAGGTTGGGGAATGAGGTGGAGGCCCAAAACTTCTTTGTAGGAACAGGAAGGATTTCAATTCCTCCTGGCTCCACAGTCAAGTTTTAAAACTTACCACATTTAGCACTGACTCTTCCTCCCACTGGCATCACTTAAAGTCACTGAGTTTCCTCTCAGGCCATCTGTTAAAATAATGTTAAAGTCCAATGAAAATTTATGTCTTTACATGCCGCTCAAGGGCCAGAATAAAATATCAGTGTGAAGGTCACAGAGTGTCAGCATCCAATTGTCTCTTGGCCAGCGTCCAAAAGGTGAGCAGAGTTCAAATTGACCTGTTGTTATGCTCTTATTCCAATATTAAATTCACATCTTTTTCTATAATCATAATATCTACTAATTAAGTTTCTTACAGAATGGACTGAATGATGTTATTACAATTTGCCATATGTAATGTTTAAAAATGTTTAATATTTAAGAAGAGCCATTGGATAGTTATCAAGTGTAATGTTCAATGTTGCTGCCAAAACTGTGAATAACTCTTTAATGAGTTCAATCTAAATTCTGAGATATCATATTTAGACATCAAAGCTTCCTGGTTATTTTTGTCATTTTGGCAGGCAGGACATTTTTTTTATTTGTGTCTTGTTCCAACTACTGATCTCTCAGGTAAAGAAATCATTCCTTTATGGTTAGGATGGGAACACGTATTGCTGGTTGAATGATGAAACAACATTGGTGAGTGTGCAGTCATTTTCCTCCCAAGCTAACCTATTCTTAACAGAAATGCCAATCTGTACAAATTCAAGTGATAATTATCTTGTTGTAAAGCTGACTGTAGAAACAACCGCACATGTTGGGCAGTGCAAGTTAGAGAAAGGGTCACCAATGAATGCAAATAACAAATTCACAGGTAATGACAGCAATGTGACAGAAAAATATATAAGTTATTTCCCTTTGTCTGTGGAAACTAACACAGGACCAGGTTTTCGTGGGGAGTCTGAGAAAATTTCCAACTCAACAGACATGACTCCTTCATTAAAAAAAACCCTATCCACAATACTTTCGTCTGAGGGAGGTGGGGGAGCAATGGAGGCCTGCCCAAGGTGGCAATGGACGCTGTTGGAATCGGGGGCCTGTAGGCTAGAACATCCATCACTGTTCACTGGGCCATTGGCCCAATTGTACTAATGAATGTTAGGCCCTAAAAGGCCCTCCGTCTTCCTCATCCACTCCACATGACCCTCCACGGCACCTTATACTCTCTGTGCCACCTATCCCCTTTTACCCTCATATTTCTCCCTTAGCAGCTCACCTAGTATCTGCTCGGAACAGATCTCAGGAGCCATATCTTTGAAATGGCTTTCACTGTGTGCAGTACCATTCTCTGTAGACTTCACCACCTTCAAACACGAGGAAACTCATGCCACTTCCATAAACTCAGCAAAAGCCAGTAGAAATCTAGCAGCAAATCACCTGAAAGTAGTTGATGTTTCCCTTATAAATAACTGTTTTGAGGAGGAATTGGGGGACTGGGGTTTGGGGAGGTTCCTGCTGCGGAACATGTGTTCAGAAGGGTCTAGGCCCAAAATGTCAGCCTTCCTGCTCCTCTGATGCTGCTTGGCCTGCTGTGTTCATCCAGCTCTACGCCTTGTTATCTCAGATTCTCCAGCATCTGCAGTTCCTACTATCTCTGTGTTCAATTATATGTGTTTGAGTGAAACTGTTAGCTGGAAAATTGAGCTAAAAAATTAGTGCATCATGCTGACTGACGTCATGATTTGTTTGCTCTGTATACATCCAGCATTGCTCCTAACATTGGCACTAATGGCCTCATCAAAATGGCATCCACATGAGCCATTTTAGAAGTGTACACCTGTTGTATCAATATCATATTACACTCAAAGTTGCACCTATAGTGACAAAAATATGGGCTCGAGAGAGCCAAGTTTACAGCCAACATGCTTAACATTTCAGTCTTGACCCCTTAGAAACAAGCAAATTCTAAACAGCAGTGGGTCAAAAACATACATTTTATGATTTTTCCTGGAATATTGTTTAAATGTGCTTTATGAATTCAGTAACTCATTGGAAGGGAAATTGCATTGTACATCTATGCAACTTTCAACAAACTTATAACAAGTCATGTGTTGTTACTACTATTTGCTATGCAGTGAATATCGAGTGGATATATTAACGTCATGCCAAAGCACAGACTAAGATAACACACTGCAGCGAATCATCCGCTGCGGGATTAATATTCATAGATTCTACAATGGGGAACCGTAAAATATAGAATGTATTCATAAGTGAGGAAGGCCAGATAATTCATAAATGAAGTCACATGTGAGTTATCATGCTTGCCTCAAAAGTGAAATTATTTCTCTATGTTACAATTAACAAGCCAGCACGATTAAATTTTAATTTTAATTTTTAAATCATTCCAAGCATTAAAGGAATTTTAATAATGCTCCTTAGTAGAATTCCTGTGTTTTACCAGAGGCAGCTGCCACCTTTAAGAATGTTAAAGGAGGGTAAGGATGGGATTATTACCCAAAGTTTATGACAGGGATAGGTTAGGGGGGGTGGGTCTGGGTGGGATGCTCTTTGGAGGGTTGGTGTGGACTTGATGGGCTGAACGGCCTGCTTCCATATTGTAGGGATTCTATGATTCTAAGTGGACAGTATAATGAGAGCTCGAAGGAGCACTTAATTCCTGCATGAAGATAAGTATCGTGAGAATTAACATTTAGACCTTATTCACTGCATAGCATTAGATACCCTAATGTGATCTCCAGACTAAAGAATGATCAAACTAACATAAAGTTAAGTGACACAAGCACAAAGATTTCTTTTCCAATTTAAATCTTCACTCCACTTCAATGTTTTAACGATGGAATATTTAATTTAGATCGAGAGCAGACAAGGGACATATTATCTGTACCCATTGATTCTTCAAAGCTTATGGGGTGGAGGTGAATATTGAGATATTCACATAGCGGTGTGAATGCTGAAAATGGTTTTGTTTAAGGGTTGAGACAATTCAATGAGTCCTGATCCCTGAGACAGAAATGGTGCTGTGAATTCCTGATACATCTGTTGCCGACAGGATGCGTGCAAATGGTGTTTACTGTGCGTTTTTTACATAGGTGGAATGAATGCTTTATTGCACAAGGGCAGCATTACAGAAGCCATTACCTTGTTGCTCACCAATTCCCCCATTAATTTCTTTAAAAATTCACAAAATTAAAAAAAGTGTTTATTTTCAAATGTCCACTTGAGATATTCATTGATTTTTTTTTCCTTGAATTTGTTGAGAAGGAAGCTAGGTAAATCTGAATAATTCTTTACACTACCTTCTTGCAAAGCAGATCCAAGCTGTCAACAGAGTGTCAACCATGGGAACTGACATTAAAATAAAGTGAGGGTCAGGTAGGAGAAACCAAACACTGCTTATTCGAAATTAACATCAACTGACAGCATTACATTGTGTACAGGTGGTTTTATAACATCCATCTTACAAGGGCTCCCAGCTCCACTTTATTATCTACTGAAGACATTAAAGTAGATTGGGTTGGAAGGGGGTGGAGAACAGCAGAGTTAATAAAAAATAATAGGAAACAGATGGAAAATATTTATGATAGCAAATGCTGGAGGGAACATAACAGCCTTTGAGAGCGAGGGAAGCAGTTAGCAAGAATGATCAAGGAAGATTTCCAACCTGTTTCATTGTGCACAACTGATAACTCTGGCGTGAAACAAGGTCATTCAGCTCATGGAACCTACTCCATTCAAAGTACCTGCAGTTCAATGATGTGTTGTTCTGCTGTGTTCTTATATTATTCATAAAGAAACAGGAGTAAGGTCTTATGAAACAATATAGCCCAGGAGCCACATTTACTGCAGTGCTGCAGTTAAATGCTGAGGAACAACACACAAATTCAGCAGCCACATGAGGAACTGCAAGAAATATACTTGTCGAAGTTCCAGCATTTTGAATCAAAAAGTTCTGTTATTTTTAACTTTAGGGAGTCAGAAGGGTGGCTGTGGGTGTCTATGAGTAAAAATTCAAACATTTACATGGAGTAAATGCTGAATTAGATTTAAATTATAAACATGAACTGGTGCCAGACAAAGAGAGGAAAACTTAGTAAATCATGCGAAGGTGAAATTGTTACTGCTTCATCATTGAAAGCACAGCTACAGCCTATGATGAGAGGTTAACAATGCTATAGAGGCAGTTAGGATGTTTAAACAAAATTGCAGACTTTCATTTCCAAAAAGCAGCATTGAAGAGGAAAGGGTCATCTACAGCCTATTTTTGCACAGAAAGGGATGAATAAAAGTTATTTAATTGCTGTAAAAATGAGTGAGGATGACGGCAAAAACCCAGAAAAATTGGTTGAAAAATAGAGCAGACATCTCAAGCGAAAGTTGGACAATTGGATCCATTAGCATGGATTTTAAAGCATGAGGCAGGAATCAGGTGAGCCTGTTGACAGTATCTTAACAGGATTGAAAAAGACAGCCAGAAAACGTAAATTAAAGGAAACAAACCAAAGTCTGATGGATCAGCTTACTTGAAGCTCTGTAGCCTGAGCTGCAAAAGACTGGATTGGAAAGGACACACTCATAACACTACAGGCTGTAGACACTGCCAGGGCACATTAAGCTACATGTAGATAGATGAAGATGCTGAGCATGCAAACAGATTGTCTTCAATTAAGTCAAGAGGAAGGCTGCAGTGGCACAGCAACAAAAAAATGTACACCAGAGAAAAAATGGTCTTCATGCTAATGTTTGAAAAGTGGTTACTAATAAGGTAGTAGACACAACGGGTTTCTTTTCAGAATTTTCTAGATTCAGGAAAGATCCCATTGGACTGGAAGATAGTAAATATAATCTCTCTAATCGAGCAGGAGGAAAACAGAAAACTATTGTTCAGTTAACTTGATGTCTGTCATGAATTGTTCATTAAAGAGAATCTGGCTGGGTGCATTTAGAAAAACTGAAGGCATCTGGGAAGATTCAGCATGGTTGCAATGGAAGCAATGATGTCATGGTATTATCATTAGATATATTAATCCAGAGAGCCAGGTAATATTCTGAGGACCTGGTTTCAAATCCCACCTTGGCAGGTGGTGGAATTTGAACTCAACAAAAATGTAGATTTAAAATTTGAATGATGAGCATGGAAGTGTTTGGGGATAAAGATGGTTCACTAATGTCCTTCAGGGAAGGAAAGTTGCTGTCTTTACTTGGTCTGTCCTACATGTGATTCCAGATTCATAGCAAATGTGGTTGACTCTTAACTGCCCCCTGTGCAATTAGGGATGGGTAACGAATGCTGGCCTAACCCCAGTAATTCCCACATCCTGTGAATGTATGAAAGGATGAAAAACCTTTGGAAGCAGTTCAGAAGAGGTTTACTAGATTGATACCCAGAAATGATAAGTATGAATTATATATTAGACTTATGAATTTTTTTAAAAGTTCATTTATGGGATGGGAACATTGCTAGTTGGACCAACATTTGTTGAAAATCCTTTGAGAAGGTGATGCTGAGCTGCTTTCTTTGATCGCTACAGTCCATTTGGTGTAAGTACACCCACAATGCTGTTAGCCGTAGAGTTTCAGGATATCAACCAACTGAAGGAATTTCAGAGTCAGGACGGTGATTGACTCAGAGGAGAACCTACAGGTGGTAATGTTCCCAAGTGTTTGCTGCCCTTATCCTTCTAGATGGCAGTGGTTGTGAGTTTGGAAGAAACTGTCTAATGAGCCTTTAATGAATATTTATAGCATATCTTGGACATGATACACACTGCTGTTAATGAGCATCAGTGGTGGAGGTACTGAATGTCTGTGGATGTGGTACTAATCAAACAGGCTGCTATCTCCTGGTGTTAAGATTCTTGAGTGTTGTTGAAGCTGCACTCATTCAGGCAAGCGAAGAGTATTCTGACACCCTCCTGACTTGTACCTTGTGGGTAGTGGGTATAATTTGAGGAGTCAGGAGGTGAGTCAATCATTGTAGGATTTCTAACCTCTGATCTGCTCTTGCAGCCATTGTATTTATATGGCTAACCTAGCTCAGTTTCTTGTCAATGGGAGCCCTTTTGATGTTGATAGTGGGGGATTCAATGATGGTAATACCATTCAATGTCAAGGAGCTAAATTTAAGTTAAATTTTCTCTCTTTGGAGATGGCCACTGCCTGGCATTTTACCTGCCACTTTCCATTTCAAGCCTGGGTATTGTCCAGGTCTTGTTGCATTTGGACATGGACTGCTTCTGTATCTGGGGCTCACAAATGATGCTGAACATTGTACCATCATCAGTAAAGATCCCCACTTCTGACCTTATGATAGACAGAACATCATCAATGAAGCTACTGAAGATGTTTGATCCTAGGACCCTACACTAAGTAATTCCTGCAGAGATGTTCTATAGCTGAAATACTGGCATCCAACCACCAAAACCATTTTCCTATGTGCCAGGTATGACTCCAACAAGTAGAGAGTTTTCTGTTGGTTTACACTGACTCTGGCTTTCCTGGGCTCCTTGATGCCACACTTCGTCAAATGTGGCCCTGTTGTCAAGGGCAGTCACTTTCACTTCTGCATTTCAGCTCTTGTGTGCCTGTTTGAATCAAGGCTGTAACGAGGTCAGGAGCTTAGTGACCTTGACCCCAAATTGAGCATCATTGAACAGGGTATTGCTATGCAAGTTCTATTTGATAGCATTGTTGATGACATATTCCATCACTATACTGATGATTGAGAGTAGATAGGTACGACAGTGACTGGCTGGGTTGGACTTGTGCTGATTTTTGTGTACAGGACATGATCAGGTAGATGTTAGTATCATAGCTGTACTGAGGGACAAGAAGTTCTAGATAATAGGTCTTCAGTACTATTGCCAGAATATTGTAATGGTCCATAGTCTTTGCAGTATCCAGCGCTGCCAACTATTTCTTGATATCATGTGGAGTGAATCAAATTGGCTGAGGACTGGTATCTGTGATGCTGGGGACTACTAGAGGAGGCTGAGATGGATCATCCACTCGGTATTTCTGGCTAAAGATTGCAGAAAATGCTTCAGTCTTAACTTTTGCACGACATGTTGGGTTCTTCCATCATTGGGGATCAGGATATTTGTGAAGCCTCCTCCTCTAATGAGTTGTTTAATTGTCCAGCAACATTCACGACTAGATGCGGCAGGACTGCAGATCTGATCTGTTGGTTGTGGAATCACTTAGCCCTGGCTTTCATTTGCTGCTTATGCTGTTTGACATGCAAGTAGTCCTGTTTTGTGGCTTCACCAGGTTGACATCTTATTTTTTGGTATGCCTGGTGCTGCTTCTGGCAGCACTCTCCATTGAAGTAGGGTTTACACTCTGGCTTGATGGTGATGGTTGAGTGAGGAATATGCTGAGCCATGAGGTCACAGATTGTATTGGAGTAGAATTCTGATGTTGTTGATGGCCCACATTACTTCATGGATACCCAGCTTTGAGTTGCTATATTCAAAGCCTATGCCACTTAACATTGAGATATTGCCACACAACACAGTGTAGGGTATTTTCAATGTGAAGAAAGGTCTCCAAAAGATCACTGTGCTGTGGTCACCAATACTGATTCCACCAGGGACACATGCGCTTGCAGCAGGCAAATCAGTAAGGATGAGAGAAGTTTTCCTGCTCCTATGATGCTGCTTGACCTGCTGTGCTCATCCAGCCCCATGCTTGTTATCTCGGATTCTCCAGCATCTGCAGTACCTTTTATCTCTCAGTAAGGATGAGATCAGGTATGTTTTCCTTCTTTTGGATCCCTCACTACCTGCTGCAGACCTAGTCTAGCAGCAATGTCCTCTTGCATTTGAACCGGTCTTGGTGGTAGACATTGAAGTCTCCCACCCAGAGTACATTCTGCCCCCTTGCCGCTTTCAGTGCTTCTTCCAAGTGGTCTTCAACATTGAAGTATGCTGATTCATCATGCAAGGTGTGTCAAGAGGTTCCCTTGACCATGTTTGACATGATGCCATGAGTCAACATTGAGGACTGCCAGGGAAACTCTTTCCAGACTAGTCTTGGCCTTATCCTAGATTTGGTGGGCTTGAAAAGAATGTTTCCTCTTGTAGATCAGTCCAGAACTAGGGGATACACTTTTCGAATTAAGTCTCATCCTTTCGGGACAGATGGACAGAGTTTCTCTCAAGGGATTGTGCGCTTTAGAACTCAGTGTAACAGAAAGCAGTAGAGGTGGGAAATTCCTTGAATATTTTTAAGGCAGACATGGATAGATTATTTTTAAGCAAGGGAATCAACATCCGTTGGGGGTTAATGGGAACGTGGAATTCCAAACACAAACAGACCAACCATGATCTCACTGAATGGTGGAGCTGGCTTGAAAGTCCAAGTGATCTACTTCTGCTCCTATGTTGATTCACAGACTAAAGGAAATATCTGATGTATGAATTCAACAGCAGAGCTTTGTAAAGTCCCATCACTGGGAAATTGATGGTGAGTTATCAGAGGCAGAGCGACAGGGCAAGTACAGGGCAAGGCAACTAAATCATCCATTTTCTGGAAGATGATAATGAGTTGGAAAAGAAACACTAGGCAGAGAAACTAAACAAGTGCATGAAATGTCTGCATGTGACAGCTCCCAGAGAAAGGAAATACACAGAATCATTCAGATCAAGGCATAAATTAAGCCTACAACCACATATCTGAAGCTTCAGTAAGTGCAACATCATCCTACTTAGGCAATGGCTTAGTGGCATTATTGCTGAACTGTTAATCAGAAACCCTGTTATGGGGATCTGGGTTCGAATCTTGCCACGGCTGATGGTGGAATTTGAATTCAATGAATATCTGGAATTAACAGTCTAATGATGACCATGTCGATTGTTGGAAAAACCCATCTGGTTCACTAATGTCCTTTAGGGAAGGAAACTGCCTGGTCTGGCCTACATGTGACACCAGACCCACAGCAATGTGGTTGACTCATAACTGCCATCTAGGCAATTAGGGACGGGCAATAAATGCTGCCTAGCCAGTGGCACCCTCATCCCCTGAATGAATAAAGAAACAAAAATACCAGAAGTTCTTTCCTGAAAATTTAAACTGAAACTATTACCCAAGGAAATATGATGCAAAAGTGAGCAATGTTGTGCTCTTGATGTCTGGTCTTTAAGGTTCTTTACTCAGAGAGAGGTCGGGGCGTGGAATGCATTGCTGGAGAGGGTAGTGGAGTCGGCCTCATTAGGGGCATTTAAGTGGCTATTAGATAGGCATATGGATGTTAGTATAAGGTAGGGGTGGAGGTTAGATAGACCTTAGGATTAGGGTAAAAGTTCAGCACAACTTCGTGGACCGAAGGTCCTGTATTGTTCTATGTTCTATGTTCTATCTGGGGTGAGTTGAGGTTTGACAGTTAGCAACAACGCAAATCAGATGATGCAGAAAGGAAAAAGTGTTAACTTCATTACTGCAACACAGAACCAGATAATGCTGCTCTCCTGGGTGGTGCAATTGCCAAGAGCTGCAGCTTCACTCAGTACAGTGTGATGTGAAAGTGGCAGCACTGAGGGCTGAAGCTGGTACTCGTATTGAAATCAGTTCCGTGATCAGAAGCTTGAAAGGGATCACCAGATTGAACCCACTGACTGGGGGAATTGCTTTTTCATAACAAAATATCTGCCTTGACAAATGAAAGGCCCACATTTGAATTTCAAAATTTCAAAGCAAATATTGAAATATATAAAGTCTTTTTAAAAGAAATAGGGACTGAGCTTATTCAGGAAGTTCAGACAACCCAAGCAGACAATTTTCAGATAATTATAGGGCTGCCAAACTGAAAAGTTATAACTAAAGGGTAAAGTCACTGATCTGGAGAGGCTGAAGACCGAACAGGACAGACCAGAAACTGCATGCTGTACAGAGATGGCATCCGAAACGCAGCTCCTGAATCCAAGGTCAAAACTTCAACAGCAGCAAGCTTCAAATAGAAGAACTTGAAAAAGAAAAGAATAACGATGTTGAGTTCAAACAGAAAATTAATGAACTACAGTTCATAGTCAAGGCATAGTTAAATTGGAAAGTGGGCAAAGAAGATTTACGAGGACATTGCCAGGACTAAAAGGCCTGAGTTATGGGAAGACGTTGGTCAGGATAGGACTTTATTCCTTAGAAAGTAGGAGAATGAGGGGTGACCTTATTGAGGTGTATAAAATCATAAAGGGCATAAGTAGAATGAATGCATATTGTAATTTTCCCAGGAATGGGGAATTGAAAACTAGAGGGGATAGGTTTAAGGTGAGAGGGCAAAGATTTAAGAAGGACCTGAGGGGCAACTTCTTCACACAGAGAGTGGTGCGTATATGGAATGGGCTGCCAGAGAAAGTGGTTGAGGCAGGTACAATAGCAACACTTAAAAAACTTTTGGATAGGTACATGGATGGGAAGGGTTTAGAGGGATATGGACCAAATGTGGGCCATTAGAACTAGCTGAGTGGGCACCATGGTCAGCATGGACCAGTGTGGGCCAAAGGGCCTGTTTCCATGCTGTATTACTCTATGGCTCTATGACTAGTTGGAGCTTAGCGCTGAATCACAATTCACTGCAGACTAATAATAAATTGCAAGAAATGCTGGAGTATTTAAAAGAGGAACCACAGAAAGCAAGAAGCCAAGCAGAGTGGGCACAGTGTGAAGCGGAAAGAACTGGTGTAAGTTTGGTGATTGGGAGGGAAACATATGCTGCAGAATCATAACACGGGCCAGGGAGAAGTATAGACAAAGACCAACTGCAGCATACTGCTTTTAGCTCAACAGGCTCAATATTTCACCATCTAAGCAATGCTGTGTGTAAGAATTTTTTGAGAAACAGACACTAAAGGCATTCAGCTTAATTATAAAACAAAAAGACTCAATCTCTTTATAGTTAGATCATGAAAAGTTTAACAGTTGGAACAATTTACATAGAGATATTCAGCTGAATTTTACCAGAAGTTGGCTATGTGTCATTTTAGTCGATTTTCATGGAGGCTTTCTCTCTGCGAGGCCTAGTGCGTTTTCTCACACAACTGTCCCAAACTCACCTCATTAACGATGTAGCACGCCCCATTGGCACCCCTCTCGTCCATTGCTAGTCTGATTCCTCTAATTGCTGTTGGCAGAAGTACTCCCCACAGCCAGGATACTCCAGGATCCCTGGTGCCATCTTTAAAAAATCCTTGCACACCTGGGTCAAGTGTTGTCAGTCCAGAGCTGCCCTGCATGGGTGGAAATACTCATCCCAGACATGGGGAAATTGGTGCCTCACTTTGTGGACTGTGACCTGGAGGTCTAAGTGGATGGGGTGGTGCATAGAAGGGATGTCCTCTCTCCCGCAGGATTAGTAGAGGAGGCCATGACACCAGACCTTGGCAGTCTGTTTGAAGTTCCACCTGGGTGTCCGGAAAAGTGTCTGGCAATGCTGAAACAAAGTGAAATGGCTTCTCTCTTGTGCCTGGGTAAGTTTCACCATCTTCTCTTCGCAATCTCACTCAATTCTTCCAAGATGGTGGTGACATAGGACTTTCTTCTGTTCGTTTCTTTTCTTTTTCTCCTTCTTTTCGCATTTTTTCTTTCTTTTTACCTCCCACCCTTGGGTAGCATCAGTGATGTCCAGGGTGAAAGTCAGCATGGGCACCCAGCCTCAGGGTGGACTCAGACCCTTAGCCTCAACATGGGCTCAAACTCCCTGTCTCAGCTAGACTCAATAAGTATCTGGAATAAAGAGTCTGATGATGATTGTGAATCCATTGTCGATTGTCAGAAAACCCCATCTGGTTCACTAATGTCCTTTAGGGAAGGAAACTACCATCCTTACCTGGTCTGGCCAACATGTGACTCTAGACCCACAGCCATGTGGTTGACTCTTAACTACCATTTGGGCAATTAGGGATGGGCAATGAAAGCTGTCTAGCCAGTGACACCCTCATCCTGTGATTGAATAAAAAAAATTCAATTCCCAGCACTCCTGGTCTCAAGGTGAAGCCTGCCCCAGGTCTTGGTTAGAATGAGTGCTATTCTGAACTATTATTTGCCTATTTTTCTATTTTATTGTGGAACTTTATATTTCTTTATTTTCTAATGTTTTTCCCTTAGACCTTTTACTTAAGATTCTGTACCTAGGTAACTTGGTACCTAAGATGCCATAAGCAGAGACTTGTAAACTTTTCACTGTGCTCATGTGAGTATATGTGACAATAAAGCTAATTCTTCAATCTCTGATACTGTCCCCACCTCCCACATATGGTGAACCACTTTCACTATCGCTGGTATAACTTCCCTCAGTCACTCTCACCTTCCCCTCATGCCCCCACACCACTAATCCTGCATGCCTTCTGCACTACCTTCTCACTCACCCAGGGACACCTCACCACCTTTCTCCCACCTGCGCCAGCGTTAGCAGCTGTGCCAGGCACTTTCATTTCACTTAATCCTTCCATTTCTCTGGTTACAAGGCGATCACTATCCAAAATAGGACCAAAACAGCTAGGACGGATGGTGGGGTGCTGAGTATTGATCTCTCCACTTCCCACAAGGAGAAGATCTTGGCTTTTGTCAGTGTGGCCTGCAACTGCTCATGTAGAAATGCTGAGACCTCCATATCCTGGGCAAACAAAGAGGCATTTCCCATTGATATGCTACTCTCCCATTACAGCCACAGTGAACACATTATTATTACAATGCCACAGCTTTTCCTCTCGGTCACGGCTCGTTCACTCTCTTGTAAGAGTCAGCAGGATGTCCACAGTCTTCATGGTCAGGAAATCCCCTCTTCCACCTCAGAGCAAGGGAGAATGAATGTCTCAGAAAAAGCACTGAGACATGCATGCCAGCTCAGATATTGACAGAATTGGTGAGTTTTTTTCTTGATATTAGAGTCAGTGGCAACAGCTAATGAGTGCTTCACTGCCACATCTCCACAGCTGCTTGAGAAAGAAGTATCAAAGGAGGCTGGCACTTGGAGGAATATCAGTGACCAGGTACCTGCTTGGTCCTAGGCAAGGGAGGGCACCATTGTGTCAGACATCTGTGACTTCACTGAAGTCAGGTTTGTCAAGGGCACTGGGCCAACCAACACAAAGGCAGAAGGACTGCTGAGACCCTGCTGCCTCAGACATCTGAGTGTCTCCATCAATAGGGAGGGAGTGGGTGTTGGTGGTAGAAAGGAAATGTAATCATGTTTATTTGAGGGTTGGTAGTTGGGGTCCAGGGAGCCATACGTAGGGTTGGGCTGAGGTACTTGTCAGGTGCGTGACAAGTTGGAGGGTCAGCTTAATATTTACCCAAGGATTTGATGAGGTTTTTAGTTGTCCAATTTTACTTGGGGCCTAATAACTTAACAAACGTGGAACCTACTGAGTTCCCCCGTTTTAAAAGATTCTTTCTGATGACTCCAATTCCAGGTGAATTGAACATCGGGTCTTCACTTCCTTGAGCTTTTCCCATGGAGTTTGCTGAGTCTGGGAGTCTGCAAGGTCCTGGCATGCAATTCCAGTCTGTATTGCATTAACAACTGTCTGGCCATTGGAATATCCATGTCAAAGAAACTGCAATATCGTGGATCTCTAAAGATGATTATAAGACTTCAGGAAAACAGAAGACGCAACATACCCCATTTAAACCTGTTTGAAAGAAAACTAAAGTTCCTTTCCTTATCTTACCTGAAATGAAGATAAGTTAAGTATCTTTATAATCTTCAATCTATTAGATTGCAAACAACAGAGTCCTGTCAATATTTAAAGCTTATTCCTCTGAAATTAGTTATAGCTATTATACATTTGCCCAACACTTTGCATTATTTAACCTTAATAAATGTGACATCCAAATAGGACTCTGATCAAATGATGGAACTCCAAACAATCAATTGTACTCATTTACATTCTGCAGAATATTAACCTAAACAAACATTTGAATCATATATTTATCAAGGATTGAGAAGTAGTCAGATTTGTTTGGGAGAACAGCTATTATGTATGCAATAAATTAATGCTTAATTCTAACTCATGCATTAATTGGCCCTCATTTGCTCTATTGAATTCATTTTTTGTTGCTCTCTTTGGCTTACTTCCATCATATACATTACTTCCTACAGCAGTAAAAAGGCTTGGCTTGTTAATGGTATGGCCATTTTCTTTGCTCCTGAAGACACCATCAATAAATCTTAAATTAACAATGCAACTTGTTCTGAATGATGAATCAGTTACATTGCACTGCAATTAAAAGTAACCGATAGTTTGGGTTCTGGTCTTGGAAATACCCAGTAATCTGGAAGAATTATGTTATTCAGGACATTAAATAACCTTAGCTACGGTGGACTTCAAAATCAGCAATGTCCTTAAACAAACACATTTCCAGCCTTTATAGACTAGGACCAAGCTATTGCTTTAATCTGTTGACTTCCATACTGGTAACTAAGTATGTTAACTAAACGGTTTCCACCTGATCTGTAATTGAAAATCATCCAATGCGAAGTAAATTATGATTAATTTTATTCTTTTTTTCACTGCAGGCAACATTGGATTCAAGTTAAATTGGTCCATTAAAAAATGATGGCCTTCATCCACTTAGCCATCAATTGTTATCTATATCAAAGTAGTCAGCCTTTTAAGAAACACATTGGTAACAAAAGGGAAAGTTGCCACAGCCCTACTGGACCATAGCGCTGCTCCCTTGTTTGATGATCTGGTGGTTGTTTAACTTGTGGATCACCACACCTCATGTGAGGGAAGATGTTGAGAAGGCGAGTTCTTCATCGCCTTGTTGGCATCATTCTGCCTCACAAGCTCATTCAACGGTCCAACCAACTGAGCTAACCAACCTCATGTTATTGTAGAAGGGAACCATTCAATTGCTGGAGGCTTTGTGGACAAGAAGCTTAAGCTGTTCTGTCATGATAAAGGTATGAGCTTATGATGAGAGGCTGAGGAAACATGAGCCTTTGAGTTTTGTTTGAAGTTGCTCAGGAGATAATTTTATGTAAGTACATGATAATTAATAATGTTGGAAAGGTAAATTCACAAAACTATTTTGGCTTCAATTTCCAGAGTAGGCGAATCTGAAAGAAATTTGTGTTAGTAAGAGCAAGTTAAAAATGGACATCATGAAGTTCTTCTCCACATTAAGATCAATGTGTGGAATGGACCCCCACATGAAGTATTAGAGAAAATACAAGTTAATCATTTAAGAAATAACTGGATGCTGGAATAGGGCAATTTTGCCTCTTTCCAGATATTGAAACAAAATGGACTAAATGGCCTTCCCCATCTGCAGTTATGTTGTCATGAGAAGTGAAGTCTCACTTTTTAATGGCATTGAGAATAGAGCAGATCTTCATGTCTCTTTCTGATTAAAGAAAAATCTAATGTATGATTTCTGATCAGAATGTTGCTATGAGACAAAACTTTGTGCTTGTTCAGGTTCAACTGCCTACAACCCTCAGTCACTGTTGACCACCTTATCCTCTCCTTTCTTTTAATATAACAGATAGGCTGTGCTAACTTTCAGAATGCATTATATTAATGTGAATTTAATTCAGATACAACAAACAATACCATAATGTCAGTCTGCCTCTCTCTCTTTCTGTCCCTCAGGTCTAAGGAGTTGAAACCTCTCACTCCACATAAAACAAATTATTTTTCTCACCATCAACACATTTACTTATTTTTAATTAATTAGCATTTGTTTGGAGTTGACCGACCAGCACATTTATTACCCATTGACGTTGAAACATCTCCAAATGGCAACATTTGGCTTAAGTTGGAAGAAAGTTTCTGCTATTGGCCTTCCCAGAAACTGTGTTTTAATTATTTAAATACTTAATGCACTTACTGTCAATAGACAGATACTAATTGCATTACCAAAGTGCTTTAAAGAGTTCAAAAATGCTTCCTAGCTTGATTTTATAAACGTGCCTTTTAAATCCCTGTGGGAGAGAAAAATTAATGAAGATCAGACCACAGATCAGACCCTGCTCCCACAACCTAAGATTTTAATTCCCTCTACCACTATTCTTGCTCACATGTATTCAATGTATCACCTACAGGAATGTGAATGGAATCTATTTTTCTTAATGACTTTCCTGTCTCTATTTCCTTAATTCCTTTTTTTAAAATAGCATTTGTCTTTTCAAAGCTACTCCATTTTTAATAAATTGCTCATTCTATTCCGTTTTTTCTCTATAACTATCTAACTCAAACCAATTATCCTTCACGGCATTTTGCAATCATACATCAGCACTGGCAGTATCCAGTTGTCAGCACATTTTCACTTCTATCCTGTAATCTAATGTCATATTTTGCTCCAATTACCTGTTATATACATTTTTTGGGACTGCAACAGAGATCTTTCAAATTCTAATCAGCCTGCGTTTTAAAATGTAATTTATCATAGCCTTCTGTAAATAAACGGCTTAGCTCAGACCTCTCCATACCTTCTTAGATCTAATGAAAAAAATTATCAGTTGTTTGTCCATTTGATGCCTTGTTGCCTCAAGTTTTACTTGCTGTGCGTGAAATATCTTGCCTCGGAACTTTATGCTGAATGCCATTCAATAGATTCGACACAGCAATGCTTGTTTTTTTAAACTATTTCAAAAGCAAGATATTATGGATTTTGCTGGAAAACTGAAGTAAAAACAGAAAGTGCGGGAAAAACTCAACAGGTCTCATAACATCTGTGGAGAGAGAAGCAGAATTAACATTTTGAGTCCAATATGACATCTTTGGAACTGAAGAGAGGAGAAAGGTGTTCTTGCTATTATGGAAAACCCTGGGATGGAGGCAGTAGAACAGAAGGCAAGGGTGGGAAGGATACAGGGTGAGAGAGGGAGTTGTTGTGAAACAGTGATAGTGTCCCTGCCTCTGAGCCAAAGGCCTGGGTTCAAGTCCCACCTGCTTCAGAAAGGTATAGTAACATCTCTGAACAGGTTGATTAAAAAAGACCAAGAAGGTGACAGTGACTGGAGAGCACAGGTTTCACATATGGTAAAAGGAATGGTTATGTATGAAGGGAAGTGAGGCGGGTCCAGAGTAGGTGTTAATAACTAAAGATGGGGCAACTCTACTGAAAGCAAAACCAATAAAAACTATAAACTGAGGTTGGAAGAAGGTAGGGAAAACAAAATGGAGGACAGAATTTGTGGTCTAGGCTTATCAAACCCAATGTTGAGGCCAGAAGTTTGTAAAGTACCTAGTTGGAAATAGAGTTGCTGTGCACCCAGCTTGCGTAGGGTTTCACCAGAGCATTACAGAGACTGAAGGCAGAAATGTGAGCTCGAGAACAAGATGGTGTGTTGAAATGACAAAAAACCAAAATGTCAAGCTCATGCTTGTGAATATCCATAAAGTGGTCACCAGTCTACATTTGATCTCCCCAGTATAGAAGAGACTACATTGTGAATACAATAGTTTAGATTGAAAGATGTGCAAGTAAATTGCTGCTTCACCTGAAAAGATGTGTAGGACCTTGCAGAGTGGGGAGGGCCAGGAAAAAGGACTAGTGTGGCATCTCCTGAGATTGCATGGGACGATGCCACGGGACGTCTTTGAGATGTTGAAGGTGATAGAAGAGTCGACCAGGGTGTCACAGAGGGAAAGGTTTCTTAGGAATGTGGAAGGGAAGAAATAAGGGGTCACCAATTTAAGACAGAGATAAGGAGGAATTTCTTCTCTCAGAGTGTAGTGAATTTGCGGAATTCTTTACCATTAGAGGACAGATGAGGTTGAGCTGTTAAGTATATTCAAGGCTGAGATAAATTTTTTATCAGTAAGGGAATCAAAAGTTACGGGCCAAAGATAGGAAAGTGGGGTTGAGGATAATCAGAACAGTCATGATCTCACTGAAGTGGAGCAGATTCAGTGGATTGAATGACCTGCTTCTGCCACTACATCTCATGGTTTATGTATTTGTTGGCATCATGCTGGAAGTGGTGAAGATGGTGGAGGATGAACCTTTGAATATGGAGTCTGATGGCGTGGAAAGTGAGGACAAGGGGAGCTCAGCAAGTTTTCTGAAAGAGAAGGGAAGTGGTGAAGGTTAAAATCTGAGAAATGGGTTAGCAATGGCTAAGGGCCCTGTCCACCAGAGGTGTGGAATCCTCAGGTGAGGAAATATGTCAGAAGAACCATTGTGGAAGGTTGCATCATCAGAATAGAGGTGATGGTGATCAAGGAACTGGGGTAAAGAATGGAGCCTTTAGTGGAAGGGGTGTGTGAGGAAGTGTAGTCAAGGAAGCTGTGGAAATTGCTTCGTTTGTATTGGATATTATTAGAAACAAATCATGGGAAATGAAGACAGAGAAATCAAAGAAGGGACAGAAATGATCAGAGATAGACTAGCTAAAGTTAAATAGGATTGGAAATTAAAAGCAAAATTGATTAATTTTTCCAATTCAAGGCCCTAACTACCTTGTCTTCACTTTGGACATCCAATCCCTCTACGTCTCCTTCCTCCACCAGGATGGTCCAAGGATTCTCCACTTCTTCCTTGAACAGAGACCCAAACAGTCCTCATCTAACACCACCCTCCTCTGGCTGGCTTCTCTGATTGAAAAATTTCTCCTTCAACATGGCTGATTTCTTTCAAACAGAAGGTGTGGCCATGGTTATCCACATGAACCCTAGTTATACCTCTGTTTTTTTTGTGGAATTTGTGTAACAATCCTCATTCCAGTTCTATTTGGGTCCCCTTCCACAGTGGCTTTTCCAAACAAGAACGACCATATCATGGAATCATAGAATCGGCCCTGTTTCATTCTCTCATCCAAATGCTGAGTTATTTCAACACTTTCTCTTTTCAACAGTTTGTGTTTATAATTATGGCTTGTTACATTTTCCTACCTTAAAATTACTTGTCTTCTTCAAAGTGAGGAATATGAGTGCTGGGAAACGCAACATTGTTCCATTTTCTGTAATCAGAGTCAAGTACTCTTAAGGCAGCTATAAAATACATTACATAGACCCCCATGAGTGCAGTTTACGACATTGCCATTTCATACCAATCACTCTTCCATTCTTCTCCAATTCTAACAGCAAAATTATGGTCAGTTATGCCCTGGAAACTGGATTGAAATTAAGCCAAATTCATTTTATCTATTCATTTCATCTGGAAACCTTACTCTGTTACAACTAGGTGAGGAAGAGAGATTGGATCCCCGGCTTTTAAACTCCTCTCAGTTGATTGAAACAAACATATTTTATGGATAGTAGGAGCTGCAGATGCTGGACAATCTGAGATAACAAGGTGTAGAGCTGGATGAACACAGCAGGCCAAGCAGCTTCAGAAGAAGGGTCTAGGCCCGAAACGTCAGCCTTCCTGCTCCTCTGATGCTGCTTGGCCTGCTGTGTTCATCCAGCTCCACACTTTGTTATCTCAAACATATTTTATCCTGTATTTAGCACACAACTATCAATTTCAGTTAATATATAATTAGCTAGATCAAAATGAAATTGTTAGTTAATCACAAGTTTTCTTCACGGAAAGAAAGAAACATTGTATTACATATTACTATTCACAATAATAACAAAAACACATCAAACATACACATTCACCCCAACACAGGTAATAAGCCTACAAAGTAGCAGGGATGTCGAGCACAGACAGGAATATAAAGAAAATTACAGTTTAAAGTTCTTAGAGTCTTTGAGTTGAGTGAATGACCTGAATCCTGACTGTCTAGCTGTTGTTTTGTTTCTTTTCAGCAGTGGTGAAATTTGTAATTCTTAAGGCCTTAGTGAATGGTTGTTGTTCCAAGTTGCTTTTTTATAAGGCAAGAGTTTTTGAGGTTGAGGCAGAGAAGAGTTTTCAACATCCTTTATATCATTAGTCCATGTTGCTTTGTTTCTCTTTCTTTTCTCAAAAGCAAGACACTGAAATATCCATTTCAAGCCCACCCGACTCCCACAGCTACTTAGAATACACCTCCTCCCACCCACCTTCTTGCAAAAATGCCATCCCCTATTCCCAATTCCTTCCCCTCCACCACATCTGCTCCCAGGATGAGGCGTTCCACTCCCGTACATCTCAGATGTCCTCATTTTTCAAGGATCGCAACTTCCCCCTCAGTGGTCGAGAATGCCCTCGACCGTGTCTCCCGCATTTCCCGCAACTCATCCCTCACACCCCGTCCCCGCAATAACAACCAAAAAAGAATCCCCCTCGTCCTCACGTATCACCCCACCAACCTCCGGATCCAACGCATCATCCTCCGACACTTCCGCCATCTGCAATCCGACCCCACCACCAAAGACATTTTTCCCTCCCCACCCTTATCTGCTTTCTGGAGGGACCACTCTCTCCGGGGCTCCCTTGTTCGCTCCACACTCCCCTCCAACCCCACCACACCCGGCACTTTTCCCTGCAACCGCAGGAAGTGCTACACTCCGCCTCCCCCTCTCTCCCTATTTATTTCAGAACCCCCTTCCCCTCCCCCATTTCTGAAGAAGGGTCTAGGTCCAAAACGTCAGCCTTCCTGCTCCTCTGATGCTGCTTGGCCTGCTGTGTTCATCCAGCTCTACACCTTGTTATCTCTACTGAAATATGGTTTATCTGTATATTCCAAGACCATCTGAATTGCCGTATTCAAACTGAATAATTTCCAGGTGCCTTTTCATCTCCCAGTATGTAAACCTCTTGTGCATATGAAAGTAAAAACAACAGTTGCAAATTTCTTGGCTGAGTTTCAGTGCCTTTTGAATAAAATAGTAATTCCGATGCAACTGGTTTAATCTATTCCATGTGGGTTACTTAGGCTTGTCAGATAATCATAACCGTTTTTGGGCAGTAGTGTCCTTCTTAAAATAATTTTTAGTTCATGAAAGTCTCAAGTATTACAGTCAAATGATGAAAGTTTTATACTAATAATCCATTTCGCTACAATTCTAATATGTCAAATAGAGAAGTTCTTCATCCCATATATATAGAGAGGCTACAAATCCAAATTGAGAACTAAAAGAAAAATGAGCTAATCTGATTTAGAGTTGTTCTTGTTCTCTGTTCTTTCCAAGGTTCATTGCTAGGTATGGACCCTGAATACAGCAGTCATTTGTCACCGTAATAATACTTATTAAATTCTTTCAGTGAATATTTTATCCTATTTTAATTTCCGTGGAACAATCAGCTTCACCATAAATGTAATTTTGTACATTTTAAAAATAGTTTGTTATTATAGTTCATGTTTATAAATATATTTCAGACAATTAGCCTCTGAACTAAACAACCTCTGCACAGCTACCCCTGGACAGCATATTAAATTGAGGAACGAGAGCTGAACACACTGAACGTTTCTCCATTTGTGGAAAATCTTGAGGGAGATTTTTTGGCTCAGGTTAAAACAATTACAATATTGGTTCTGCATCCATGGGGACCCAAGGCCACGGTCAGAAGATCCAAAACAATTTCAAGATCAGATCTCATCTCAATTTTATTTGGTGAACTTTGGGTATCAGACAGGTAATCATTTGCAGACCATTGATTTGGTGATGCAGGTGTTGACAGGGGCAGGGAACAGCACATGACCAGTAGACATTTGCATGGAAGCCTGTGCTGCAAGTCCCCTCAAAAGACTGAAAAATACACGAAAGAACATTGCCTTTTCAGAGTATTTTCCTGCAGTGTCTTCAAAGAGTACTGTACTGGCTTAACAATACCTGGAAAAAGAATTTTGCATTTGCATTTCTGTGGGAAAATCACCATCAGCATCCTGCAACTGGATTGCACTAAGACTCTTAATTTGCCTATTAAACTGTTTTTGGAATGAGTACAGTGATTTACTGCAGATTGTTTAATTCTTAAAATTATTGGCTGAAAATGTATTTGGAAACATTAAATATAATAATAAATCATTTAAAAATTGCATAATTTCAAAGCTTACCTAAAAACTTCGGTCATGTGGACAAAGAGGTCATTTCCTTTTGCGGCTCACCCATGGTTCAGGAAAGATTCAAGGCAGCTAGCTACACTTTGTCACGTGTTTTGTATTGTGGTTAGACAGGCTTCAGACATATTTCTCCTTAAACAATTTAAATTGATGCAATCACTATTCAGAATCTGCTTTGCAAGTGTCCATGTGTTACAATCAATACAACTCCACAGTCTGCTGCCAAAAAGGTAGGATTGAAATAGGAGGATCAGATCTCATCAGTTCTCCTTTTCCATAGACGAGTAGCGCATGTTGGTGCTGCAGCAAAGTGCAGAATTGGAACTCACTAGACCAAGGAATTAAGGTTCCAGCGATCAGACCAAGGGCACAAACTCAAACTCTTCTAGTTTGGGGTTTTTTTTTAAAACTCTCTAGCTTGCAAATCACTTCCAAATAATTCCATTCTTTCATAGATTGAAATGGATCAATCTCAGTTCCAGGAGTCTCGAAACATTCTCTCAATTTTCCCAATCTTAAAAAGAAACCCATATTTCAATGTACTATATTTCTCAAAGCAAGCTTTAGTTTAGTGAACTATACATGAGGATCTCTTTTATTTATCAGTTAAGCAACTGGAGGAAGAATACAAGAAGTAAAGAAAGCAATCAACTTGATCATGTTTATGCTCATTCGAGGTGTATTCGTGTTCAAAATAGTCAATCTTTCAGTCAAGATCTCTTTTGACCCATGGGATTCTATTTGTAATTATATTTCTTTCCTTTCTTCCAATTTTGATTATTCCTGGTTAAATTCATGGTGAGGAAAAAACTCATTGAAGTTGGTACAACTGAGCAAACCCCATCAAAACATTATTGTAAAGCAGAGTACATTGCTTTGGGATTACAAACAGAACATATTGTAGTCAGACATGTCCATGGCAGCATAAGAATTCCCCAAGCACAAGATTTTATGGTTGCTTCTCCTTTGTAAAAAAGTTATAATGATGGATGACAACTCTACAGTAATTACTTTCTCTAGCTCTGTATCCAGACACAGTATGACAGATTGCAATGGTACGAGATGTTTATGCCACGACTAAAACCACCCATGCAGCCAATAAGTGCTAAGATCAGTTGCATTTCAAAACTCATGCTGAGCTACAGCCTACCATCTGCTTTCTTTATTCCCTACCTTTAAATGGACTGATGGGAAGGCATGAGCTACAAGTTCTAAGGATGTACTACATGATAAATGGCAGCCATTTGGTTTCTCTTCATCAATTTATTGCTGTAATGATCCTATTTACAGAACTCCTCTGTAGAATCCTCTGTGGAGGCACTTCAATGGAACAGGTGCTCTGAAGTGACAGGATGAAGAAAAGGATTCCACTACATGACATCCTTTTGTTCCCCTCCCAACTATCTGCAGTGATACAAGAGAAGCAATAATTACTTAAACACCCACTGACATCAGTGATACATCACACCCATGCTGCAAAAGAATCATCCTGCATTACATCACTGTTATACACCTGCACCATTGAAATGGATGCACACAATAATATGCTTGGCAATAACTTGTGATTCAGTGTGTGTGCAATGAAAGGACTTTGATTTAAATTGTCTAGCTTAATTGCTCTCAGTGACACCTACTGAAACAGACCCGATTGTGTTCAGGCATATGGTTGAATTTGATCCACTTTAGTGAACTAATCTGCAGAGAGCAAACAGGGTAGGGGTGTCAAGACATGTCATGGTCACTCGGTGTAAACACAATTGTCTCTGTGAAAGGTTTCAGGTTTAAAACCTGCAGAATAACTCAGGTCTGATATTTGAATACGGTGCTGAGGGTATACTCCTTAGTGGGCCATGTTGCTTTTTGGATGAGAAGTTAAACAAGACCCTGTACATCTGTTCAGGTGAATATAAGCAATCACATGGCTCCTTTCTGAAAAAGGGATGGAAATTTTTCTATTGTCCTAGCCAACATTTTTCCCTCATAAAACATCACCCATGATAGCCAGTAAACTGACGTTTGTGTCTGTTTACTAAACAGCATTGGGAATGTACATGTCAGCAAACAATTAATTTTAATACTCGTGGCACTGGGTGCATGAATATTGTCCCTCTTTCCTCCTGATCTCTTCCACAGCCATGGAACATCATTGCCTCAGATGCCATATACAGTGAATCAAATTATGTGCTTAATACTGCTGCATCACACATAGAACCTTCCTGACTTTATTTAACACTTGAATCAAGTCAAATTCAAATTATCTGCCAGAATAGATTGAAAAAGGAAGCACATCTGCAGTAGCTTTTGCGTTAAAAAAAAACAAAAATGGAAAAGCTAAAATTTCACATATAAACTGAGTGACATTTGCAAGTATATTTGGGTTGTCGTCGTTAATTAATAGTTTCCTGCGGCTCCGTAAAAGAAAAATATGCAAACTCAGGTGAAATTTCTAGTGAGCCCTCGAGGAGACCCCTCCAGCCTTCAGAAATGAAGAACTTCACAATTCAGTTTATAAACGAGATTCCGAAGGAGGGTCAGAGACCCTCAAGGTTTAAAATGATGTGTTGTTACAATTGATGGAAATGTAACAGAAAAGGAAGTAAATTGGTATCTCTGACAGTTGTTCTCTACAGACAGACGAGAGAAAGACCTATGAACTGTGAAATTGCCTTCACTAGCCAAGGTCAGAATCACTTCTTTCCATTTCAGTTCTATGTTATTTGTCTACAAGAATTTAGTACACACCAGTCGCATTTGGTAGAGATGCCAGGAGTTCTTCATTGACCACATTTCTCATGAGGCATAAACAGCAACTGACAAAACTCAGAAAACTGATGAACAATTTCAAACAACCTAATTAAAGTAAGTGAAAAACAATATACGACTAAAGTAACAGCCTATATTATGGCTCCTTTATTTGCTTATTATTCGTACACAGCACAAAGGTTAACTGGCAAGACCAATAATTATTTCCCATAAGATGCCGAATGGTTTGCAGGTCTATTTCAGAGGACAGTTAAGTAGTGGATGCATTTGAGGTTGTCGACTTGCTCGCTGAGCTGGCTTGTTTTTGTTCAGACATTTTGTCACCATGTTAGGTAACATCACCAGTGAGGACTTCAATGAAGCAATGTTGTTCTGCTCCACTTGGAATTTATACTGTCCAGTCTGTTGCATTATGGGTTGTTACCTATGATGTTCCCAGCATGGTGACAAAACACCTGAATGAGAACAAGCCAGCTTGGCGAGCAAGTCAACAACCTCGCCCACAACCTGAGCTACAAATCTTTGCGAAAACCTTAAGTGGATGCATTTCTATGAGTCTGGAGTCATGTAAAGATAAATGTCCATTCAATCACGGTAATATACAGTACAAACTATTAATCTTTATATCTCATTAACCAGCATGGGATTTGGCTTGAGAGAAAACAGGTAAAAATGACTTGGGTCACTTAAGATAGCTCAGAGTACCTCTCAGAGTAGCCAACTCAGCAGGAATTTACAAAGGAATAGCTCAATTACATGGCTGAAACTGCCCATCACTCCCTGAAATGGTAATATTATCTGGAATGGAGAGCGCACTCACCTTGTACCTGTTTGTTACATGTCTGTGTCTGTGTATGTAAAGGAATTCAGGGTGGGTGTTACTTTTTCATAATGCTGGTACATTTTATTCAGGGAAATTATGACAAATGTAACTCCTTAATTTTGATTACTTGAACAGGCCTCTCTGGCTTCTCTCTCTGCAGTTTTACTGCACATCCAAGTACATATTGAATTGAGGAAAAAGAAACACATTTGTTTAAAGATTAAAATCATTGCTATACCAACCTCAGGAATGGAAAGACAGGAGTTTATGATTTGGTCATAACAATTTTTAGAATACATTGGTGAAAGAGATGGGTTTCATATAATGGTCACCATTATTGGCATTAGTTTTTCATTCTAAATTAATTTAACTGAATTTAAATTCTCCCATTGCTAAGGTGTGATTTTCATCACAAAACTCAAGGTCATTAGCCTAAGTCTCTGCATTTTTAGTGCAATAATATGACCATTAGTGGTGGTACTGTGGCTCAGTGGTTAGCACTGCTGCCTTTCAGTGCCAGGGATTGGGGTTTGCTTCCAGCCTCAGGCAACTGTCTGTGTGGCATTTGCACATTCTTTCCAAGTCTGCATGAGTTTTCTCTGGGTGTTCTGGTTTCCTCCCACAGTCCAAAGATGTGCAGATTGGATTGGCCATGCTGAATTGTCCCAGAGTGTCCAGGATGAGCAGGCAAGGGGTTGAGCCATGGGAAATGCAGGGTTACAAGGCTGGGGTGTGGATGGCATGTTCTTCGGAGGGTCAGTGCAGACTTGATGGGCTGAATGACCTGCTTCCATACTGTAGGGATTCTATGATTAAGCCACCATAACAGATTCTTGGGGCTGGTGAAACTACATGCATTTTTATTGAATTGGATTTCATTATTTCTATTCTACAACCTGAATATTATTTTAGTTTCTCCTTCAGTGATACGGGCACCCACACACAATATAATATAAGTGGTTATAATAAGAGTCATGTAAATTATGAATATCATTATTCAATCTGCAGTGATGCTCAATTCTTAATTCTGGATTGCGGGGTAAAGATCGAAAGTAGACTATAGTATGATACATACAATACGGAATTTAGACATTTCAGATTTGGGACAGACCTTGCCTGGTCTGCCTTACATATGGCTCCAGATATATAGCAATGTCATTGATTCTTAAATGGCCTGGCAAGCAAATCAGTTGTACCAAATCATGACAAAGTCTAAAAGAAGAGAAACCAAACAGACTAGCTGGCATCAACCCAGAAATAACAACGATATAGCAAGCCCTCTTGACCCTGCACAATCCTCATCTGTAAAATTAGGGGGTTTATGCCAAAGATTGGAAAGGTGTCCCTCAGACCAATCAGCCAACAGTCTGATTTGTCGTACACATGGAATCATTCCTACAGACAAATATCCCAGACAACTCCATTACCATTCCTAGGTATGTGCTAAACCACCAGCAAAACAGATCCCATCAGAGGTAGGGGCACAGTGATATATAATCTGGAGTTCAGCCAGAAGTTCTGTGTTCAAGTTCCATCTGCTGCAAAGGTGTTTCAAAACGCAAAACAAACCCGTTTGAACAGGTGATTAAAAATACCTATACAGTTCGGACTCAGTAGTTCCGAGAGTTGTCAAAATTGACTCCAAACCTTATTAAGTCCATGGCATTAAGTCAAATATGAGCAATGAAACCTCCCAATTATTGCCACCAATTGCGCCCCCCACTCCACACTTCCAATCAGAAGAAGCATTGTGGATGGTAAGAGCACAGAATGTACTCTGGGTAGAGGACCTCAATGTCTATCGCCAAGAGTTGCTCAGCAGTACTACTACTGATGAACAGGCTGGATCCTAAAGGGCATAGATGCTAAAATGGTTCTGTCAGGTGATGAGGGAACCTGCAAGACGGATAAACTACTTGGCCTCTGCCTCACCAAGCTACAGTCACAAGGTAACACTTGGGTAGACGAAGTCCCAACTTCTCAGCACGGGTACCTTCTGTAATGTTAAGTAGCAAAACCACTGTACTAAATGGGACTGATTTTGAACAGATCTAGCAACTCAAATCTGAATATCCATGAGGCATTGTGGGACATCATCAGCAGTAGAATTGCATTAAACCATAAACTTCATGCCCCAACATATTCCCCAGTGGTTCTTTGAAAAGTGCAAGAAAGCAGAACGTGATGTACCTCAACATGAGGTTTCAATCTGGTAGACCTAAAACATGCTGTTATATCTCATATTACCAGTTCCAATCTCCCCATTTACCAGGGAAAACAACTATGCAAACATATTGTTCCACAAGTCAATCCACCAGAATTGATGGGATTATAACACTTGAACCTGTACTCCAGTGAAGGAGCTAGGCCCAACCAACTCCACTTCCAAAATACCTAAAAATGTTGGTGGTTAAGTATACTTGAGTATGAAAATAAAATGAAAATCAGAACAAAATGTGCCATGCTAAAAGTTAAAAAGACCCAGAGATAAAAGGTACTGCAGATGCTGGAGAATCCGAGATAACAAGGCATGGGGCTGGATGAACACAGCAGGCCAAGCAGCATCATAGGAGCAGGAAAACTTGATGTTTCGGGCCTAGACCCTTCATCAGAAATGGGGGAGGGGAAGAGGGTTCTGAAATAAATAGGGAGAGAGGGGGAGGCAGATAGAGGATGGATAGAGGAGAGGATAGGTGGAGAGGAGGCAGACAAGTCGAAGAGGCGGGGATGGAGCCAGTAAAGGTGAGTGTAGGTAGGGGGGTAGGGAGGAGATAGGTCAGTCCAGGGAGGAGAGACAGGTCAAGGGGGCGGGATGATGTTAGTAGATAGGAGATGGGAGTGGGACTTGAGGTGGGAGGAGGGGATAGGTGAGAGGAAAAACAGGTTAGGGAGGCGGGGACAAGCTGGGCTGGTTTTGGGATGCGGTTGGGGGAGGGGAGATTTTGAAGCTTGTGAAATCCACATTGATACCATTGGGCTGCAGGGTTCCCAGGCTGAATATGATTTGCTGTTCCTGCAGCCTTCGGGTGGCATCACTGTGGCATTGCAGGAGGCCCAGGATGGACATGTCATCTGAGGAATGGGAGGGGGAGTTGAAATGGTTCGCGACTGGGAGGTACAGTTGTTTAGTGTGAACCGAGCGCAGGTGTTCTGCAAAGCGGTCCCCAAGCCTCCGCTTGGTTTCCCTGATGTAGAGGAAGCCACAACGGGTACAGCAGATGCAGTATACCACATTGGCAGATTTGCAGATGAACATCTGCCTGATGTGGAAAGTCTTCTTGGGGCCTGGGATTGGGGTGAGGGAGGAAGTGTGGGGGCAGGTGTAGCACTTCCTGCGGTTGCAGGGAAAAGTGCCGGGTGTGGTGGGGCTGGAGGGGAGTGTGGAGCGGACAAGGGAGTCGCAGAGGGAGTGGTCCCTCCGGAAGGCAGATAAGGGTGGGGAAGGAAAAATGTCTTTGGTGGAGGGGTCTGATTGCAGATGGCAGAAGTGTTGGAGGATGATGCGTTGGATCCGGAGGTTGGTGGGGTGGTACGTGAGGACAAGGGGGATTCATTTTTGGTTATTATTGCGGGGACGGGGCGTGAGGGATGTGTTACGGGAAATGTGGGAGACACGGTCGAGGGCGTTCTCAACCACTGTGGGGGGGAATTTGCGGTCCTTGAAGAATGAGGACATCTGAGATGTACGGGAGTGGAATGTCTCATCCTGGGAGCAGATGCGGTGGAGGCGAAGGAACTGGGAATAGGGGATGGCATTTTTGCAGGAAGGTGGGTGGGAGGAAGTGTATTCCAGGTAGCTGTGGGAGTCAGTGGGCTTGAAATGGACATCGGTTTCTAGGTGGTTACCCGAGATGGAGACAGAGAGGTCCAGAAAGGAGAGAGAAGTGTTGGAGATGGTCCAGGTGAACTTCAGGTTGGGGTGGAAAGTGTTGGTGAAGTGGATGAACTGTTCGAGCTCCTCATGGGAGCACGAGGCGGCGCCGATGCAGTCATCAATGTAACGGAGGAAGAGGTGGGGTTTAGGGCCAGTGTAGGTACAGAAGAGGGATTGTTCCACGTAACCTACAAAGAGGCAGGCATAGCTTGGGCCCATGCGGGTACCCATGGCCACCCCCTTTGTCTGTAGGAAGTGGGAGGAATTGAAAGAGAAGTTGTTGAGGGTGAGGACGAGTTCGGCTAAGCGGATGAGGGTGTCGGTGGAGGGGGATTGGTCAGTTCTGTGGGACAGGAAGAAGCGGAGGGCCTTTAGGCCATCTGCATGGGGAATACAGGTGTATAGGGACTGGACGTCCATAGTAAAAATGAGGTGCTGGGGACCAGGGAATTGGAAGTTCCTGGAGGAGGTGGAGGGCCTGGGTGGTGTCACGGACGTAGGTAGGGAGTTCCTGGACCAAGGGGGTGAAAATGGAGTCTAGGAAGGTGGAGATGAGTTCGGTGGGGCAGGAGCAGGCAGAGACAATGGGTCGACCAGGGCATTCAGGTTTGTGGATTTTGGGAAGGAGATAGAAGCGGGCGGTGCGGGGTTGGGGAACGATGAGGTTGGAGGCGGTGGGTGGGAGGTCACCTGAGGTGATGAGGTTGTGGATGTTTTGGGAAAAGACCCATCCTGATTTGCCCTGGGATGGACTTTGATACTTCAGTGTTATACTTTAGATATTAAAAACAGCAGTTAGGAATCAGAATTTGATTCTTAATGTTTGCCTCCTTAGGAGGTAAACTCACTGTGTTAAACACATTGTAGCTAAAATTTGGGTGTTACAACTTTTAAGGGATAGGTTAGTTTATTTAAGAGAAAGGAATAGAGTGATATATTGACAGGGAGAGATGAAGAATTGGTTTTGTAGAAAAAAAATCACAATAAACTAATGGAGTTAAGTGGCCTGTTTATCTGTACTTTCCACTCTGTGTAATTCTATGTATGTGAGAATAGAATAATGATCTAGAAACTCAAACAAGTAGAAATTCTAGAGGATATTCCTCTGCTCTTAAATTGAGAAATTTGCTGGAATTGTTTCAATATAATTTAAGTTTCATTCAGGAAAAATTTGTGTGCAAGGGGTTTACATGGAGCCATTGTGGCGTGAATAGAAAAACATTGGTCAAAATCCTTTTCCACTCCTCATTAGTACTGTTTCATCCACTGCCCATGCAAAACTGTGATATTGAAAACATTCCCGGGGAGACTTTGATGCCTTTTTGATTGCAGTAAGCAGCAGCGCCCAAAAGGGATAAGAGAAAACAAGGAATAAGTTTCCATTTCTCAAATATAAATAATCCTAGGATACAAGAAAGAGTATTTCCTGATCTCTTCTGATCACAACTTCCATCACCAACATGCTCCAGCAGAGTTTATTTGAATTATTTCCTGCATCACAATATGCCAATCCAAAAGGTAGCTGACTGCAGGCTATTTTATGACCGGTTGTAATTTGCCACAAAGCGGTAATGTATTCTGCTTCATGACACAGTTAAGCAATATTCCAAGGGGAAAGGGTAGAAGACTGCAGTCCATTTTTGGACAATGATGAGACCACTCCCTTAAAAAAGTAAGAATACTGTGGAAATGACAATATAAAAATATTAAACTTTGAATTTGTTCCAAAGGATGCACTAAAGTTCAGAAAAGGAGCGTTCATAATACAGTTCATTGGGGTTGATCAACTATCCAGGAATCCTTCCACTACTTTCCCAATATATTCCAAAAGAAAAGGAAGCGTATGTGTGTTGATCTGTCAAAAAATTAATACTTTTATAAATTATCATTTTTCTTTAAAATCTTCATTTTAAAAAAAATTTTTGGCCTGTATTTTCATATTTATATGAGAGTCATAGAGATGTGCAGCACAGAAATAGACCCTTCGATCCAACTCGTCCATGCCGACCTGATATCCTAAATTAAACTAGTCCCATTTGCCAGCATTTGGCCTATATCTCTCTTAAACTTTTCTTATTCATATACCTATCCAGATGCCTTTTAAATGCTGTAATTATACCGGCCAACACCACTTCCTCTGGCAGCTCATTTCATATACACACCACCCTCTGCATGAAAAAGTTGCCCCTTAGGTCCCTCTGAAATCATTCACTTCTCACCATAACCCTATGCCCTCTAATTTTGGACTCCCCCACCCTGGGGAAAAGATCTTGTCTATTTATCCTATCCATGCCCCTCATGTTTTTATAAACCTCTACAAGGTCATCTCTCAACCTCCGATGCTCCAGGGAAAATAATCCCAGCCTATTCAGCCTCTCCCTATAGTTCAAACCCTCCAGCCATGGCAACATCCTTGTAAATCTTTTCTGAGCTCTTGCAAGTTTCACAACATCCTTCTGACAGCAGACACACCAGAATTGCATGCAGTATTCCAAAAGTGGCCTAACCAATGTCCTGTACAATCGCAACATGACCTCCCACCTCCTGTACTCAATGCACTGACCAAAACAGCAAGCATATTCCTGCAATCTGCAGTTGGTGATGCAATTAGTAACTGATTCTTGTAAAAAGACAAGCTTCTTTTGATTGATTTCCAGTTTACGGATTTCACGGCTGCATTTAAAATGGAAATATATCAGAGATTGTCACACATCACCTGGTTGTGATACACTCAGGCGTCACAATTCCAATTTGACTCCAGTGTTAAATTGACATTATTTTGCATTTGCCAGACAGCAACAGGAATTATCTGACACTAGTATTTCCCTGCAACGAGCAGATAAGGCATGTTAAAACCAAGTGGTAAAATGTACTGATTATAGCTGTGAAAGAAATGTGACGTGGTTGTGAAATGAAATATCTGTGAAGTGACTGGACTCTGCGCCTCTGAACTGGCATCAGGCTAGTCAAACCAACAGAAAAGAAGCTCTAGAACCAGACAAACACATACTTCTAAAGAAGAAAAACCTTCCAGCAATGTTTAGAAGGGAACCCATCGCTGCAGTACTTAACCTCATTTTTATACTCATATAATTCCAGAAACAGACACTGAACAATGGACAGAAATACTAACACCTGGCTTGGGAACGCTGAGACTAATTATGGTTTCCCCACAACTACTTCAGCTAAGATCAGCCAACTCAACACAGAGGGAAGAGCTGGTCAGGTAAGTGGCTGAGTGTCACACCATGTTCTCTGTTATTGTGCCACCTGGGAACTAAAGAAAATTAATATGCAATGATAATTCCCATCAACCAGTGATGATTTACAGTAACTTTCAGATTACAACCTTCAGTTGACTGCCCAAAGGTGTACTGATGTTAAAAGATGAGATAAAGTTGCCATAGTCCTACGGACCATAGGGCTGCTCTCTTATTACAGAGAGCTAACTGGTGGTGGTTTAGCCTGAGGGTCACCATGCCTCAGGTGAGGGGAGAGGTTGAGAAGGAGAGTCCTTTATGGTAACCTCAGCTGGTGCAGGAATTGAACCCATGTTGTTGGTATTACTTAGCGTTGCAAACCAATCATTCAGCCAACAGAGCTAACTTACCCCTTTGTTGTGATGGTTTTAAATAAGAAATGTTGTAGGAAATAAGGACTTGTCGGCAACAAAGAAAAGAATGTCCATATTTAAATAACCGTCTTCACTGCTCCCCATGATAACATGCACATGAAATCCTACAAGTATCGTGTTCAGCTATGTTGGAAAACATCTGCCTTTTCTGTATCATTATGATGTGCCAATAGTTGTTTATCGTGATATTCGAACTTGGAAGTAGAGAGATAAGCCTGTAATTCAATCTCCCTCAGCTACCCTCATTTGTAGCTTCATGGTAACCATTACTGCCAGCAGGAAAAGTCAATTTACTTTCATTCCCAGGTGGTACAATAGCATAGCACATGGTGTGGCACTCAGCCACGTACCAGACCAGCTCTTCCCTCTGTGTTGAGTTCGCTGATCTTAGCTGAAGTAGTTGTGGGGAAACCATAATTAGTCTCAGTGGTCCCAAGCCAGGAGTTAGTATTTCTGTCCATTGCTCAGTGTCTGTTTCTGGAATTATATGAATATAAAAATGAGGTTAAGTACTGCAGCGATGGGTCCCCTTCTAATCATTGCTGGAAGGTTTTTCTTCTTTAGAAGTACGTGTGTGTCTGGTTCTAGAGCTTCTTTTCTGTTGGTTTGACTAGCCTGATGCCAGTTCAGAGGCTCAGAGTCCAGTCACTTTGCAGGTATTTCATTCCACAACCGCGTCACATTTCTTTCACAGCTATAATCAGTACATTTTACCATTTGGTTTTCACATGCCCTATCTGCTCATTGCAGGGAAATACTCATGTCAGATAATTCCTGTTGCTGTCTGGCAAATGCAAAATAATGTCAATTTAACACTGGAGTCAAATTGGAAATGTGATGCCTGAGTGAATCACAACCAGGTGATGTGTGACAATCTCTGATATATTTCGATTTTAAATGCAGCCGTGAAATCCATAAACTGGGAACTAATCAAAAGAAGCTTGTCTTCTTACAAGAATCAGTTACTAATTGCATCACCAACTGCAGATTGCAGTTATAATGAGTTATGAAGTTTCATTGGACTCACGAAAGTCGCGATTTCTGGCCTCTTGTTGGCAAACCATGCAGGACAAGTTGAGCATGTTAATCCTCGAAGGAACAAATGCAACTGCTAGCCAAGGTAATATACTGTCATTATTCAATGGTGCTTATCTCCAATAGCCTTGCCCCACCCCCATAGTTTACTGTTCCCTCTCTAACTTTATGAGATTTAAAAATAATTGTGATTAGCCACTATGTTACAACAACATCTTTGAAAGGTATAGATGTTCTAAATTATTCACAACACTGAGAATTTGTGAGATTCCATGAATGTATAAGTTAGTATTTACTAAATGTAAATGTTTGGATTATAATATATAGATTGTAGAATGATTGAACATACTGTGCCGTGACAGTTTTGAATAGTCCTTGATATTTCTCTCCTTGACCATCTTCCACCTTCTCCTTTCCTACCCGCTGACTTGCAGCTGTCTGATACTCATATATTGCTGCTACCTGCCATCATCTGTCAATCTCTTTTCTCATTGCCTTACACACCAGCTGCTGCTGTAAGACATGTTTTTTTCTGGAACACAGTTATTTCTCCATACAGCCACCATAAAAAGGGGATAGGGGTCCCAGTTTAACCTCTGCTCTGATTCATTGAATTTATCTAAACAAAAAGTCATGTGAAATCAACAGAAAACTAAGGCTGAAAAGATCAGGTCCTGACTAAACACATATGAATTTGTATTGTTTACTGAAATAGAAAATCTTTTAGTAATAAAAAACATTCTGGAATGTTTACAATCAAGTAGATACATCCTTTGGGATCATAAATTTCCTTGAATACTTTCAAGACATACCAGCAGTCTGCATAATTGAATTCATAAAACAGCATGCTGCAAGCAAGATTGATGAAATTAATTGTAATTTCTGATCATGAACGTTATTTTTGCCAAAATGTGCCCACAGTCTACAAGATTCAATAGAGTTTAAACCAGTCACTTTAAACAGTTTAGTTGTGGTTTTCACTGTAATATGCCAAATTCTGACACCATAGAAATCCAATTTCTAACAACATACGTGGAGCATGCTATGCTTCCCATCCATCACTGGTTTCAAGGTAACAGCCGTCACAAAGACATTCATAGCACTTGCTGTTTTACTTTCTAAACTTTCTGCCACAGCTTAGCTCAGTTCAAGCCTAGGAAACTCCAAGAGGAGTTTGTTTCCATCGAAACTGGAAATGCAGTCTGTTTGTACCCTTGGTTTGTTTCTTCCACATGGTTACATTGATGAGACCATTCACGCCTGTACCGTTCCATACATAATATCAGCTCTACTCTCATTTGCTCATCATGGTAGACTAGATAGCTGACAAGGATCTTTTCCCAACTCTTGCACTTCTGCAGAATTATACATTTATCTGAGGTAGCAAAATTCGTTTTAGAATAAATTTCTACTTCGTAATTCTCTAATATCCTCTATTTGAAACTTTGCTAATTGAAACACAGGTGTAAAAATCAAAATAATAGCCAAATAATCATTTAACTTAAATCCACGCTGCATTATCTGAAAATTCAACCCCATTATACAGGGTCAATTTTCACAACTTGTGTTGAGTAGTTCAAAATGATAAAGGCCAGTTTCTCCACTGAAAAACAAATTTATTTTCATCTTTAATGTTGCTAAGATGTTTAATAGCCATCCATTAATTTTATCTGGCAATTTATTTTCACGATGCAATGATGCAAATATCTTCTACATGCCACAGTTTATCCTGGTCTTTCAGTGGCAGGGATTTTTTCAGGCCTTTGGAGTGTTTGCCATCAAGCAGAGAAGCAGTGGGGAATCCCTCCTTACTTCCAAACAGGACGTCTAATAGAATCGAGTGCCCTTTAGACAGTCAATTGGACACCATTTGGCTTTCCCTGTGATTCCCAGCTAAAGTCATACTTGCCAAGAGCTGATGGTTAATCAGAGTCCGGCAGCTCCATATGCCATCAGGGACAGCAAGTGCAGTGAGTACCGTTGGCACTGTACCAGCAGTGATCCAGAATCACAGGGAGACCCTTTCTATGTCAGGGGAGGATTTCCCATTGTCAGGAAACTGATACAGGCACTCTCCTATGATTAAATGGGTCGGGCACCATATTTTCAACCACAACAGACTGCATTAAAACCAGGCCAATGTCACCATGATAAAAAGTATGTTTTCTGCTACTTCGTCCCTTTGACAAACAAGAGAATGGCCTTCAACTGCAATGATAATTTACACTAATATTCCAAAAAATGGACTCAGCAATTAAACTATGATGAGCATATACAATATCCTGAGAAGCATGCTGGTCAGTTTAAAGATGATGGCACAGCTTTTAGGCACACTTTTTTTCAGGCTATTTTTAATTGTCCATTTCAATAAAACACAAGTCAACATTTTCTTGCTATTAGTAGAAAACACCAGAAAAGTTTTCAATGTGTCACTAAAGTATTTAATGACAAAAAGCCATCTCGATTGGACTAAAGCAATTAACTGGCTTGCATTTTCACCATTGACAATTGGTGAATGAGGAGTATATATTGGTGAGTGAAGTATATTTTTGGAGCAGTCGTTCTTAACATACTTTATTTAATGCAGCTAGTGTCAGCAATTAGAAGTGGCGCGAATATAAAATTGAAGAGGGAGAAATAGATTGATATTTGCAATTAAAACACGGTAATTTGCAAACCTGTAAATGTTTATTGTTGTGATTAAAAGATATTACAAATGTGTTGCATGCTTTTAATCATATCAAACAAGGTACTTCTAAGTAGTTTTATTGATAAAAGTAATAACTAAATCATAACCTATATATTTCTGGCATGAGAAAACATAACAGTCCAAAATTGGCAAACAAGTAGCAACCACTGCTAAATTCCCCATTTGATGTTGACAATACATTGTCCTGGAAGTTGCTGAATGTGTGAGATGGAAAGCATCTAAGATTGGAATGAAAAGGGCAAGAAGTGCATCTTCCTAACCAAACAGATTGAAGCAGTGTAACTCTAGCACATGGATAATTTGAGTGCATTCCAAATTCCACATTCCCGTTTATCCCTGATAGCTTTTGATTCCTTTGCCTAATTAGATTTAAAGTGATCTGCAAAAGAAGCAAGGCTGAAGTGAAGAAAAACATATGCCCTCAGCAAGCAATTGGGGTATCAAACATACTGTGAGTGGCGCAGGAAGGTTTAATTGTGGGATTCAAATGGGCTTTAGATGATTATTAAGATAAAAAATAGCGAAAGGTTCTGGGGAGAAAAAGCAGGAGATTGGCACTCGGCAATGATGCCCATTTAATGAGCCAGTGCAGGGATGATGGGCCAAATGGCCTCCTTTCATGCCATGACACTTTTGTGATATTGTAGAATACACTTACCCTGCCTCCTTCACATGCTGAAACAGAGAGTTCCAAAGTCACAAAACTTCCTCAGAGAAAAAAAAATGCCATAGTGTCATAAAAGAGCAACTCCTAATATTAAACCAATGCCCCTTAGTTCTGGACTCACCCACAGGATTAAGCATCATTTCCTCATCTACCTTGATCCAACCATAAGCATCAACAAAATCATCCCATGCTGTTCTATACTACAATGAGAACAAGCTTAACCTGTCTGAGCTTTCCTCATAAGCCAACCTGCTCTATCTGAGTATTAATCTACTAAATCTCCTCTGAACAGCCTCCAATACATTTACATCCTTCTTTAAATTAGGACCCCAAAACTGCATGCAGTATTTGAGATGCCCTGTACACCGATGATTAATACCCTTAATGTTCAATCTCTCTCAATGGACTGAATCCTTCATTTTACTTGGCTAATTTGCATTGTGTCCTAGAGTGATTCTCACCACATGGCAGAGTGAGCATAAAATAATTTCTTCCCTACATAGCCTTGCATTCACTGCCCAGAACCTTTTGCTACGTCCACTAGACCTGTGCCATCAGCTAATGGAAACAGTTTTACTTTATCTGACTTATCTGAACTCAGCCTACCTTAAGAACATTTATCAAATCTCCCCTGACCTACAAGGAAAACAGTTCCAGCTTCTCCAGCCCAACCATCACTAAAATCCCTTCTGTTTAGAATCTTTCCTGTAAATCTCCTCTGCATCCTCTCCAGGACCCTCACATCCTTCTGAAAATGTGGTGACCAGAACTCGATGTAATAGTCCACTTGTGACCTAACTAGAACACCACTTCAACATAACTTCCCTGCTTTTGAATTTGACACTTCGATTTATGAAGCCCAGTCTGTGAAATGCTTTTCTAACAGTTCTCTCAATATGCCCTGTCACTTTTAAAGAGCTCTGCAGATGAACCTCTAGGAATCCTGGCCCTGGATACTCTTTAGAACGTGGCCTCACACTAATCTTGCCAAATGCATCATCTTGCAGTTTGCTCCCCCTATTACTTTGCTGTCTATTCTGTTAGCCTATCTATATCCTTTTACATTCCTGTTGAGAGGAGCAGTGAGGTATCTAGTGGTGGCTAAAAGTGTAAAATGTGTCTGCATTCACTGATGCTGTTGTGATAATCCATTTCAGGTCCATGATAGCATAACATCACATGGGGAAGAATATTATAGTTCCCTGCCAGCAGGTTTTCCGATAGGAAGGCTGGAAACATCTGCTGAGTATCACTCCCTGCTGTCCTTTTGCCTGCCGCCAACCTGCTCACTATTTTCTGTGGGGTTAGATTTATGCCTAAGATGGCCTGACTTCCCCCACCTCAACCGTGGTCACTGAAGAGGCCAACGTTTGGACATTTAAGGGCTGCTTCCTGCTAGCCTCAATTTCAAAGCTGAGGGAGGAGTTCAGGGGCAGGGAGGAAGCCCTAGACATCACCCTGCTCGGCCCTTTGGACAGGAAGGATGGGATAAGGGGGCACTTTGCCCACTGCTGCCCTTCAAACAGCAGTTGCAGTGTAGCCAATAGGCAAGACATTGATATTGCAAATGCAGCTTTAAGACTGCATCAACTTTGGGTCTCCTGTAGTTTGTAGATTCTTGGAACTCAAGAAAGCCAGACCATTATCTGAAGCAGTGCAAATGCTCAATGTGTCATCCATGTTGCAGCCTGGAATTCGGAGTTGGTAGTCATTGTAAGGTCAAGTTGGAAAGGAGATGAAGAAAGTCTGGAAGATTTGTTCAGCAAGAAAGAAAGAAATCTACAGTGATCCTCAAGGAAAGGTCTCTATGACACCCTTTATTGTAGTTGGAGTTTCTGGTTTGAAATCATAGCAGCAGGCTCTTCAGAACCAAGGGTGTTTTCTGATGTTTGAAGCCACTGCCCAGGAGTCAAAAGGAGGCTGTGTCGGACTTTTGGAAACATCAATCATGTGGTTAAAGGAAAGTTACAGCATTGCTTAGCCAGAAGTGAATGGAAGGGTGATCACAAAACATTATACAATGGATAATTGCTGACACAACGAAGAGAAATCAGAGTGAAAAAGAACTCTGATGTACACTTTGTATTCGTCCCAGTAAAAAATGGATGAACCTCCAGGATTTTCTGAGATGAAAAGACTCTTGGAGGTGGTTCTGGGTGGGGTGGTGTTGTCAAAGTTATTTACAATTGAAGTTATAGCATAAGCTTTATAGGCTTTAATCTTAAATTAATAGTGGTTCTATTGTTTTATTCACTTTGCTATCAACGAAGCTCGGTTTTGTTTAAAAACATTAAATCTTATGGTACAGTTCAGTTGATTAATTTCTGATATTTTCTTTACAGATTAACAGCCTTGAACAGCATTGTTACAGATCTCAGTACTCACATCTGAAATGGGAAGATTTCTCATAGTTCAGATAACACAAGAGATTTAAATGATGGGAATAAAAGGGTAAGGCTGAGGAGGGAAGATCAAGGTGAAGCAACTGTTAGTAAAATGAGAACCAAAGATACAAAGAATCAAAACAATTATTTATTTCCTTCGAAAGAATACATTGAAAAATTCTGGAATTTCTGAAATAAATGTTGTTGAATCAAATGATACAAGTCAGTATATATGTAAAATATCAGCAAATCAAAATATTAGCACATCAAATCAGCTCTCATGTTCATGAATGAAAGTGGCAGATACCAAAATGCCCTTCTTCACACACACGAAGGATGTCAGAAATATAAAATTCCCTTCCCAAAAAGTAATTGAGTTTGGCTCAATTGAGAATTGCAAAACAAGCCAAGAAAATGGAGTTAAGTTATGGATCAGTCATTACCTAATTGTAGAACAGGCCGAAGAGGTTGGATGTATTATTTTCTATGTTGCTTCTTAAGTAAATATGAAAATGCAATGGTGAAGGGAAAAGCAGAATGTACTCAAGCTGGTTGAATAATGAAAACAATATTCCTTTCTATAATAAAATGCTGATCAGCTGCTGACGAATGATAAATCGAAACACAATGTGTGCACTCAGAGTTAGGCAAGACAACCAACAGAATGGACTGAATCTTAATTTTTCTTAGCAAATTGTCAGTTTCATCAAATTTCTTGGAATTTTTTATTTGCTGTGAGGCCTAGTGAGACCACCCACTGTATTTTCTCTAATTCACCTATTTAATTAAGTACTGCTTCCCTATGGCACCCTTGTCACCCGATTCTAACCCCATCTTACCACACGCTGGTCCTGCAAGAACTCACTGCTTAGCAGATATCAGTCAAAAGAGCATTATCCCTAGCACCCATACTATCTTTAAAAAGCTCTTGTGTAACCAGACAAGCATTGGAGAAATAATCTTGCATCTCACCAGCAAAGTAATGCACAGCAGATGCAAAGTCATGCTGCTCACAATACATAGCCAGGGGGGTTGTGCAATGGTGTCGTGAGCCGTGGAATGGATAGCCCTTGTCCCCTAGCAACCAGTCTCGTAAGATACCTGGACCTACAAATGTACCAGTTACATGAGAGTGCTGCAGAATGCAGGAGCCATGACAGCTGTCAGGGAATGGTAAGGGAAGTTATAGAGGACCTGAGCATTGATCGAATGGAACTCCTTCCTATTGATGACTTTTATAGCGTTGCAATGTGACCATCTCAGTGTGATGTGTGTCCATTTGATGTCACCCTTCATCTGAGGAAACCCAGCCATCTTCCTGAATCTTACTGCCCGACTGCAGTACTGACCTTGTCATTGGGAAAGGCGCTGAACTGCTGCAGTTTTTTACAGATGGCATCAGTCACTGTCTCGGTGGATGAGTGAGAGCACAACTGAGAGATCCCACACAGGTCACCTGTCCCTCCCTAAAGGGAGCCAGTCACATTTGACAAAGCTGTCACCTTGACAACCACTAGGAGAGGATGACACCTTCCCACCACCCCTCAAAACCCTGCAGCTCTCAGGTCTTGCTCCATCATAGCTCCATCACTGTGTCATTGGACATGCGGAGACTCACCCACCCTCAGGAAATGGAATCATGGTAAAGAACATTCGTTCTCCTGTGGACCACAGCATCCTGATGGCCCTCCAACTGTGACCTCATCTTGAGTTGCTGCTGCTGCTCCTGGGTCATTGGTTCTGGTTCTTCCGCATCACCTTTGCCTTTTCAGAAAGGCAGCCTCAACAAGCAATATCCTGCCACCAGCTGGGTGCATGACACTAACTGGAATTGACCTCTGTTGGGAACACAAATAGCAAAGCTGGTTGTCAGGTATCAGAATCGTCAGTGGGAGCATTCTTTGGAGATGAGGGCTACACAAACTCCTCCATACACTGAGACATGTAGCTAGTAATGGACACTGTCAGCACCGGGCTCCACCAGGTCACCAAGTGTCCCCTCAGAGCCCCCAGGCCCCCTTTTAACATCACACTAGCCTGACAGCCCATTTCCACCCATCTCCTCATGTGGAGACACAGCACATTGAACTGTCATCCTTACACCCGATCCCACCTTTACACCTTGATAGTGCCTGTGCTAGTCTTCTCTGCAGCCTCTGTGGAGGACATGGTGATGGTTCCTGTCAACAAGCCCCCTTCTGCAGCCTACTATATCCTCAGATAGCCCCTCCCTTGTATCTTGACTTTCCCCTGTTACCATCCATGTCCCTACCTAAATACACGCCTGTTTTACCCTCAAACCTTAACAGCCTACTCTCTTTTGGCAGAACCCTTTTCCCTTTTGGCTCTTAAAGCCTCCTGCTGCACCCCCTCAAAAATTAATGGCTGGACCCCCAGCACTGAATTTGCCCCAGACTTCTGACCAACTTTAATGAGCAGTCACTGGACAAGACTGACCTGACATCTGTTTTAGCAGCTCTTGGACTGACTGGCTGCTTGTACTGATTCTACAGGACTGACCATTGCCCATTCCCTGGACAGTAGTCAGACACATCCGCTGAAAGTGGCTGGCCAGCCAAGCAGACAGCTATCTGTGGCCAAGCCCCTGGTCTGTGCCCAGACTTTGCCCATGGCTGATGACACCAGGATCCTATGACTGACAGCGGCCACCAACTTCACCTCACCCATCCCTCAACTGGACTGAGAACTATCCCCCACATATTTCCACATGGTTATTTTGTTGAATAAATGTGCAGTATATTTTGCCACACAGGCACCTGGCACATACTGTAATGTTAGGTTGAAATCTCAGTGCGCTGTACTGCAAGTTCTCCCACACATTACATACCAATCTCAGACAAATCCCTAATGACAATCATGACAAGCAGCCTGCCTGTATGTCTGTGCAAAGAAGCACATCAATATGGCAATAACGATAACCTTTAGGCTATGGCTCAAGCACCAATGCACTAAAAGGCATGGTACGCACGAATGCTGGGAGCATGCAGGTGGCTGCTAAGTGAGCTAGCAAGCAGTGCTGAGATATAGCCTGGTCCAATTTGTGAGTTGGGTGTCTGTCCCTGCACAGAGTGTTTCTGAAGAAGCCTTTCAATGTGAGTTACTAGTGGACCTTGTAATGCAAGTCGTTGCTTCTTAAGCATCTTCCAAGTGGATTGGAGAGATGCCATGAGAATGGTAGTGAATATTAGATACCAATGTATGTGGAAGAGGCGTGTGTGTAGCATGCCCTGAGATGCTGTTGCTTGTGAGCAACCTAAACTTCTTTGCAGCCTCTGAGGAGATGAAATGGTCAGGTACCCACTCTGACTCCCATGTTGCCAGATGTCAGTATTGAGTTTGCTCTTCACAGGTAGGATAGGAAGGTTCATATTAATGAGGCAAGATCTGCAGTTAATACAGTCATTAACAAGTTATAATCCCCCAATAGGCTACTGTCTTGTGAATATCTCAGCCTGATGCCTAGAACTTATTTAAAAATGCAGTAAATTGCTCCTGACTTTGAAATAACCCTCATTGGACTTTGCACATAATTCTGCCATAATTCTTAACATAGCCCACATTGTTCAAGCCTCTGTAAAATTCCCACCAATGAGTTAGCTACCTTTCACTTTATTCGAAACAGCTGAATTAGCAAACCCAAAGGCTGGAATTATGAGCTTAAATACCAAATAATGTGACAGATGGGATGAGAGAATATACTATCATTAACTGCAAGCAAAGCTAAACAAGATAACTGAAAAATACAATGGTGAAATGAGATGACTGACAATGAACTACAAAATGGGATAACTGAATACAAATACCAAACAATGAGATAATAGGAGAGATTTTCCAGCCCTGATAGATTGACTTGGTGATAGTGCAACCCTTGCAGAATGCGTAGCAAACTGATTGTTCAGAAATTTACATAATTCATCACCACTCTGTGTCGATCTGTAATATACTTCAGAGGTAAACTCCCACTTTAAATCAAACTTAGAACAGTGCATTGGTGCAGGGGGAAATTGTTATATGCTAAAGAAAAGTACTTTCCAACATTAAGGACATTTTGACCAAGTGGTGCCATTTCCAAGCAAGGGTGACGGGAGACAGGGGGATCAATGTTACTAAAGACAAAAGGTTGTTTAATACAGAGGCATGACATGCTGAGAAACAAACATCCATTCTATTGCTAACACAGTGTGGAGCTGGAGGAATACAGCAGGCCAGGCAGCATCAGAGGAGCAGGAAAGCTGACGTTTCGGGTCGAGACACTTCTTTTCTGAAGGAGGCTCCCAATCCGAAACGTCAGTTTTCCTGCTCCTCTGATGCTGCCTGGCCTGCTGTGTTCCTCCAGCTCCACACTGCGTTATCTCTGACTCCAGCATCGGCGGTTCTTACTATCTCCATTCTATTGCTGATGCCGTCAATACATGAGGGCAGTACTGGAAGCTACATGTTGTATAAGGTAACGATTCGGAAAGTGTTAATATGGCAGACCGCATTAAGCTTCAACAAAATTGATGGTGGTCAAATGTAATTATTTGAGGAAATTGACAAAGTTATTCTGTATTCCAAAGAAGACAGATGTGTCACCTGTTTCCCATGTGTCTGAGAAACGACGTCCTACATGCTAATGCAACTTGCACTTAACTATAATGGTGCAATAATCTACATCTTGTTAAAAGGAGAGCCTCTTCTTGTGAAGACTCACTAATGGTTGATCTTCAAGCACTGTCAGAGGCTATGGCACAGTGGTATTGATGTTGAACTAATAACTCTCTGGGCACCCAGATTCAATACCCACTGCCATGATGGAATTTTATGTCCATCAAGGACACAGTTGTCTGAGTGAGGAATCAAAGGGTCCTCAGGAAAAAAATAAAGTCAGTTGCAATTAGAGGTCAACTGTCCAGTGGTTGAAGTCCAACCTGGTCCAAAGGAAGATAGTTACCATGAGTGGAGGTCAGTTTTTTCAGCTCAAGGTCATTACCACAGAAATTTCTCAGAGTAGTGTCGTGGGCCCAATCATCTTTAATTACATCATCAATGACCTTCCCTCTATCATAAGGGTCCAGAAGTGGAGATGCTCCCTGATTATTAGGCAATGTTTAGCACAATTCACAGCTCCTCAAATACTGAAGCAGTCCGTGTCCAAATGCAGCAAGACCTGTACAAAATCCAGTCTTGGGCTGACAAGTGGCAAGTAATATCTATTCCACACAACTAGCGGGCAATGATCATCTCCAAAAAGAGGGAATCTAACCATTATCCCTTGATATGCAATGAACCTCCCACTATCAACATCCTGGAGATTACAATTGAACAGAAACTGAACTAAAGAGAACTAGCTATTTGAATACAGCAACTACAAGAACATTTAAGATGTTAGGATCCTTGCAGAGAGGATTCGCCTCGGAATTCTCGTTAAAGGAGAACCTCCTGACTCATCAAAGCTTGTCCATGATCGATAAGGCACAAGTCAGGAGCATGATAGAATACTCTCCATTTGTCTTATTAGGTGAAGGTCCAACAACACTCAAGAAGTTTAACACCATCCAGAAGAAAGCAGGTCACTTGATGGACACCATATCCACAAGCATGCGGTAACAACACTTGGTAGCAGCAATGTGTACCGTCTACAAGATGTTCTCCTGAAATTAAACAAGCTTCCTGAGTCAGCACCATCCAAATCCACAACACCTACCATCTAGAAGGACAAGAACAGCAAATACATGCCAACTACAAGTATCCTTTGAGGCCAATTGCCATTGTGACCTGGAAATATACAAAGCTTTTCCAACATTGTTGTTAGATCAAAATCCTGGTACTGGCTCCATGATAACACTATGGGTCTATTTATATTAATGGGCTGTAGCAGTTCAGGAAGGCATGTCACGACCACCTCCTGAAGTTAATTAAAAATGGGCAATAAATGCTGGCCTGGCTGGTGAAGCTGATGTCCCATGAATTGAATAAACAAAGAAACAAATAGGCATTAGACACAGACAAGAAAGAGAAATGGTGGCAGCATCCTTTTACCCACAGCAACCACAGTAGACATGTTTAAAACACATTCTGGGCATCCCTCAGACTCTCCCCATAGATTCTGAAGGTAGATAAGTCCCCAGGGCCCAATGGTATCCACTCCAGGTTATTGAGAGAGGCAAGAGAGGAGATTGTTGGGGCCTTGACCAAGAGCTTTGCATCCTTGCTAGCCACTGGAGAGGTCCTGGAGAACTGGCAAGTGGCTAATATTGTTCCTCTGTTCAAAAAGGGAAATAGGGATAATCCAGGAAACTGCAGACTGGTGAGTCTCTTCCAACCAATCGGTGGTTGGGAAGCTATTGGAGAGAATTCTTAGGGCTAGGATTTACACGCTTTTAGAAAGGTATGGCTTAATTATGGACAGTCAGAATGGCTTTGTGTGGGACAGGTCATGTCTTACTAACTGGTTTGAATTTTTTGAGAAGGAAACGAAGGTGATCAATGAGGGTAGAGCAGTGGATGTTGTCTAGGTGGATTTTATCAAGGATTTTGACAAGGCCCGTTGTGGTAGGCTCATCCAGAAGATTAAGGTGTATGGTATCCATGGTAACCTGGCCACTTAATTTCAGAATTGGCTTGCCTATAGAAGGCACAGGGTAGTCGCGGAAGAGTGTTTTTCTGGTTGGGGGATCTATGACTAGTGGTGTTCCACAGGTATCTGTACTGGGACCTCTGCTGTTTGTGATACATATAATAACTTGGATGAAAATGTAGATGGGTGGGTTAGTAAGTTTTCAGACAATACAAAGATTGGTGGAGCTGTGGATGGTGTAGAAGGTTGTCAAAGGATAGAGTGGGATATAGATCAGTTGCAGATATGGGCGGAGAAATGGCAGATGAAGTTTAATCCGTGAGCTGCTGCACTTTGGGAGATCAAATGTTAAGGAAAAGTATTCAGTTAATTGCAGGACCCTGAACAGCATTGATGTACAGAGGGATCTTGGGGTTCAAGTCCACAACTCCCTGAAAGTGGCGACGCAAATATATAGAGTGGTAGAGAAGGTGTCTGGCATTGTCTTGGATCACAGGAGTATCCAAATGGTTCTGTGCGGATTTGGTTAAATGTAGTTAAGAGAAGACTCAACACCATGAATTTACATGGATATGAACATTTATTGATTAATAATAAAAAAAAGGAAAAGAAGAGGAAAATAAAAGACTGAACTATGAACATCTATTAGGTAATTAAAAAAGGATGAAAAAGGAAGGAAAGGAAAGCAACGAGCCTCACGCCTTCCTGCCATCGGGGACCCCTCAATCTACAGTTAGTCTGGAGGCTTAAGTTGGTTCCCGGCACAGTTGGTGATTCCCAGTCTGAAGTGAAGTCCCATGACTTAGAATGAAACTCTCTCTCTTATACAGTGTAACAGCAAGGCAATTACAGAAAAGCACACAGATTATGCCATCTTCGGCATGTACAGAAATGTTCACAGGGCTCATTCAAGATCATGCAACTGTCGAATATCATCAACACATTTAGCCCTTCAGTCCATCCTATACTGGCATGTTTGCCTTTATTGGCTGGGGGGTTGAGTACAAGAGTCAGGATGTCATGTTGCAGCTTTATAAGACTTTGGTTAGGCCACACTCAGAGTATTGCGTTCAATTCTGGTTGCCACATTATAGGAAGGATATGGAGGCTTTGGAGAGAGTGCAGAAGAGGTTTACCAGGACGCTGCCTGGATTAGATAGTATCAGCTATAAGGCGAGGCTAGAAAAACTCAGGTTGCTTTCTCTGGAGCAGTGCAGGCTGAGGGGAGACTTGATAGAAGTCTGTAAAATTATCAGATGCATCGATAGTGTTGATGGTCAGAATCTTTTTCCCAGAGGTGAAATGTCTAATACTAGGGGGCATGGATTGGAGATGAGAGGGGGCAAGTTCAAAGGAGATGTGAGGGCAAGTTTTTGTACACAGAGAGTGGTAGATGTCTGGAATCCGTTGCTAAGGACGGTGGTAAAAGCAGATATGATAGAGTCGTTTAAGGGACTGTTAGATAAGCACATGAATATGCAAGGAATGGAAGGACATGGACCAAGGGCAGGCAGAATTAATTAATATAATTTGGTGTCATGTTTGGCACAACATCATGGGCCAAAGGGCCCATTCCTGTTCTGTACTGCTCTATGTTCTATCTTCTACGATATTGGTCACATTGACTTGGTGAACCACTATCAACCTGTGATATGATTGTGCTTCAAATCACATTGTAGCACATCCACAATTTTCACTTCCCAAAAACAGCATGCATTAGGCTAAACTAAGCAAAGCACACTTTCATTTGTGTTTGAAAATGGGAGGCAAACAGCTCTCCTGTGTAGTAATCTCAATGGCCTGGCATTGCTGCATTGCTCTTCATTTTCCTACACAAAATACAGTCCAAAGGTGGATTGCCTAGTTAGTACCATCACATGTATAACAAATCAATGGGAGTGCCACAGTGATTGACACAGAAGGTCCTAACCAACTATGTACAGACAGGAAGCTACTTAAAAGTACTAAACAATTAAAAATATAAAATTTAAACAATTTTATTGGACTGTTACAATTCACTTCCATTAGCAGAACTGTTTCTTACAATGATAGCTGCCTACGTAAATGGGCAGGTGAGTGAACTGTCTCGTCCTGGGAGATTAAGTAGTCTACAAAATGATGTCAATTTGGGCTTTTTTTGGACATATTCTCTAGAAAATCAGCAGATAATTCTGGTATCATTGTAAAAGGTTTGCAAAAATGCAGTATTCAAAGGAACGAAAGGAGTAGGAATAAAATAAAAATCAATCTCCACATTGTTTTTCAATTTGACAGCAAATTTCTGCCTGGTTACCAGGCATCACAGATTATAAAAGTACCCTAATCAAATGGTTTATGGGATTCCACAGAAATGGTGAGATGTGTGATGTAGCAGAATGATAGCAGAAACTTTGAAGCCTCTTTCAAAACTGAGATTGATAGTTATTTTTAGGTAAGACTGTCATGGGATATGAAGTAAACAGTTAAATGTAGTTAAGGTATTGGTCAAACCTGATCTAATTCACTGATGGAACAGCATCTCGGGGCAGAAAAGCCTGCACCTGCTCTTATATTGCTCTGACATGCCTGACAAGCAGATTCTGCTCTGAGAAATTTAAGAACATGTGATGAAGTTAATATAGGGAGAACATGTAATGGGAGTAACTTAGAAAAAGAGAGGACTACATATGCACAAAACCTATTTCAGAAGGCCTGAATAAATTAATACAAAAATATAGTCTGTAACTTAACTATAACCCAGCTAAATTTATTAAAGTAGCTGCTGTATATGAATACCACAGCACTAATTGCAATGAATAAATGATCAAAATTTGTTTATATTAATTTACTTTATTCTACAGTCAATTCTGATATGACACAATAGCTCCATCCTCATGCGATCTCACGTTATAAGAAAATCGTACAATAGCCACGCCATTTAAACTAATGGGGCCAGAATCGCGTTATAGCCAATACAGGTGAGGAAAGGTCGCATTCTACAAATAGCACTCTAAATTCTTCAATCACGTTAAAGCCAATTCGCCTTGAAGAAACATGCGTTATATCAGAACCGACTGTAATCTAATCCAGTCTCATTCAGGTACTGGATCCTTCTGCGTGTTTGTGTGGGAAAGTGTGAGGTCATGCACTTCAGTAGGAAGAATAGAAGCATAGACTATTTTCCAAATGAGGAGAATTTTCAGAAATCTGAAGTGCAAAGGGACTTGGGAGTCCTAGTCCAGGATTCTCTTCAGGTAAACTTGCAGTTTGAGTCAATAGTTAGGAAGGCAAATGCAATGTTGACATTTATTTCAAGAGGATTAGAATATAAAAGCAGGGATGTACTTCTTAGGCTTTATAAAGCTCTGGTCAGACCACATTTAGAGTATTGTGAGCAATTTTGAGCCCTATACCTCAGGAAGGATGTACTAGCCCTGGAGCAGATCCAGACGAGGTTCACGAGAATGATCCCAGGAATGAAAGGCTTAACATTTGAGGAACGTTTGACGATTCTTGTTCTATACTCAATGGAGTTTAAAAGGAGGAGGGGATATCTAATTGAAACTTGCAGAATACTGAACAGCCTGGACAAAGTGGATGTTGAGAAGATGTTTTCATTGGCAGGAGAGGCTAGGACCCAAGGGCACAGCCATAGAGTAAAGGGAAGACCCTTCAGAATGGAGATAAGGAGATCCTTCTTGTGCCAGAGAGTGGTCAATCTATGGAATTCACTGCCACAGAAGACTGTAGAGCCCAGGTCATTGAATATATTTAAGACAGAGATAGATAGGTTCATGATTATCAAGGGAATCAAGGGTTATGGGGAGAAAGCTGGAGAATGGGGTTGAGAAACTTATCGGCCATGATTGGATGGCAGAGCAGATTCGACGGGCTGAAAGGCCTGATTTTTGCTCCTTTGTCTTATTGTCTTGTACATATTCAGCAGTTTCATTGCAAATATGCAATTGAACCCCTATAACCCATCAAAGGGATCAGTTCTGCACTGTTATTTATTGAGTCGTATGCATTACACAGGTGAATGATGAAGGGGGATTAAATCTATGTTCCTTGGGAGACTGTAGGGAGGCAAAAGACATATCCATATCTCTCGCCAGTCTGGTGGAAACCATGTGTTTGCTGCCTGATAGGCTAGGGGAGGATAAATATTTCAATTGTTACCAACAATCATTGCAGATGAGATCTATGTTTTCTATTGATGTGGTTGGGAACATCATATTTAAAGTTAGGAATTACATCGATGATAGTATAATGACAGAAGCACCACAGGTACTTGCTCAAGACTTTGGAAGTTTTGTACACCTGCATTAATTATAGTATTGGTCATTTCAAATGTCAATAATAAATGTAGAGCTACACTATTTTGAAGGTAGAAGTACTTTAAGCACAGGAGGAGATCTCAAATATCACTTCAAACAAGGCTATCAATTTTAACTGCTTCAGAGAGCTGACATAAATGGCCTCTTTCAGTGTAGTATACTTCTGAGATTCTACAACTTATGACCTACTCAATCTTAAATGGGTTACTAATCATCATATACAAGGAGTCGTGATGTTTCTGATAGCAACACCTGTAATGGGTTTTCAACTGAAAATGGAATCTAAGAAAAATAAATGAAACTGTTTTACAGTATCATAGTTTTTGTAGCTGTTGCATCACCACATCAATGAGCATTCAACTGGTGTCCTCACTAATACTTATCCAGATTAAATATTAAAGAGTTGGAAATTTTACCAATTTAATATCCTGGTCAGGTTAGATTCAAAAGTGGATAAATACATCACAGGCTTTTTATGCATAAACAGTAATGTATTGTGCACTTTCCATTCTGTATTACTTCTCAGTCCCCTTCCTGACATCTCGATCTGTCTCTGTCCGTCATACTCTGTAAGACTGTCAGCATCATCGATCATTTATTGATTGGTTTAAATGGAAATAATGTCAGCTCTGAGGGAGAGATGCAGCAGGAGATGTAGCAATGCAAATTCATAGCCAGGCCTTGCATATTATTAACATAATATTGCCAACTTAGAGTCATTCAGTCCTTCTTTATCTGGGCCAAAAATAAAACTTGGTGCTTTCAAAGCTTCTACTGGAAACATTTATTCTTAAAGGGGAACTCAACCTTGACAAGCTTGTTCAAAATAACAGACAATGCGTTTTCACCAGGAATTCAGTCTGCAAAATTTTCAAGATGACTCGAGAGTCTGAATCAGTAATGTTCTACGTCCTTGTCCTCTTTCCCTCTTAGTGCAATACCTTTTTCCTTTCAGGCACTAATTTCATTAATTGACAATGAGTTTCTGCAAAGCTATTAATGGCTTATTTTGCATAAATCAACCTCATAACAAATTTGCAAAAGGCATGGACAAAAATTTTTGACAATATCTTAAATTGTTCCTTTAACAAATTCTAAGGTATGTAATTTAATTACATGAATGTGGTCATTTGGCTACGTACCTTGCAATTTCAAACAGCATTTACAAAGCACTATTTAGCATGAACTGGAGTCTCAGGGATTTTTGAAATATTCTTTCAAGGGATTTGGCGATTGCTGGCAATTTGTTGTTCATCCTCAATTATCACGGAGTCAGAGTCATAGAGTTGTACAGTGAGGAAACAGACCATGTGGTCCAACTCATCAGTCCCTACCAGATATCGTCAACTAATCTAGTCCCATTTGCCAACATTTGGCCCATATCCCTCTAAACCCCTCCTACTTACGTACCCGTCCAGATGCCATTAAAACGTTGTAATTGCTTTGGCTTCCACCACTTCCTCTGGCAGCTCATTCCATACACACACCACCCTCTGTGTGAAAAAGTTGCCCCTTAGTTCCCTTTTATATCTTTCCCCTGTTGCCTTAAAACTTCTAGTTTTGGACTCCCCTACCCTGGGAGAAGACCTTAGCTATTTACCCTATCCATGCCACTCATGATTTTATAAACCTCTGTCAGGTCACCCTTCAGTGTATGACACTCCAGGGGAAAATAGCCCTGGCCTATTCAGTTCTTCCTACGACTGAAACCTTCCAACTTTGGCAACATCCTTGTATATCTTTTCTGCACCCTTTCAAATTTATCAACATCTTTCCTATAGCAGGGAGGCCAGAATCGAATGCAGTATTCCAAAAGTGGCCTCACCAATGTTCTGCACAGCCATGAAATGACATCCCAACTCCTACACTCAATGCACTGAATAGTAAACGCAAGTGTACCAAACACCTACTTCACTATCCTGTTTACCTGCGATTCCACTTTCAAGGAGCCCCGAGATCTATTTGTTCGGCAACAATCCCCAGAACCCTCCCAATAACTGTCTGAGTCCTGCCCTGATTTGTCTTACAAAAATGCAGCACCTCACATTTATCTAAATTAAACTCCATCTGCCACTCCTCAGCTTATTGGCCCATCTGATCAAGGTCCGAAATTGCTCTTGAATTGAATGATTTCTCAGGCCATTTCCGAGAGTAGTTAACAGTGCATCCCACTGCTGTGGGTTTGGAGTCACATACAAATCAGACAGGAAATATAGCAGATTTACCTTCTTATAGGACATCCATGAGCCAGATGGGTTTTGCAACAATCAATTTCAAGGTGACCGTAACTGGTACAAACTTTTAATCTCAGGTTTATTTGAATTGAAATTTCACCAGATGCCATGTTGGGATTTGAACCCCTGACCCCAGAGCATTTGCTTAAGACTCTGGGATAATAAGTTTAGTTATTGCCATTCCATCACCACCTCCCCACTAAAGTTAATGTTCACTGCTCAGCCAGTCAGAATGTATAAATTATATACTCTTGCGTTAAATAATTTAAAATGACAATTTTAACCTTTATTTAAAGAGATGCATTCTTACATAAATTGCTATTTAAATAAGTGTTCAAAAATGCTCAGTACAATCTATTATTCCCAACAACTGATGGGATTTTCTTGCGGAAATATTAACATTGAAATCTACTGTATTACGTTATATTTTAAAACTGATTATTTCAGAAGACAAAGTTTCTTTGCACAAAGCTGGAGTTTTTCAGGACAAACGTATTAAGTACAGTTGAATTCTATATTTATTGTGAAATGCAGTAGCCTCAGAATGTACATCGATTTAGTGTGTAATAATCAGGGCAAAATGACTTGTTTCCTGTAGGGGAGGATCTGCCTAATTAGTCACATTTATCACAATTATTCCAGTGGCAATGCTGATTTCAGTCTGAAGGACAGCTTTCCAAGATAATATGAACAGTTTATAAACCAAGCTGTTCATCAGCTGTTGCTGAGGAAATATATATGCAAGTGGGAAAGAAGTGAGGAAAACGGTAGGGCACAATGAAGAGAAGTTTTTTTATTTTGCCATTGTAATTGTGAGCTGTATCTTAATCTTTATAATTCAGCACCAGTTTCATTGAAATTTTTCTGGAGGGCTTTACCCATGAGAAATAGCGAGATCTCCTGCTACCTCTGACCAAACTCGCCTCTTTTATTACATACCCCACCCCTAAGATTACCTCTCACCTTATTCTAGCCCTATTTTACCATGTGCTGTTTCCAGAAGAACTTGCTGCTCCTGGGATATCCCAGGATTGACCAGAATCCCTGGTAGTGGCATTACTTTGAAAAGCCTTGTGCAAGCAAACAAGAACTTAGTCTGGAGCTCTCCTCAATGACTCCTAATTTTTGGGCCATATGTGGCAGCACACCACTACCAACCCCACCCCAACATATTTAGTGCTGTGAATTTGGGTAGGGACCTGTACCTGAGATGGTACAGACAGGGGTGTCATTTTCTTCCAGGGCTAGGAATAGGTCTAGCGCAGTTTCAATGATCTGAAAGAATGTACAATAATGTAGGAAGAAGACCAATTACTCTTTCCACTCCACTGGCATACACACCACAATCTTCTCCCCAATGCTTCACAATCAATCTATCTCTGTACTGTACCTGCCTCCCAACAAAGCTCATGCTGTACCATTCTCTCTATTGTGTGCAACATTCTCCCTCACTCACTCTCACCCACCCCAACACTGGACATCAGTAACCCTGCATGGCCTCTACATGGCCCACTCACTCACCTGGGCCGCCTGCACCAACAATAACAAGTGTGCCACCCAGTTTCATCTTTATTAATACCTGCCAGTAGTCCATAATAGGGCAGGTAGACTGGTAGTGTGCCCGATATTCAGTTCCTCATCCCCTAGGGGGAGAGGATCCTAACTCTGAATATCCGAGCAGCTGACTGACCATGTCTATGTCCATGGACTGCTATCGGAGGCTGCATATAACCTTTTGTGCCAGGACACCCTGGCCATTGGCTATTTCCCTTGACTGAACTGGAGGTTGTTGACAACCATGACAAGCTTCCTGACTTTGTGTCAGTGTTAAAGCATTGTTGTAAGCAATTGGGCAGAAACTCAGCACCATGAATATAATTTAGGAAAATCTAAAGTTATGCACTTTGGCAGGCAGCATAGAGGAGCTGAATATTACTGAAATGCAGAAAGACTGCAAAAAGCTGCAGAATAGAGGGATTTGGGAGTCCTTGTCCATGAATCATGAAAACCTAGCATCCAAGCGCAGCAGATAATAGGAAGGCAAATGGAATGGAATATAAAAGTAGGGAGATTTTGTTAAAACTATACAAGAAACTAGTCAGAACACAGCTGGAATACCAGAAACAGTTTTGAGTCCACTCTCTAAGGAAAGATATACTGGCACTGGACGCAGTCCAGAGAATGTGCACTAACCTGTTACTACATTTGGAAAGACTGTCTTTTGAGGAGAGGTGGAGTAGACTGGGCCTGTACTTATTGGAATATAGAAGAAGGAGAGGCAACCTTATTGAAACATATAAGATTCTTAGAGGACTTGACAAGAGAGCTGCAGAAAGGTTGTTTCCCAGGTTGGCTCAAGATGAGTAAAAGTTATTCACAGCACTGTCAGTGCCCAGAGCCACAGCCTGGTTTCGTCTATGAGCTGGGTGTATGGTCCTGACAGCACAGTGTCCTTGCAACAGCATTACAATGAAAGAGGCTGTTTCACCCTCACGTGCAACATTGAATGTACTGTGAGTGCATTGTACATGTGCCCTTGAGGATTCTCAGAGGCTGGCATATGTCAGATACAAATGTCTGTGGATGTGGGGAGCATGTGGTCAGTACAAATGGAGGGTGCCCTGAGATGCTGGTGCCTGATATCCAACAGGGCAATCCTTTGGACAATGCAGTGAGCTGAAGTGACCAGGAACCTGCTCTGACTTCCCTGTCAAGATTTCTCACATCGGGTTTGCTCTCGTCAAGAGGTAGGATGGGAAACTGCATATTGATGAAATGAGATGTGGAGTTAGTAAGGTCACCAATAAAGAATAATCCATTTATGAAGGCAACTCATTATCCCTAGCAAAACCTCACATTGATGCCTGGAACCTGCTTAAGAAATGCACCAGGTTCTTAATTGGCTTCAGGATAGGCCTTGCGGACTTCTCACATCACTCTGCCACATTTTTCACCATAGCCCATATCGTTCAGGCTCTAAAAGATTCCACTTTGTGTTTTAGAAGTATCTTTACAAGGATGAAGTACGAGCCTTTCACCTCTGGGTTAGGAAGCTCGATTCTAGATCTGCCCGCTGAAATGGAAGCAAGCTTATTGGACTGAATTCGGCAGTTTGAAGTTCTCAGATTATTCTTCTGTAAAGACATGTGTTCTCCTCATCTCTTGAGTTATTTTTGCTTCCCATTCTCAGTTCACCTGCTTTTTTGTCAGTTAAACGTTAAAAAAAGGTTCTCTTCTCAAGACGTTGTGGAAGAGTTGTTGGATCCCATTTCTCCTTACTGAGTCTCTGAAAAAGTGTGTTTCAGTGTTATTTGGAAACATTTGTCAGAAAGGTTGCTGCGGCAACCGGAGATTGCTATGTTGGTGTGAGGTATGGTTGGTCCATAATGAAGCACACTTTGTTCTGCAGAATATCTGCCCTGGGAGTTATCACAATGAAGAAATAACTGCTCCATTACCAGCACTAGAGGTACATACGTCAAGAAAGCTCAAATTGTTATGTAGTTTGGCCCTCTGTGGGAACAATTAAATCATTCTGAGCACCCATGGAAAACAAACCTCAGAATTTTAGGCTCTCTTTAGAGAATTCTACTGAATCCCTGTTTCACATGCAAATAACTACTTGACAAACTGGCTTTCATTGGTTAAAAAAGATAGCTGGCAAATACTGTTGGGAGTCTATAGAGGGTAATAGACTCTTTGCAATATTTGAAAGGTCAATCATAAGGGGGTGACAGATATCGGATTAACTAAAAGAAGTTGGACGCATCAAAATAAATTCACAGTGAGAATTGTGAAGCTACAGACCGACGGATAGCTACTCCAGAAACGTAGGTGCCATGGAGGGAACAATTTGTCTCAATTTTTTAAAAAATATAATTTCTGCAATTAAAGTGGCACAGAATGGTGGTGACGTATACATATCCTGCCATATTTTCATAAATACAAGTGACATTAAATTGCTATTCTATTACCTACCCTGGTAGCTTTATACCTAAGATGGCACCGTGGGTGGCAACTTGTAAACATTTCACTGTGCCCATTTGAGTAAATGTGACGATAAAGCTAATTTAATTCAAGTTATTCTGTTATATTATTGAGACAATGAGCCAGCAGGGAGCTGGCTGCATTAGCACACACATCCACCCTAGAGTCTTCATGGAAGGTCTTGCCAACATTCACTAAAGGATTTACTTATATCCATTAGCTAGTCAGCCAGCTGTCAGTTGAAGATGGGCCACTTTAGAGGCCACTTACCTGTACTTAGCTATGTTAATAGAGGGAGCCAGAATATGGCAGAATCCAGCAGGTGAAGGGAGGACTTGGGCAGAAGATGTCCAGTCTTCCTTTGAAGGAGCTGATGGTAGCCTGGGTGATACAAACATGAGCTTAAAATTTAACTTTTTTAAGCCACTTCCTGCTCAGTTGCAATTGGATCCTATGTCTGTCACCCAATGAGCACGTATTAAAAAGGCTTCCACCAGAATGAAGTGAACACCTTGCTACTAGCAAAACCAGCAGGTCAGAGCTGCTGCACAGTGAGAAGAGAGGACAAAACTGATAGCCGAGATAACAAAGTATGGAGTTGGATGAACACAGTAGGCCAAGCAGCGTCATAGGAGCAGGAAAGCTTGACGTTTCGGGCCTAGACCCTTCATCAGAAATGGGGGAGGAGAAGAGGGTTCTGACATAAATAGGGAGAGCGGGGGAGGCGGATTGAAGATGGATAGAGGAGAGGATAGGTGGAGAGGAGGCAGACAAGTCAAAGAGGCGGGGATGGAGCCAGTAAAGGTGCTTGACTTTCAATCCTTTAGCACCCCCAACCCCAGAATCTGTCAGGTAGAAGAAATTACAATACCCACTTCTGTCACCAAAATGTCATCTAGGTGGAAGAAGGAAGAAGGGTTAATGGGATACAGGAACAGGTTTGGATTTATGTGGTTAGATTTATTTGCACCAAAATGGCCAACCTGCTACCACTTCATGCCTAATACTTTGCTAAGAGATCGTTCAGAGTGTGCTTTGAATTTTACCATTTCTATATCTCCTGCTTTGCTTTGAATAAACATTCTGTGTTGTAATCCTAACTGAGATTTTGACAACACTTCCAAATGGTCACAGGAGTCTTGGTCAAGCAAATAAAGTGATGGATATCCACAATTAATACTGAAGTCAGCAAGTGGACATATAGTCCCTTCAGTTCCTTCTTTTCAATTTATTATCAGTATGCAGGCATCACTGGAAGGTTCTGAGAAGATGTTGGTGGGGCTTTTTTTGGCACCATGGGACAGGCATTTAGGGTACAGACAGCAATGAACAACCAACCATTTGGCACTAGAGTTAAGGGGTTCCCTTTAAGGACAGAAATGAAGAGAAATGGTCTGTGTCAGGGGCTCATATGACCTAAGAACTCCCTGCCTCAGAAGTGGCGGATGCAGAGTCATGGGACAGCATTAAAGCAGATGTATATGGATTCTCACTGGGCAAGAATCAAAGATTATTGGGGGAAGGTGAAAATTGAAACACAAACATATCAGCAGCAATCTTGTTGAATGGCAAAGCAGGTTTGAGGCCCCAAACAGCCTACTTCTGCAATGAATTGTTATGTTTGTACATTTCTAATAGAAATTAGAGAGAGAGTGGTCCTTCCTTAAGCAACATTCAGGATCCAGCTGAATTTTTAACATCAGTCTGAACGCATGACTACTTCCATCTAGAAGGATAAGGGCAGGATGTACATGGGAACACCACCACCTGCAAATTCCCCTCCAAGTTACTCAACATCTTGACTTGGAAATACATTGCAATTTCTTCTGTGTCACTAGGTCAAATCATGAAATACCCTCCCTAACGACATTTTGGGTCTACATACAGCACATGGACTGCGGCAGTTCAAGAAGGCAGCTCACCACCACTTTCTCAAGAGCAACTAGGGACAGGCCAGCCAGAAATGCCCTCATATCATGAGTGCATGAAGGAAAATACAACAGCTTCACAATCCCCGAAAGAAGTGCGGAAGCTGTAAATCAGAAACAAAAACAGAGATTGCAGGAAACGCTCAGCAGGTCTGGAAATCAGAGTTAATGTATCAAGTCGAGTGATCCGAGTTCTGAAGAAGGGTCACAGGACCCAAAACATTAACTCTGATTTCCCTCCATAGATGCTACCAAACCTGCGGAGCTTTTCCACCAATATCTATTTCAGCTTCATAAACCTTTTTATTGAAATGAAGGTGTTGTTGCATGATATTGGTGCAAGGACGATAATTCTGGTTTGTAATCAAAAGGATAGAAGTGCAGCCCAACAAGAGATGGTAAATGAGGGTAAAACTGCATGAACTATTGCTGCTCACAGAACAGATGTAGAAGTACCATATCTTTGAAAACTACTAACCTAAGTATCATTTGCTGGGCGGATGACCCAGGTATACACATCACAAATCATTACCTATCATTACTGCATGTTTACAGCTGTTCCATGCCAAACTCTCCTACTACCCTTATAGTTATTTTTATAACAACCTAGAGTTCTTTCATTATTTCTTGTGTATAGTGAAACATATTTTCAATACTTATCCCACATAAAAGCAATATTGCAGGATTCTGTTACACATTATTGATAACTAGAATGGACAGCAGGTCATGTGTCTGCCTAGTATTGTGAGTCTTCTCTTTCAACTTGCAACACGCCTCATTGACAAGATAATAAAAAACGGCAGAAATGTGAACTGGAGTGTGCCTCAGAACAGAAAACTATTGTTTCTATTGTGGGCAGATGGTCACCATCAGTATCTTTGTAAAGAAAACTACTTTGTCCTGTAGTTTTTTGCCCACATCTAAGAGCTTGGCTTCAAGACAGGTTGAGGAGAAGGCAAGGCCAAATAATGCCACAGGCCTGTGGCTGTGGTTCAGCAAGCCTCCGCGCAAGCCCAAAGAACAACATTGCATTTTCCAGCCTCTAGGACTCTACATCCAAGTTCAATACCTTTAGACCCTGATTCTATCCCTCCATGTACTTTAACCACACCACACCCAGTCCCGTTATGACATTGTGCTGAAAACAAATACGTAGTATATAAACATCAAAAGCCATTACAAAAATGAGACAAAAGAAATAAAAGTCTGAGACAATTGTAAAAGAAGCGCACATTTTCATGAACTAAAAAGTCTAGACATTATCTGAAGTATTCAAAAGTTAACCACAATTGAATTATTTACAAGACTTCAACAGGAAGGATTGTTTTTAAAGAACTCGTGGCCTCTCAGATGTGATGGAACTTCATAATATATTCTTAGTTGAGAACTTGAATTTGAAAATAGAAGGAAATGGCTATTTAATTTTCAGTGCTGTGAAGGTCTGAGTTAAGGAAATGTCAGAAAATCACTTGGAACAGTGAGCTAAAGACATCCTCCTTCAATAAATCATGTGATTTAAGCTAAATGACTAAATTAGTTACCTGGTGAGATAATTGCTTCTTATTGCTCACTTGGGTTATTTATAACCAGGGAAAGTGAGGCATTGGGCCACAAGCAGGTTGAGTTCAGAAGAAAAGATCCATACCAGCAGGAGAGCAATTTCATTCATGGCAGCCCCCAGGCCAATTCCACAGCTGGGAAGAAATTGTAAACTGTTTTAGCAGCTTCAATGTAGTCCATGTCAGAGAAAAGTTGGCGAGTTAGTGTGCCTGTGTTTCTCAGGGAGAGATGCAGTGAATCACATCTTGTAAATGTGCAGAAAGTCACAGAAAAGAAATTTTTTTTCCTCATTAGTTAAGTAAGAAATATTAAAGTAAAGATATGAGAGATATATCACTGGGATTGAGTTTCTATAAAGATATTCTGGTAAAAAAGGTTGAAACATTCCATTTGCTGTTATGACAAGACCTTTCCAGATTGTCTCTTTTTTATATATCTCTTTGTTTATCTTTATTTTCTTTTGCCAATTGAAATAACTGCACAGAGGTCGGTATTCCATCACTAAGTCACCCTTTATTTACATGGGCACAGTACTCGCTGGTTGTGACCGGCCAGCTCACAGTCAGTTCCTGAAGTCAGGAGACTTTCTGAATCCCCTGTTTATAGCTGTCAGCCAGGACTCCCTCATTGTCTCAGGATACAACCCCAATCAACGATCTTATCGTCAATAACAGCCACCTGGTATTTTATCACTACATCCTTCCCCCCAACTAAGTCCAGGGATGTGGACATCATCTTTCTCCAGTAGCTTTTCCTGGGATGTTTTCATTCCGAGTTCTGTTCCTCTGATGTAGACTCGGACATGGGTGGATCCTACTAGATCGTAGCCCATCTCTTCCATTCAGAGTGTCTTGGGAGGGTTCCTCCTCTTTTTCCAGCGGTAATGGTATCGAAGCTGCATCCATCTTGGACTCTGAGGTTTCCTCGACACTAGACGGGGTGGGGGAGAACCCACAGTTTCTGGCAGGCCTTTCTGGCTACTCTGAGGGGCCGGTCTGTTTTGCTTTTGTCCTGTTTGCGAGGTAACAGCTTTCAGATGATCCACATGTTTGCTCAGGACCACCTCACCTATCTGAGATTTGTATGTCACACTTCATACCCATGCAGGGCCATTTCAGAATCAAACTTCGTCCACTGAAGTAAACTGATTCCCTTGCTTAGAGGAAGCATGTGGTCAGCATTGGCGTTCCTGCTGCTGTTTCATCCGCCCCCACCAAGGTCTGGGAAGATCAGATTTAATCTGGTGCAGAGTCTTCTCCCCATCAGCAACTCTCGGCTGGAGCTATCCTTGTAGTTGAGTGAGGGATGGTCCTATAATCGAACAGGATTTGGGACAGTTTGGTATTTAGTCAAGCTGTAGGCTGTTTATTTAGGCCTGACTTCAATGTTCGGACTGCTCTTTCTGCCAGACCATTGAACAGTGGATGGTATGGAGCTGCCTGAACATGCCGATTGCTATTCTTAGGAAATACTCAAATTCCCTGCTGGTAAATGACGCCCCATTTTCCATGGCCAATATTTCCAGGAGTCTGTGTGTCACAAATGATGCTCACAGCTTTTCAATTGTTGTCCTTGAATTTGCTGAATGAATCCAATGCACGTCCAACCACTTTGAATTGCTCCCCATAATAATATGCTGTCCTGTACAGTATCTGGTCTTGCTGGGTCCAGAAAGGTTTCAGTTCTGGTTGTGGTGGCCCTTTTGTTTGCCCCCATTACCACAAGCTGTTTAAGCTTTGCCAGGACCAGACATTTTTGTGTCCACAGTCAGATATTGTTAGCAGTGACCAGAAGGATGTCCAGAAAATTTAAGACCAGAACAGACTCTTCCAGTGGAGGAACCACCAGTGGTGTATCTGCCAGTGGGAGGCAGCTTAAGGCATCCTCGTTAGACACTTGGTCTACTGGATGGAGTTCCAACTTGTATGCACTGAGAATAAGGGCCCACCACTGAATTCGACTAGAAGCTCAGTCAGACAGGTGAGGGTGCCCACTTCCATTGGGATGCCCTATATCACCCATGCTCCACTTGCTACATTTTCCAATGACAAAGCCAGTTGTGATGCCTGTTGGGGTTCAGCCAGCCGTCGCATTTTAGTCCAGTTGGACTTCAGCTAGTAGCTGCCTTTGCACGGTTACATCATTAATCCCACACACCAAACAGCCTCTCAGCATCTCATTCAAGATTAACCCAAAATCACATGCCTCTGCCAGTCGCCTTAACATTGTCAAAAATCCCAACACACATTTCCCTGGTTCTCAAACACCTGAATAAAACCAGTAGTGTCTCAGAATTAGAGGAGGTTCGGGATTGTAATATTTCTTAATGAAATCCATCAACTCAGATCATCATACATCATAGAAACAGGCCCTTTAGCCCAACAAGTCCACACCAACCCTCAGAACACCAACTCAAACCCATCCCCCATAACCCACCTATTCCACACATCCCTGAACACTACAGGCAATTTAGCATGGCCAATCCACCTAGCCTGCACATCTTTGGACTGTGGGAGGCAACCGGAGCACCCGAAGGGAACCTACACAGACATGGGGAGAATGTGCAAACTCCACACAGACAGTTGCCCGAGGATGGAATTGAACCCAGGTCCCTGGCGCTGTGAGGCAGCATTGCTAACCACTGTGCCACCATGCCACCTAACTCTTGGAAGCTTTTTCAGTCTGTGCCTCTGTGACAGTTAAGGTCCTAATAACTGAAAATGTATGCAGGTCCGTAAGCAGTCAGAAGGATTACCCATTGCTTTTCATCTGCTCCAATGTCACTTGTTCAGAAAAACCATATTCTTTCCATATACTGGCAGGAGCAAAAGAGTCAATCTTCCCAAGTAAAGGCATGATGCCAGGAATGCTTACCTCAACTCAAAGACGACTGTTGCAAGTGAATGTTCTTCAGGCCCGTACGGTTTCCTCCCGTCGCCTCTGAAATAACCGCACAGAGGCCGGCATCCCATCACCAAGTCACCCTTTATTTACCTATGCAAAGCTCAGAGTCAGTACCTGAAGTCAGGAGTCTCTGAATCTCCTGATTACATCGGACAACCAGGGTTCCCTAATTGGCCCAGGTTAACAACCCCAATCAAGGATCTCATAGTCAATAAGAGCCACCTGGTTCCAATCACTACAGTAATAAATTCATGTTATTTTGCTAAAAGTACACTGATAGCCTCGTGTGAATATGTGCAGGGCCTGACCACCATGGTAACCAAATCACAAAACTAAAAAGTGATGCCTATCAAGCCAGGTTTTACTCTGGAATCTGATGTGTACAGTATTAACAGCAATTTAGATCATTACACAGACTAAACTTTCACCCTCCTCCGCTCTAGAAATGAATTCTTTTAATGTACAGAGATGATAATAGAAACCTTCCTATAGGATGTCGATGATTTTCTGCTCTGTAGCTGCTCCAGTTCACATTGATTTTTTTATTATCTTATTCTTGGGTGGGCATGTTGCAGGTTGAATGATGCATTTCAAAAGAGAATGAACATTTTGAGGCTAATGTTTTCTTGGAATTTATGAAGCAAGGTGCAAAGATGTTTGTGTGGAGCACAAATACTCATTGAGCTGTGTAGGCCTAATGATTTATTTCTGTGCTGTGTCATTCTGTGTAACTTCATATTACAAACAGCTTCCCTTAAGCCCGCATCAAACAAGCAGGTGAAGAAAAGGATGATCCTGTTCTAAATAGATGGAAAATCATCCAGTACTTAATTAAAGTGCATTTCAATGCATAATGATATCAAAATGAATATCATTTCACTTGAGACCACTTCATGCTGGCGCAAGCATCACATACAGTGCACAATGGTAATGATTTCAGAGATAAAAGGTACTGCAGATGCTGGAGAATCTGAGATAACAAGCATGGGGCTGGATGAACACAGCAGGTCAAGCAGCATCATAGGAGCAGGAAAACTTGACGTTTCGGGCCTAAACCCTTCATCAGAAATGGGGGAGGGGAGGAGGGTTCTGAAATAAATAGGGAGAGAGGGGGAGGCGGATAGAGGATGGATAGAGGAGAGGATAGGTGGAGAGGAGGCAGACAAGTCGAAGAGGCGGGGATGGAGCCAGTAAAGGTGAGTGTAGGTAGGGGGGTAGGGAGGAGATAGGTCAGTCCAGGGAGGACAGACAGGTCAAGGGGGCGGGATGATGTTACTTGACCTGCTGTGTTCATCCAGCCCCATGCTTGGTAATGATTTCAGCCTGTTTTTGCAGCCAAACACTGGATAATTCAATTATTGCAGTGAAATCGCCACCTTGCCTTTCCTTAAGATTTCTGTTTCTAGAAATTAATTTTTTGATTTAGTTCGTTTCTTACTCTATTTCTTTGTAATTACTTTATTCTTCTATTTTGTAAGCATTGTTCTTAAGCTTTTTCTTTTCTATTTTTATAGAATTAATGAGTCAGATTCCAATTTCTGTTACTGAAGCCAATGGGTAACTTGTATTTTTTCTGGAGGGTCTACAGTCACAGTGAGCTAGAAATGGGATGTACCAAGTTCTCATTCTAAAATCATGGAGGGGAGGGGAGAAGGGGCACTATTTGTATCCAAATTTTTTTGTTGTTGTTCTTGATTTCCTTCAATAAGATTCTACATTTATGTTAAATCTCCTGTCTTGATCCAAACGCTTGTAGGGTTACATTAAGCTTAGAGATGGTCCCAGTCCTCTATAATTGAGTGGTGAGGGAAATTGTCTACAAAAGATACAATTAGTGAATACTGTTTTGTTAAGCAGTAAAGTAAATAGGCAATTAAGTCAGTTATTAAGGAAGAAGATGACTTGAAATGCACCCGGGAACTATTTTCTGTCACTAAATTAAACAGTAATTAGGAATGATATTGAGTATTTCTTGAGCTAGGTTTTAAGTGTCTAAACTCTATTTGTAACTTGATTTTAGAAAATTTGCAACTGTACAAAATAAAGCTATTTCGTTATAGAAAAACATTCCAAGCGTCTGTTAGATAATGAGCAAGAAGCAACCAAATATCTCAATAAATTGAGAATTAAATAAAATTGAAATAGCTAAAAGTGACTTGTTTTAAAGATCATGACAACATAAATAATAATGACAAAATAGTAACCTAGTTGTTAAAGGGGAATGGAATATAAAAGTAGGAAGATTATGCAAATTATAAAAGACACCCTGACGATTGTGTGCAGGTTTGACCTCCTTAATTAAAAAAGGATGCATATGTCATGGAAACATTTACAAAAGATTCACCTGAATGTTAACTGTGTTGACGTGTGCATACCTTTAGGGAAAGGTTGGTCATGTATTGATAGGCGTTTAGAAGGGTGAGGTGTGATCTTGTGGAAACACAAGAGATTGTTATAGAGAAGAGATAGTGCCTTTACTTTTCTGTCTGCAAGAAGAGTTTATTTCTAAACTTTCATTCTGTTCCTTCCAAAATAGGCTGTGGTATGTTTCCCCCAAACCTTCTGGGCTGAATTTTATCAAAGATCGGGGAAGGGTCAGTTTTAGCGAGTTTCGCCAAAACTTTCTATCTGTGCACTTCAGTGGGTTTTCTCACACTATTCTCTGCAACTCACCGCATTTCTACTGTGCCCCTGGCATCCTAACTTCCTCCTTGACAGCAGCAGAAATACTTTCCACTGCCAGGACCTCCTAGGATTCCCAGCGCTAGTACATTTTAAAACTCCACTGTGTACCCAGTGAAGAGCTGCCAGCCAGAAGTTAGCCATCACCATGCATGTAGTTTCTCAGGACACATAGGTGGCATGGCTGACACTGTATTGCAAATACAAGTGCACGTTCATGAGTGTATTGTTATTTCGGAAGCTACACAAGATACCTGTCCTCAATGTCATCCCATCTTAGAGTCCTGTCTACGGGACAGTTATTCTTTTTCAAAAGATCAATGGAACATTACATCTTCTCATTCAATGCGGGACTATCACTTACTGGAAAGCCCTTCAAATGGGTGAAAATGTTCACTTCTTTTCAGCAAAAGATCTAATCCATGAGTTTTGTGTCTGTACCTGTGGGCAAAGCACTTTAGCAACAACATTTCAACGAAAGGCACCATTGCACTTCGAATGCAGCATTCAAATGCAGAACCATTCTGTAAATGGATCAGAGATGTGCCATGAGGGTGTGATGAGGCTTCTGCAAATCCAGTGCTAGGGCCCATGGATGAGGAGTGTGTATGGTAGCTGCCCATGCTGTGTGCCCCGAGATCAAGAGCCAGATGAGCAAGGGTGAGCTGAAGTCACTAGGGAACCATTCTAACTGTCATGTTGAGAGTTGTTTGTCTATTTGGTGAGTAGGAGAATAGGAAGTTACATATTTATGACGGGAGGTTTCATAATAAGATGTTAGTGTATGCTAATTCATGCAAATCAGCCACTGCTGCTCATTGGTTAGACTCTTATCTGACTGCTTCACACTTGGTTGGAAATTGGGACATTTTCATTCCGCCATAGAATAGACTCACATTGGCCATCTCACACAAATGCCCATGTCACTCCCTGCCTGGGATGATTCTGCCCATTGTCAGGAAGAATGGTCAAGGTACACATCTAGTCACCCTATAATTGAGACAATACTTTGACCAATGGAAACAGCTCATGATCATAGATGATTTGTTAGTCTTTGTTGTCAATTTGGTAAGACCAAAAAAACACTCAAGTGAAATTCTCCAAAGATTGCATCAAGGTCATCAAAAAATATCAAAATGCCTAGCAAGTGCTAACTGTCTTTTTCCAAGTTATTCCAAAAATTTTGTTATGTCTTTGTGCTATTTACTCACTTATTAGTTTCTGATATTACGTAGGCCTGATTTGTTGATGTATCTCAGTATTGTTTGGTTGAGCAATTGTTATTATCCACAACACAATACCATTGATTCAGTTTTGATGCAACTTATTTCCTAAGCTCTTTTAAAAAATTACCATAAAAAGGAATCTTTTGTGTAAATCTGTGTTGTCACTTTTCAACTGCTTAAAAATTCCCAACCTCCAAACTGTATGCTGTATGAATAAGCACATCATTTTCATTCCTTTTCTAATGAAACACTTCATTTTGCTGCAAAATCACATTGCATCTCTCAAATTTCTAATTTTAGTGTGGAACTAATAAATAATCTGCACAGTTCTATGACATTAACAAAAATAAATCAATAGAAGGCCAGCAGAAAATTAGTTGATAAGCAAAATAGCTTCTGGTCTGCTGAAATAAAGCAATGTTTAACAACACATTGTGAAAGGGGACCTGACTAATTCTGTATGATGTTATAATTTCCAGTACTAAAAGCTTTTTAGTATGGGCTCATCTGTCTTTCAGGTAAGCTTAGGTCAGACCTCAAGGTATTTCTTTTAAACGTATATATATGTTTATATATATGATATATACCTGATGGCACTTTGGCCTGGAGATGCACTTGTTACAATCTCCCATTAGAGTGTCTATCACATGATTACTGAAGACAACAAGATGTACCATAAGAGGCTCATCTACATGATAATTAAACCCCATCTCTACGAGAGATCACATCAATGGAAATTGAGGGCTATCAGTTTAAATGGAATGTACGTCAAAACTTCTTAAATCAATGATATACAATACAAAATCCTCATTTCTATGACGCATATGCTACAAAAGATATTGTTTGGATTTAAAGCTCGTATTCACAATCTTTTCCAGATGGTTTGACACTGAAGGTGCTCCAACATGAGAAAACGATTTCAGTTACTCTGTTTTCTTTTTAGGAATATATTCCCTCTGTCATAAATTACAGCTGCTCTTCAATTACTGTTCACATTTACAGAATAGGCGCCTACAGAGAACTTTCTTTTATCCTTAATCATTCTGGCAGTGCATCTCACAGAAGCACTAGGGTGTCTGTAAAATAAATAAATATGATTCTATTTCATGGTTTTGTGCTTTCAACAATGCTAGAATGATCCGCCCGTATAAAGTTGAAAATAGGTCGGATAAAAGACCAATTATTATCCTCTTATCTCAGACTATGGTGTCGCTTTTCAGTGAATTCCTTTATACAATACATCAGCTGAAAGGGTTTGGAAACAAACTGAGCCCTTGAGCTAGCGTGCTTCAACACATTATGTGTGAAAAGTATGTATGGGTATTGTAACAAATAATTGTGACTTTTTCAGCATCTGGATCCAGAGCAGAGGTGTCTTCGTGTAAAATATGCTTGGGTTTGATTGTGTATTAGCACCACCACAACAGTATAATTGATCATTTACCTCACTAGTGTACCTTGAAACATGCTGTGTGCAAACTGGTTGCTGCTCCTACATACAAAATGAACAGTGAGTATACCTGACCACACCATAATTCTGTGGCTGCAAAACAATTTGCCAAACCTTTTGTGCCTGACTTCTGGTAGAACACTAAAATTAAGGCATATTATTCGGCAAACATTAGTTACTAAATGGCTGCTAGCTGCCTTTAATGCTGTACCAGTGAATTTTGGTGCAGAATTACCTAACTATCACTTCCAAAATTAGACTTCTGTGGAGGTCAGGACAACTTAGTGATGAATCATGGGGCCTCCTGTGAATTGCTATTTTCGAATGAGTTCTAAATATTTGGAATATTGTTCAGATGTTAGGCAAATAATCAGGTTTTTCCCTAATATGTAGTAAATTTGATGTCCACGCCTTGTTTTGTAGTATGTAGCTTTATGCTAATAACTTGACTGTAGTGATGTCAGATCATGTGGGACTAGGACCTGGAGAAGGCAGGTTCCAGTGAAGTCCTGTTCTTTGCTTCGTCTTTGTATAACTTAATGTTTGATAAATGTTACTAGTTTGCACTAATATGGTGCTCACTCCTCAACTATAGTTCCCACCTCTTGTTTGTGACATTCCTACGTCTTTAAGCTCTTCTAGTCAACATCAGCATGTCAATGCAGGAATGTGCCTGTGGTGGAAAGTAGGCTACATTTTTTTGCATAATAGCACCCAGGTTCCACTGCCCTCAGCATTGTGCTTTCCACCACTTTAAGTGCTTTTGTGAATAATTCCTGAGGTTATACACCAACGGTTTGCCATGACCAAGTTCAGTATTTTATGAGCTGCAAATCCTCACTGGTGTTTATCTAACCTCGCATCGTCGCAAATGCCTTGCTCGTGGTTCATGTTAATATCTTAGAGGGAATCTTTCGTTCTGGAGGATTCAAATTGTAAAAGTGAAGTAATTAAAGTGCTTCGCTTTAGAGTTTGCTAATAGGACTCAAGGACTGGAAGTTAAAAGTGTGATGCAGGTTTGTTTAATAAGGTCAGAACAGTAGACTTGGAACTGTAAAATAGCAGGTGAGTTTACTTCGCTGAAGCACTGGAAATGAGATTTCTGTAATCCTTGCATTAAGGGCACTCCAGAAAGCTGTTTTTGTTTGTGCAGTTAGAAAAAATTAAATGAGAAGCATCTAGTGAAATGTTGTAAAACCCATTTACTCCATCAGATCAGAGAAGAAATTGCAAGTGAATGATAATTTATGTAAATATGGGTTTGAAGATAGCGCCGGGTAGGTCACACTTTTATGGAGATGGGTCGAATATAGGAATGTGCTCTGGTTTCAATTTATCTTCTGTCTGCTGAGAGAGTTAGTTAAAGTCTTCCCCTCTGTAGTTTGCAGCTCACTAACAGACAGCTGAAGTAAGTGATGGTTATCTAAGCCTGTGCTGTTATCAAAGCAAAAACTAACTTTGATGTCCACTGCGTGAAATGCAGATGAAACTTTTTTTTTCTTACAGGCCCTTCGGCCCACGATGTTGTGCCAAACTTTTACCAAACTAAACCTAAGGTCTATCTAACCCCCACCCCTACCTTATGCTATCATCCGTATGCCTATCTAATAGCCGCTTAAATGCCCCTAATGAGGCCAACTCCACCACCCTCTCCAGCAATGCATTCCATGCCCCCACCACTCTCTGAGTAAAGAACTTACCTCTGATGTCTCTCCATATCTACCTCCACTCACTTTAAAACTATGTCCCCTCGTAATAGCTACCTCCACCCTAGGAAAAAGTCTCTGGCTCTCCACTCTATCTATACCTCTGATCTTTTTGTACACCTCTATCAAGTCACGTCTCATCCTTCGTCGTTCTAAAGAGAAAGTCCCTAGCTCTCTCAACCTTTCCTTGTAAGACCTTCCCTCCATTGCAGGCAACATCCTGATAAATCTCCTCTGCACCTTTTCTAACGCTTCCACATCTTTCCTGTAATGAGGTGACCAGAACTGGACACAATACTCCAGATGTGGCCGAACCAGGCTTTTCTATAGCTGGAGCATAACTTCACGGTTCTAGAACGCAATCCCTCTATTAATGAAAGCTAACACACCATACACCTTCTTAACAACTCTATTCACCTGGGTGGCAGCTTTCAGGGAACTGTGGACATGAACCCCAAGATCCCTCTGCTCCTCCACACTGCCAAGAATCTTTCCGTTAACCCTGTATTCTGCTTTCAAGTTTGTCCTTCCAAAATGAATCACCTCACACTTTTCAGGGTTAAACTCCATCTGCCACTTCTCAGCCCAGCTCTGCACCCTATCAATGTTCCTTTGTAACCTAGAACAGCCCTCCGTATTGTCCACAACTCGACACACCTTTGTATCGTCCGCTAACTTACTAATCCACCCTTCCACTCCTTCATCCAAATCATTTACAAAAATCACAAATAGAAGAGGACCCAGAACAGATCCTTGTGGTACACCACTCGTAACTGAGCACCATGGTGAATATTTTCTGTCCACTACCACCCTTTGTCTTCTAAGGGTCAGCCAATTCTGAATCCAATCTGTCACATTTCCCCCTATCTCATGCCTCCTTACCTTCTGCATGAGTCTACCATGGGGAACCTTATCAAACGCCTTACTGAAATCCATGTATACCACATCCACTGCTCTACCTTCATCCACGTGTTTGGTCACCTCTTCAAAGAATTCAGTAAGGTTTGTGAGGCATGATCTACCCCTCACAAATCCATGCCGACTGTCACGAACCAAACTGTGCCTTTCCAAGTGATCATAAATCCTATCTGTCAGAGCCCTTTCCAATAATTTGCCCACCACTGACGTAAGAGTAACTGGCCTGTAATTTCCGGGGTTATCGCTATTCCCTTTTTGAACAAGGGAATGACGTTTGCCTCTCTCCAATCTTCAAGCACTATACCTGTGGACAGTGAAGATGAAAAGATCATCGCCAAAGGCCCTGTGAGCACTTCCCTCGCTTCCCATAGAATCAATTTATTTCAATTAATTTCAGTTTGAATTGTGTGAGGAAACAGAAGCTGACACAGATTTATTTCATTGGTATATTTCACCATTTTCTTGTTCAGTCCTCGGGGCAATGCCTTGATCAAGTGGTATCAATCTGCCTTTTATAAAATTCAAACAATTTTGGCAGTTAGCTGTCAATCGTCTAACTGCTGCACCCTCCATGCCAAAACTCCGACTAACCAGAGACCACTTGCCAACCAATCAGCACTCTCTTATCACATAGCATAAAATGTTGTTCCCCTGAGGAGTGCAAAATGAGAAGTTTTGACAAAATATGTCTTTTGTCAGTAATACAGGGGTTTTGTATTACCAAACAGCTTTGAAAAAAAGTATTTTCTAAAGGTATAGCTGGGTTGTGTTATTTATCTTATGTAATTGGTAATGTGCTTCCATTTCACATTAACCTGCAGGAATGTTCCATGGGATTTGCAAAGAGAATTGTGCCTAGTCTCCATTAATTCTACATGATGGAGTTCACTCAAGGCACTGTTGCATTGAACACAAGTTATTTCTAAATTTGAAAGAGGATAAAGAAAATACTTGAGTATAGCTCTTGAGCCAATGCTAACTGGCATTCACCTGTCTTAAAATTGCTTGTACAAACTATTATTGCTAAATAAATAGTTTGCTCAATGGGACACATGGGAAGCCTTATTACAGTAGAATTGTAACAGATCTTTCACTAATGGAATTTGCTGGGTTGCCCTTTAAATATATGGAAAAAACAATTGATGGATAAAGAGAGATGTTTTGAATTTCAGGAACCAGCCTCCATAGTAATGAGATTTAGTGGTTAACTGCAATCTGGACAGTGAAGATAATTAAACTCCACCTGAACTGGTCGGTATGAAAAATGCCATGAGTGTCTAAATGGAAACTATGCTCGAATAATCAGAAATTACTGCTGCAGTCGATCAAACCTGACCTGAACCAGGCTTTAGTTGGCAATAGCATCGATAAATCTAACACCCTCTTATGGTCACCACCTTGGGTTTGTAAGGGGTCTTGCTTGCTCTCATGAAACCTTGAGCAGTGTCACAGGGGACTCTTGCTTTTGGCTTTCCAGAGGTGCTAGACAAAATGCACTACAAAAGGTCATCAACAGAAAAACTGTTGAAGGGAGTCCATCAGCTCTGAATGTGGATAAAGGCTGCAGCAGTAAAGTTGTTCTCATCATCGCAGTTTGCCATATCTGCCTGCCAACATGTTGAGATAGTGTGGGCAATGACATCACTTCAAGAACCCTCATTAAAGCCTGATTCACAATCACTGCACAATGCTCAGCTCTGTTCGCGACTCCTCATATACTGAAGCAGTCTGTGTTCAAATGCAACAAGATCTGGACAATATCCAGGCTTGGGCTTATAAGTGGCAAGTAACAGTCGTGCCACACAAATGCCAGGCTATGACCATCAATAAGAGACAATCTAACCACCATCCCTTGGCATTTAATGTTGTTACCATTACTGAATCCCCCACTCAACATCCTGGAGGTTATCATTGACCAGAAACTCAACTAGATTCACCACATAAACACAATGGCTACAAGATCAGGTTGGAGGCTAGGAATACTGCAGCGAGTAACTCACCTCCTGACTCCTCAAAGCCTGTCCACCATCTATAAGGCACACTTTAGGAGTGCACTTGCCTGGATGAGTGCAGCCCCAACAACATTCAACTAGATTGACACCATCCAAGACAAAGCAGCCCGCTTGATTGGCACTACATCCACAAGCATCCACTGCCTCCACTACTGACGCTTAGTCGCAACAGTGTGTACTATCTACGAGATGCACTGCAGAAATTCACCAGAGATCCTCAGACAGCACCTTCCAAACCCACGACCACTTCCATCTGGAAGGAGAAGGGCAATAGATATATGGGAACAACACCACCTTCAAGTTCCCCTCCAACTCACTCACCATCCTGACTTGGAAATGTATCGCTGTTCCTTCACTGTCGCTGAGTCAAAATCCTGGAATTCCCTCCCTAATGGCATTGGGGGTCAACCCACTGCAGGTGGACTGCAGCGATTCAAAAAGGCAGCTCACCACCACCTTCTCAAGGGCAACTAGGGAGAGGCAATAAGTGCTGGCCAGCCAGCAACACCCACATCCCGCAAATGAATAAAGAAAAACTGCACCACCAATTTGGTGCCAAATCCAAATGTACTAATCATGCCTCTCATATTCACATCCAAGTCGTTTATATACATGACAAAAAGCAGTGGACCCAGCACTGATGTTTGCAATACACTGCTGGTCATAGGCCTCCAGTCTGACAAGCAACCTTTCACCACCACCCTCTGTCTTCTAGAATTGAGCCAATTTTGTATTCAAATGGCTAGTTATCTCTATATTCACCAAACATCCATAGACAACAATTTCTAACCCACAACTACTTTCACCCAGAAGGACAAAGGCAGCAGATACATGGGAACACCATCCCCTGCAAATTCCCCTCCAAGCCACTCACCATCCTGACTTGGAAATATATTGCTGTTCCTTCACAGTCGCTGGGGCAAAATCCTGGAATTTCTTCCCCAATGGCATTGTGGGTCAAGCTACAGTACATGGACTGTAGCAGGTCAAGGATGCAGCTCATCACCACCTTCTAAAGGGCAACATGGGATGGGGAATACTTGCTGGTGAGCCAGTGATCTCCACAAATGAATTTTTTTAAAAATCAGCAAAAACTCCTTCTAAATCAACTTCAATGGACTCAGCACAATGGCTGAAAAGCTTCTCTCCCAACTACTCTTGTTTTCTCAACTCTCAGATGGCCTACATTCCAGCAGAGGACATAAAAAACGCTCCAAAGACATTCAGAAGCTCTACTTGAAATGAGGCAGTATTGACATTAAAAATGGGAGGGAGCTTACTATCAATCATTCAAAATGAGTAATTTTTTAAAAAAGACATTGTGATATATCCTGAATCTAGGTTCAGAATTTACAAGAACAATGTCAATACTATAGTGACAAAAACAATTTATCCTTATAGCATCTTTAATGCAGTAAATGCTTCCGAGTAGCTTCACAGGAGTGTTAGCAAAATGTGACATTGAGCGATGGAAGTGTTAAGGCAGATGGTCAAAACTTTAGACAAAGAAGTCAATTTATAAGGAGCAGGATAAATGTAGAATGTAACTGAACACCCTGTGTACATCTTGAGTTAACTAGAAATTGACAACATCATCCACATCTCAGGAGAAAATATTTAAAAAGCAGAAGGTGAGCTGAACGAAGACTTCAATTATGTGCTGCTGAAGAACATTGAAAACCAGGTCTGAAGATCAGGTAACTTAGTTCTATTGGCACTCAACGTATTTTTATTTAGGTTTTCCTTGTTCTCATTGTATGGCTTGGAGACTTAGAAACAACTGTTCTTAGCATTGACGGTAGCTGAGAAAGAATTCCCCACCACCATGGGTTGACAGAGCCTTCAGACAGATCCGATCCATCTTCTACACTTTGGCCCTCACCCCCTCACGTCCCTTCCACAACAGCAATAATATTTCCCGTGTCATCAATTACCACCCCTCCAGCATCCACACCAATAGGATCATTAGAGACAGTAAGAACTGCTGATGCTGGAGGCTGAGATAACACAATGTGGAGCTGGAGGAACACAGTAGGCCAGGCAGCATCAGAGGAGTAGGAAAGCTGAAGTTTTGGTTCGGGACATTTTCTGAAGAAGGGTCCTGACCCGAAACACCAGCTTTCCTGCTCCTCTGATGCTGCCTGGCCTGCTGTGTTCCTTCAGCTCCACACTGTGTTATCATAGGATCATTAGTTGCCTTTTCTACCACCTCCAGGTGGATGCTACCACCAGAAACATATTCCCTTTCCCTCCTTCGTCAGCCTTCCACAGGGACCATTCCCTCCAGGACACCCCGGTCTACTGAGGAAGGGTGACCAGATCCGAAATGTTAACTCTGATTTTTTTCTTCACTGATGCTGCCAGACTTGCTTAGCTTTTCCAGCAACTTTGTTTTTGTTCAACCTGGTCCACTTCTCCTTTACTCACATAGCCCTTTGGCACCTACCTTTGGGGATTGCAGAAAGTATAACATCTGCCTGTTTACTTCCTCCCATCTCACCATCCAAGGCCCCAGATACACGTTTCAGGTGAAGCAGCGATCTAACTGCACTTGACCCAATCTACTGTATTCGCTGCTTACAATGTGGTCTAATCTACACTGGGGAGACCAAGAATAGACTTGGTGCCACTTTGCAGAACACTTATGCTCTGGCCATAAAATGACCTTGAATTTTCCATTGCCTGCCACTTTAATACACCATTGCATTTTCTGGCCAACACTTCTGTCTCTAGCTTGCTACAGTGCTCCAGTGAAGCTCAGTGCAAGCTGGAAGAACAGGCACCTCGTTTTTCTACAGGCTTCTAGACTCAATATTGGGTTTAGCAATTTCAAGACTTCAGCACCTTCTCCCATGTCCTTACCCCAACCCCCATACACCAGGCCTTGTCATCACATGGGCTGCTACTATAAACAACCCATTGTTAGCTACTAATAGTCCCCAAAAACAGATATTCATTCTCCCAGGCTGACCTTTACACATTTCTTTTTCTGTCCACCTGTCTTTTTTCCCTCATTGGGCTCTATCTCCATCTACCCTTTATTTCTCCCCATTTCCCCCACCCCATTTTAAGCATACATAGCAATCTTTTCTAACTACCATCAGTTCTGAAGAAGGGTCACTGGACTCAAAACATTAACTCCACTTTCTGTCCTTAGATGCTGCCAGACCTGCTGAGTTTTTCCAGCAGTTTCGGTTTTTGTTTCTGGTTTCCAGCATCCACAGTTCTTTCAGTTTTCTGTTCTTAGCTCTGCTGCTTCATTGGTAATCTGTTAACAAGAAGAAAATATGGACTGAGTCACTTCCTTTGATTAGATCGAAGGATAAAACATGGAATTATATAATTTTCATAAGATCCACAACTTGCGGTTATTTGTACAAGGTACCAGTACAGTGGGACTAGTCATTCTTTGTTCTCTCAGAGTAGCAAGTGTGTTATACATAGGTAATAAAAGCAGAGAGTATCCCAGTCAGAATATTCTGCAGTCAAACTTGTTAAATTTTCAGCAACAGTAGCAGATTAATTTTCATGCTGCTAAGACAGGCTAAAGACAAGTACATTCACATTGAACACAAAGCGAGCACACGTCTAGTACAAAATTTATAGCTTTTTTAGAATATATGAACAGGGAGCAGGAGCAGGCCACTGCTCCCCTCAAGCCTGCTCTGCCATTACATTACCTCCTATCCCATATGTTTTAATTTTTTCAACAAGTGTTCCTGGTGGACTTTGTCAAAAGCCTTCTGAAAATATAAATATACTATCTCCATTGGTTCTCCTTCATCAATTTTTTGAGTAACATCTTGGAAAAAATTTCCAAGTTCATCCAATACAATTTCTTATTTGCAAGTGATTCCCATTTCTATTCATGAACTAGGATATCTAAGACCCAATGCATCGGAGCTCTGCAATGTCTCAATTAGATAATAAACTTCTTTTCTATTTTCCTTTCCAAATGGACAACTTCACATTTTCATATTTTCATCACATTATACTCCATTTGCCAGGTCTTTTCCCACCCACTTAAACTAGATATATCTTTTTGTAGCTCCCTTATGTCCTTGTCACAACTTACTTCACATATCGTATCATAAAAGGACTCCAATGACAGTGCCTGGGGTACTGAGCCTTGCCCAATTAATCTCCTCAATTTTTTTTTGCTGCTGGAACGAGGAGGCTTTTCCAGGACATCTTAGATCTGAGGGACGTAATAAAGAACTGGAGCTTCTTAACCAATCAACTAAAAAGATTATGAAATGAAAGCATTACAAATAGATGAGAAGAATTCAACTGGCTTCCGTCTTTCTCCAATTTCAACCTGAGCTAAATAAAATAGTAACATTGATCCAAAACTCACATGCATTCAAAGTTCACATATACTCAATTGCAAATTTGGAGGACAGATTAAGTAATTTAATACTAAACACAAAAAACAAGAATTGCAGATGCTAGAAATTAGAAACACAAACAGAAATTGCTGGAGGAACTCAACAGGTCCTATGGAGAGAAAGCGGACTTAACCTTTCAGGCCCAGCGACTATTCATCAGAGCGGTTCTTCAGTAGTTCTGACGAAGGGTCACCGGACCCAAAACATGAACTGTGCTTGCTCTCCTCAGATGCTGCCAGACCTGTTGAGTTTTGCCAGCAACTTCTGTTTGTATTAACCAATGTAATGTCCAGTAAAATTAAAGGTCATGTTGCTTGTAATGACTGTAATGAGGTGAGCCAGATAGACATCATGGAATATGAGTTCCCTGATTAGGGCTGTTAATCTGCTCCAATCAGGGAGCTCTCTGACAGATATGAATAGGAGATTTAAAGGTTCTGTTCTGTCTTAAAAGCTAGTTCTGACGAAGGTGGATCAGTGTCAAGGACTCCTCACATGTAGATAAAGGGTGACTTGGTAATGAGATACCAGCCTCTGCAGAGTTATTTCACTGTTCTTGAAGATTGTTGACTTAGCTGGCTCCAGACTGAACTTGATTGTCCCTGGGATTTAGAGTCATGATGATTGAAAGGTGTTGAAAAATTATTTGGCGGGAGTCTTCTTAAGATAGCAGCTGTAGGGTTGGGTTTTTCTACCCACCTGCAGCAGGGTTTAAAACATGCACATTTATAAGGAGAAAGAGAAAACTACACAGAGATCTTGCTTCTTTAGAATCACATTGTGCTCTGTCTACAGGGGAATCTACGGGGGAACACTAAATATATAGTGTTAGGTGGTCATATGGCCATCTCTCACCAACTGCCGAGTGACCCAACTTCCACTTTTCCTGTTTATATGTAATTACATGAAGTTATAGAGGCATATACAGCACAGAGAGAAACCCTTCAGTCCAACCAATCAATACCAATCATATTCCCAAACTAAACTAGTCCCACCTGTATGCCCTTGGCCTATATTCCTCCAAACCGTTCCTATTAATGAACTTATCCAAATATCTTTTAAACATTACAACTGTAACTGTTTGAACTACAAGAACTCAAAAATGATTCAAAGTACAAGTCTCATGACTCCGAAATGTAAAAACCATAAGAACTATACAAGAAAATCTGCAAGTCAGAGCAGCTGCAATATCCACCCTACCCCCAGGCCACTATTATATCTGGACAAATTCCTATCATTTCCAGTGTTCCATTGTCTAAGTGATAATCTCAAATGGTTTGTCTTCACTCACTGATTACCTAGACACTTTTCTGGATTGAATTCCATCTGCCACTTCTTTGCCCAGCTGTGTATCCTGTCAATGTCCCGTTGCAACCTACAACAGGCCTCCATACTATCCACATGCTATAAGCCAGTATTTGTGACTATTTGTACTTGTCCTTCAGAAGGGGCTGGTGAGCTGCCTTTTTGAACCTGCACAGTCCATATGTTGCAGGAGGACTCACAATGCTGTTTAGGGAAGGAATTCCAGGATTTTGACCCAGAGTCATTGAAGGAACAATGATTTATTTCCAAGTCGGGATGGTGAGTAGCTTGGAATGGAATGTGCTTCCCCCATTCATACTCCTTCAAGTTGATTTGGTGAAACATTGCAGATAAATTGTCTCTATTTCAATGCTTTTAAAATGTAAAGATACAGTGATGCAAATGCTTAGACATTTTTGACTGTGATTTCAAGTCATTAGAATGTGACTTCAACTCTTTTTAAAAATTCAATTAGTGGCTTCCAGCCTGTGATTTCATATTTGTTTTACTAAAGCTTGTCTTTATGACAGGAGCACAGAAATGTTACAGGACCATTTGGTCTATCAGCCTGTGCCAGCTCATGAAATGAGCACCACCTTTTTTCTTATTTTTTTATTTATTTTATTTAGCATATTGTTATTTATACCAAGTAAAAAGTGGATAAATGTCACCACGTTCCAGTGCTGTTTGGGATTACAGAATAAATCACTAAATAAATTGTATAAATGGTAAAACTCTGAATAAATCAATATTAAATTGATATTACTAAAACTGAAACAGCTTCAAAAGTTTATCTTTCCCTCTCAGTACTCTTCCCACTATCCCCTGTGCCATCGCTTCCGCATCCATTGACTCTGAGCTGGAGGCAGTGAAAGCGAGTGAGACAGAGAGAGACAGTGAGACAGACGGAAAGAGTGAGACAGAGAGAGTATTATATAATACCCAAGTGTAAGAGTTCTGAACAAAAAAAAAATGGAAGTTAGAATGATGAATCAATGACAAATCAGGTACAGAGAAAAAAAATAGAGACAGTAGGCTTGGATTAAAAGGAAGAGAAATAGGAATTTAATCAAAATACAACAATTATGAATGAAGGAACCACACTTCTAGTTTGCCCTTCAGTGATTGAACAGTTGACTGGTAGCAAGTAACACATAATATACTGTTAAAAAGGGGGCTTAGGCTTGAAAAGGCATGACAATCCATTCAAATTTATTTTGTGCCTACAGTACAAGAACTTTATGTTAGTCAGTATATTTGAGCAGACTGTGAAATACCATCTTTGCAAAGTTTATAGAATAGAAAACAACTTTGTAATTTCCATATTGTTGATTACATTTCTGAGCTTTTCTGAAGTTGCTGTGGTACGCACACACAAATAAAGGTAAACATCATTCGTCTCACCATCATTTCAGCATCACTTCTAAGGCTAAAGTTACAATTTTACTTCAATACTTTGACAACAAAAGTATAATTTTATCCATCCTATTTCAAAGGGTCCACAGACTGTAATTGCTTGCTTGTGTGAAATCACATCGAACAAAAGCAGCAGTGTTGTTTAAGATGAAGAGGCAGAAATGGTGATCGATCTGCACATATTCAGTAAAAGAGAATGAAGGCAGAATGTTCCACACAGTTGGGCATTATGTAGAAATAGAGGGATGTATGCGGAATTGCTTTCTAATGTCAATCTTAAAAATTCTGGCTGTAATATTCAGGCAATGTCCTCTAGTCCAAGATCCCCCAAAGACAGTAGATAGAGAAATGATTGCATACCAGATCATCTTATCATTCTGTAAAGAATGATCAGTTCAGCCCCTAATCGATTCAGATTTCAGAAAGGGTAGTTCTAATCATGTAATCTCTCATCATGATTTAAGTCTGAGAAACCAGAGATCATTCGAGTAAATCTATTCTGCACTTCTTCCAAAGCCAAAATATCAGTCCCAAGTTTTGCTTTCCAGATCTGCACACAATACTTTAAGTGATGTCAAACGAATATGCGAACTTAACCCTTCATCAGAAATGGGGGAGGGGAAGAGGGTTCTGAAATAAATAGGGAGAGAGGGGGTGGTGACTAGAGGATGGATAGAGGAGAGGATAGGTGGAGAGGAGGCAGACAAGTCGAAGAGGCGGGGATGGAGCCAGTAAAGGTGAGTGTAGGTAGGGGGGTAGGGAGGAGATAGGTCAGTCCAGGGAGGACGGACAGGTCAAGGGGGCGGGATGATGTTAGTAGATAGGAGATGGGGGTGTGGCTTGGGGTGAGAGGAAAAACAGGTTAGGGAGGTGGAGATGAGCTGGGCTGGTTTTGGGATGCGGTTGGGGGAGGGGAGATTTTGAAGCTTGTGAAATCCACATTGATGCCATTGGGCTGCAGGGTTCCCAGGCTGAATATGATTTGCTGTTCCTGCAGCCTTCGGGTGGCATCACTGTGGCATTGCAGGAGGCCAAGGATGGACATGTCATCTGAGGAATGGGAGGGGGAGTTGAAATGGTTCGCGACTGGGAGGTGCAGTTGTTTGTTGCGAACTGAGCGCAGGTGTTCTGCAAAGCGGTCCCCAAGCCTCCGCTTGGTTTCCC
>JAHRHZ010000082.1:3677712-3832105 GCA_024137785.1 Ginglymostoma cirratum
AACGTCAAGTTTTCCTGCTCCTATGATGCTGCTTGACCTGCTGTGTTCATCCAGCCCCATGCTTGTTATCTCCAGCATCTGCAGTACCTTTTATCTCTCAAACGAACATGCGGATGGCTTGGCTTCTAACCCCTTGTATTTCAGTCCTCTAGATATAAGGGTCAGCATTTCATTAGCCTTTACAAATAATATTTTGCGCGTCCATGACATTTTAATGATCTATGTACATGGCTCTCTCGGTCTCTTTCCACTTTTGTATTTCTACTTGTTGAATACTAAAGCTTTTCTTCCCACCAGAGTTGTGTTTTCACACTTCATAAATCCGAAAATGTTTCAATGTATCATTGAATAAAGTTATAACTCTGAGAAAAAGTGACAATGAATTAAAATCTAAATTAGAAAAATTTCATTCCCTCAATCCTGCTCTGTAATGACTGGAACAACCAGGTTTTAATAGTAACAATGAGATGAGCTTAGAAAGCATAGCAAAGTTAATTAGACTACAAACGAGGTTGTTTTATTCAGTGCTATCTTTTCACTCCATTGACTTACATTGTTAGCTGTTTAATTGTACAATCTATCACCCTTTTTGGAAAATGAGAAACAGCATTACATTACCTGGATTATTAAAATTCCATTGAAAATTGTTGGTATTAAATTGGATAGATTGGGTGCAGTTAAACAGCTCTGGTCAGTCTTCACTTGTTTATTGCAAGGTTATTTCACAACGCACAAATCAAATTTCTTAAAATATTACAGGTATGTTTTATGGGCCGAAGTGTCAGTTTTGTCAAGTTTCATTGAGGGTTTCTTGTCGTGAGGCCTAACCTCTCACCTTATTTACTAAATTCAATCTTATGGTGCTGCTCTCATTTGATTTCCAACACCTTTGGTAATACTCTTCCCAATTCATCCTCACCCTAGCACTCAGCAGAAAGCTGCTAAAGGCTTGGATTCCCTGGCACCCACACCATCTTTAAAAGGCTGTTGTGCACCCAGATGAGTGTTGGTAAACTGGCATTGCCCCCACAGGCAACATCACAGCATAACTTCCACAAAGCCATGCTATTCAGAGAGTTGGCATATCTGACTTTCCCTTAAACATACAATCCCATTATCTCACCCTTGTCACTCTCTAACCACCAGGCCACACAGTTTCCCTGTCCTTAAGTACATCCCATTTACACATCATCTCGAAGTCACCACTACTCTGTGCTCAACGGCCACTCTAGACATACATCTTATCGCTGTCCGGTAAGAAAAGATCACATACAGGCGAACAATCAGCTCATTCCAAAGATGAGCTATTATTATGGACAGCAGAACCAAACAGAAACAAAATGAACAGAGACTGCAATTGTCGCCCACTATGCAAACTAAATGCTGGCAACATAACCAATTTTTATTTTACAATCCATGCTGGTCTGCTGCACCCAGCTCTCATCCCAGTGGAACCAAGGGTCCTTCAGATCCTCTCTGGCTCTGGCTGAGGCACGGGCAGCACTGTATCTGTACTCCACATCAATCAGGGAACTGCACAGTGCTGTCATTGCCATGGTCACAGTGGAAGGCCCTTATCCCTCAAAAAACAGCACCTAAACCTTCAAACACAGCAGCCACGTGATAGTGCTCACTCACACACCTCCAAGAAGTGGGAACGGTGATTGTAGATCACCTGGACATCAATGATCTGGAGCCCTTTCTATTGACAAACTCTACAGCATTATGATATGGCCCTCTCAGTTCCACATGTGTAAAGTTGATGGCATCTTCCACCTAGTGGAAGCCAGCTATCCTCCTGAATCCTACTGCCTGGTCTGCAGCACTGATCCCGTCATCAGGAAAGGGAATGAACCAATGTTACCTTGTATAGATGGCATCAGTCACTGCCCTGCTGGATTTGTGGGTATACAACTGAGAAATCTCACACAGGTCATCTATCACCCCCTGGAAGGAGCCAGTAGCATAAACAGTCAAAGTGGCTGTTACCTTGACAACCACTGGGAAAGGATGATGTCCCGCTCTAGCACTCTCAGATCCCACTGAAGCATCTGGCACTTTCCATCACAGTGTCCCAAGATGTCTGGAGCCTGCATTGACACTGCGCCTGCCTCATCCCCAGGAAATACAATCAGGGCAATAATTTCTCATCCTTCTGTGGACCCCAGGTACTCTGAGGGTCTCTGAGGCTGCAACTTTTACCTGAGATAACACAGTGTGAAGCTGGGGGGCAGGCAGCATCAGAGGAGTAGGAAAGCTGACTTTTCAGGTCGGGACCCTTCTTCAGAAATGGGGGAGGGGGAAGGGAGCTCTCAAATAAATAGGCAGAGGCGGCGGGAGCTGGGGAAGGTAGGTGGGATGGTGATAGGTGAGTGCAGGTAGTTAGTGGTGGGGATTGGTCAGTGAGGTGGGAGTGGCAGATAGGTGGGATAGAAGATTGACAGGTTGTGTCAGATCCAGGAGGCAGGGATAAGAGGGAGGGTTAATCATGGGATGAGGCCGGGGGTGGGGAGATTTTGAAACTAGTAAAGTCCACATTGAGACCATTGGGTTGTAGGCTCCCAAGGCGGAATATGAGGTGCTGCTCCTCCAGTTTCCGGGTGGCGTCTTTACCTGAGGTGGGTGTTCCTCCACTTCCATGGTGTCCTAATCTTCCTGCACCCACCTTCACCTTCATAGCAAGGCAGCCACAGTGAGCAACATCAAACAAAGGCTGGACACATCACTCTTGCTAGAAATGGCCTTCGCTGCAAACATAAAGAGCAATATTCCCTGCTGATGAAGGCTGCAGACACCTCCATGCAGTGAGACAGGCTGCATCCCAATAATGAGGACCATGTCTCCATCATTCATTGGAATTCAGCCTCAGCATATGCGCCAACTTGTTGAAGGTGTTGTCCCTTCTGAGTGATCAACACACTACATCAGAAAAGGAGTGTCTGCTTCACTCTGATCCCCATGCCATCCCAGAACCACTTCAAAGATGAAATGTTTCATTGCATTCAGTAGAGTCCATGATAATGCTTGGATAATGAAGCAATCGTCACTACCTCCCACAATACCCTTGCAAGTTTCATAAATTATGGGTCATTTTTGGCCAGCATTCAGCTCTTTGAAAATCATTGCAATTAAGTTCTGCATCATGGAGAGGCCAATGTTCAATTTGCAAGGGCCAGTGGCATGATCAGCATTAGAACCCTAAACGCATTCACTCTGTGTGCATTGGAGAAGGACAATGAAATTATTGTGAATTAAATGTAGGTGCAGTTGAAAGCCAATACTTCATATATATGTTCCTTCAATGCCCCAGCACTCGACAGATGCAGAGCCTGTGCTTTCACCCTGACACAGACACCACCAACCTTGGATATTGTCCTAGCCATTTTCCAGTTGCAGATAGTACCTAGTGAACGGAAAGTAATGGTAGGGATCACGACACATGTGAGCACAGTGAGCACAGGGCTCTGCATGGTTGTCAGGTATCCACCAGAGTCTCCAAGGCAGGCAAGTGGAGTTGAGGATTATCAGATTACCCATGATTTCATTGAATGACAGAGCATGGGCTGAATAGTCTACTTCAGTTCCAAGTCTTATGATTGGTTGATTTATTTTTTTTTCACACATGCTGATGTACAGTGAAAAGTGTTGTTATGCATGCTCTATAGTTATATCGTACCATACAAAGTGCATTAGAGTAGCAGAACAGAATGCAGAATACAGTGTTACAGCTGCAGAGAATGTGCAGAGAGAGAAAGATCAGAATTAACATTTGGTAAGTCCATTCTGATAACTGCAGAGGAGAACCTGTTCTCAAATATGTTCATTCACATATTCAAACTTTTATATCTTCAGCCCAATGGAAGAGGGTGGAAGGGAGTATAGCCTTTGATCTTATGTGCCTTCCGGTAATGTTCTAATGTATTGAATGCTGAATTTCTCTGAACACAAATAAACTGATGACTAGCCCTAGAGAGCCAGTGACCCAGCATATTTTAGAACATTGCATCACGCTACCACATCATCATTCAAGCTTTAAATAGTTAATTTGAGGAGAATGAATGAATGAACAAATGAATGAATGAATGAATGAATCACAGAGCAAAGTGGATGGTGGTGGTAGAGGAAAAGCAGAATTTCTCTGGGCAGAGTGTCATTTTTTAAAAATACCGTTCACTGTGGCATGCATGACAACTTCAATGGCATATATGTCAAAGCTACCAGAGACACACATTACTTGCACAATGGGTAAATTTCTCATGAAGCCTTACACTACTGCTTGGGTTCCAATCTTCAAGAGTATTTCCTATTCAGTTTCAACGTGCTGGCAGAAGTGACTTTGCAGAACTTAACTCTTTGCAAACTAGAGGTGTATTTGAAAACAGATCCTTATGTATTTTGAAGCACATTTCAGCAGCAGAGAATGGATGACACATGCACAGATAAAGCCACCATATAGTTGCACTACCCATCTTTGCCTATTAAAATGTCAGTGCACCTACCAGAAATCAGCAAGACTTGACATCCACCGCAGCAATTTTTGCAAGCCAATCTGAAGACCCAGCTCGTGGTTGTACAGGTCAAACTCAAGAGGACCCCACTTACACCGCACTGTTAGCATCCACATTTACTCACAACATAGGATGAAGCAGAAGACTAGATAGTGTAGCACATAAAAAGTGTACTTTCACACCAGGAAGCAAATGTCCCATTTTCAGAGACATCGCGTACAAACTTCTTTTGTTGTTTCAGATTAAATATTAGCAGTTGAAAGGATTTATAACCATGGTACTTTAGGTCTTCTCTGGGGACTATGTATTCAAACACCATACTACGCACAGATACCCATTAGTGAACACATTTTATCAGCATCAGGTACTAAAGGAATGTTTGTGTTGGACAAATATTGCACTTCAGCTTTGAGAGATTGGTATATGATCCTTGATTCGTGCATAGATATTTTCTGACTTATTGCCAGATAATGTTGGCAGTCTCCAAAGTTTGTTAATCATAAAGATAATAGCATGCACATGGCTGTGGAATGAATTTGAAAAGACGGTTAACGTAAGCATGGGAATAGCATAGTGTTAACCTTGGAAAGCCAATCATTTTTCTTAGCCATCACAATTAAGTAATAAAGACACATATTTTCTTCCTTCACAGTAGACTATGCAGACAGTTCCATAAACAAGCACAAAACTACTTTTCACCACAGATCTAGCTGTCCAACATGCCTTGTATTCCTCTAGCTCTTAAGTGCACAGGAGCTTTTCTCCATACCTCACATGAACAATAGTCAGCTAGCGTTAAGTAACCACCTATATTTACTCTAAACATAATTTCATTGAAACAAGAATAACCTACAACTGAGAATAATCTCCAAGGTACAAATGCAAACAATGAATCCAAATCAGGTTTTTACAATTATGTCGGATGAACCAGTAGCAACTCCAAGAAAAGATATTGTCTGCTCCTTGCCATTATACATTTAGGAGAAATGAACAGCTGACCAAGTCACATCATGCAGTAGGTACTTCATAGAAGTACCAACTTGCATTCATCTTCATCCTCCGATAACCTCCACCACGTCTCAGGTTTTGTTCACAAAAACAAAATCTAAGGAATTGCTCTGCAGATTTACAAAGTAGTTTTCACTTTTCACTGAACTAAATTGGCTCCCAGTGGTGTAATCTTTTCTGGACCAAATGTACTTCCTTCACAAAAATGAGTTAATTTCTTTCTACCCAACAAATGGGTTACGATGAATGGCAGGAAACTCATCCCCTGCTGCAGTCCTTACTCCCACCCTCGTAAGACCTTATAAAATATTTCAGAAAGTGTAATTTCAACTGAAAAGATTGGGAATTCACCTTCAGTCCCTTCTACTGGATCTTAAATCTCATCTCTCCAAGTAAAACCACCCAAAATAGGACACCATATTCCTGCATCCTGGGATATGGCTTTAAAGCTGGGACTAGGAGCAAAATAAGGAAGCCATGTGAGAATCCCAACACATTACATGTCTTGGTAATCATGCCCATGGTTAGTAAACATTGATAGCAGATAAGCCTCTAGCAGCAGCAGGCAGCCAATAAGCAATTTAGGTACCAATGAGAGGGATGGGCAGGACTTCACAGGAATCTTTCTGGTGACAAAGCGGACATCTGCTAAGTGTGGTTCAACAAATAGCATCGCATCATTGAAAGACCACAGTCACAGTTAGAAACAAATCCTCTGGGCAGGTTTTCCCTCCACCCCAATGTCTGACCAGATTTAGGGTCTCTAGTTTTGAAATTATATTCACTTCCAAGGATGCCCCCATTTTGAGATGCACTGGTCCTGTCCTTTCAGCAGGAAAAGCTGATCACTTCACCCGCTGGAACCAGCAACCTCCAGCTGAGGACCCTCTGGTATGTTTACAACCTCAGGGAAACAACTTAAGGATGGCAGATGCAGAGGTAGACTTTTACGAGGCTACCCCCTGGACAATCACACCAAAGGGTGCACAACAGATAAATATAAAGGTCAGGACCATTGAAAAAAAAATTATCGTGAGATTCAAACTGCAGAGAAAAAGCGTAAATGGAACATTTTATAAAAAGAATATTTAGGTTGCAAACAACATTTTTAAAAATCAACATGCCATATACTTGAGCATGACATGGATTTAAATTGCATTCCCACCAAAAGGTCACAGTCAGCTTGCAAGTTGTCGCAATGTCACATCAGCTTATTCATACATTTTAACAGCAATAAACCACTTTGAAGATACTGCAAGTCTAAATAATACTTGGTATCCTGAGAGTGCTGGATCAAAGAAATGCTGACTACTGCAAAGCCATTGCCGTTTGCGTTAGATGATTAATCTAATTTTTCATGTAGATACATATGTTCATACATGAATCAAATACTTTTGGTTTTATTCAATAATAAGGATTTGAACACATCCCAGAGTGGGGGCTGACTTTCTTAACCAGAAAACATACAGGGCTCATTTTACAATTTTATATTTATAGAAAGAAGTCAATTATTTATCTCTTTCACTCACGTTTTATTCCTGATATGGTTTGGCTTTGTTCTGTTGCACAGCACAGGTCTTACAGCACATTCAGTGAAAGACTGTCACTTGCAGACCTATTTAGACATGTAAATACCTTTAGGTTTCCTTTAAAATTAGTACTTAATTTGTTTACTTAGCCCTTGAATTAATAATTCATTTCAAGATCAAATTAAATATTCAAGATTGTAAACCAAAAGGATCAACATCTGTTACAATTCCTTACAGCCTTTAATTGCCTTCAGTCCTCAACATTTATGGACTATTTCCAATATTTCAACTCAATTTGATAATATAATTGAAGGATACAGACATACATTTTTTTGGTTAATCATGGATAATCTATCATCCAGACCATGGTGCAAAGTACAAGATTATTTATTTGTTGAAAGATAGGTACATTGCTGACATTTAAATAGAAAAGCATTCACTTCAGCCCTTAATTTGAGATCATGGTAAGCAGAGCCTCTTGCAAATCAGAAAAGTCTTTCGTCATCTGTGTATGGGAAATCTTACACAATATCTGGTTCTTCCTATCCTCTATTGCAAGAGCTTCACAAATAATTGGGCTGTGGTTATAGTTGCCTCCTACGCCTCACTTGCGTGCACACCTTCATGCACAACAGTGATAGTAGGTCATTGGCTAAGGAAGCCATTATAGCAGATTCTTCATTCAATGTGTAAAAAGGATGAGAAAGGCTCCATTCTGGTGATTAAAAATAGAAAACTTGCTAAATTTTCCATTTCTAATGCAGGGCGTCAGGATCAAATAAAGTATTTGTGCTTTCATACCAACCAAGACCAACCGACATACACACCATTAATCAAATATAGAACCATTTTTGGTGCCTAGGCTCCATGGGCAATTTCTTTTAAGACAGCTATAGACCTGTAAATTAATGTTACTCGCTTTTGCAAGTGTTTCTCAATTGTCATTTATGTGTAACTTTAAATATTCTGTACAGTTTAACATCATTCTATCAAGGATTTTCTTCCAATTCTTAAAGCATCATTCCTTGCCTCATTTCATTGGTTCTGTGAGCTCTCAACAAGAAATAAAGTCTGTTGTTGTAGTGACGCAAAATGAATCTAGTGTTGATTATCGGTCCACTTTGTGGTTTCAAGGATGCTTTGAATGGGTCAAAGCTTGGAAGTTATGAAAAATATATGGTCCAGTTAAAAGTGGAGAAAGAACCTCAAATGGCTTACTACAGTCAGCAGTACTGTATTGCAAATTGCAAAGACAAGTCAGAAAATAATTGGGTTGTGGTTCATAACAATATACACTTGGCAATATCAGCTTCTTTTTATGATTCAAATATTTGATGTGACCATTGCAACAAGGAAAGGAATCAATACACCCCCTCCTAATTGGAGCTTTAGAATACACATTTAAAACCCGATAGCAAATACCAAAGAAAAATTGGGAAGGAGTTCAACATTAAAGCTAAGGGGAGTCAGCATAGAGGATTGATGCACTGTTGTTTAAGTTTGAAGATAGGTGTAATAAATGTAATCCATAAGGTAGGGTGTCCAGAGAAAAGGCTCTTGTGGCCTGGGTACAAGTCCCACTTGAGTAGCATGTCTGAACAGCTTGATTAGAAATCATTTCGTACCCAGAGATATTTGAGGGTAGAATGTCAGAGGACACTTGTTTCAAAATAGTTTGATGGGAATTGTTGTGGAGAAGAAAGATGTTCCCCTTTGAAGTCAATTAAATTGAAGTTTGATTGGGGTACAAAACAAAAATTCCATTCAATCCCTTGGTATATCCACCTGACACCTAAGTTAAAATTAATTCCAGATCAATGATTTCCATTCTGTTCAAAATACAGCAGCCACAGAACTTTTACTATGTTGCAACCTTCCCACAGTGAAGTGTGTAATCGACAACATCAAGGATTATGTGTGACTGCATCTTCGATGCAACCCAATTCAATTGTAAATGCAGTTCCCAATCCATAATTGTACAATTGCTTCACAATCATAGGAATTTTCACATCAATTCCTATCACCTCTGCAGCTCCTCAGATTCTTTTATCCTGAAGGAGTCATTTGACCTCTTCCTGAGACAAAAATAAGACACAGTTATGTTTTGTTCCGTGATGAATGCTTCATTGTTAAAATGAATTGTATGCTGATTATCTCTCTGCAGATCAATTGGAGATCAGGTGCCATTTTCTTTTAAATGTGTCTCTTGAAGCCAATTATAAAGATTTTTATCAGTCTCTTTAATCAATTGCTTAGATTAGATTCGGATGGTGTTCAGGCCAGAGGTCAGAAAAGCTTTTTTGTTTTTAATTGTTATTTTTTAAGTGTGGCCCAGGGATGTGAGTGTGCTTGTAACTGAGACAGAATGCCACCTGATGTTTGATGACAGAGATAGGTGTTGAAACAATTCACCCTGTAGCTGTAATGGTGAATCTCCCTGAGATTAAAACTGGAGAATGTCAATTACAGTTTGCATTCTTCCATTACATGGAGCGCTGGAATCTGGAAGTGGGAGAGATCTATTTGGGAAAGGCTAGCAATACAATAAATCATTACTTCAGAAAAGCTCAATGGAATGAGAAATATAAGAATGATTACAATGCTTACAGGTTTCTTTCAATGCTGTTATTTCAGAAACAACTGCCTATATAAAACTTAATGCTGTTTTCGTAACGACACAAGAGCTGGAAGCAGAAGTGCATTTGCTTACTGCCATCAGCAGATAAATTGTGGAAAAATGTTAAGCAAAATTTAGAGAAAATCTCAAACCCCTAGAAAAAAGGATTAATGTAGATCTCCAAAAATTATGGACAACTATTTCATGGACAAATGTAAGTAATGCTATAATGACATACAAGTGTTTCAGTAATTTTATTATGTGGGCAATCATACATTGACCAATCAATTGATGGAACTTTTAGCAAAAGGATCCAGGGAGAGCTAGCCAATTGGACACAAAATTAGCTTGACAGTCGGAGACAGAATGGTGGTAGAGGGTTGTTGTTCAGACTGGAGGCCTGTGAACAGCAGTGTGTCGCAAGGATCAGTGCTGGGTCCACTGTTGTTCATCATTTATATAAACAATTTGGATGAGAATATAGGAGGCATGGTTAGTGAGTTTGCGGGTGACACCAAACTTGATTGCATAATGGACAGTGGAGAAGATTATTTAAGATTACAATGGGATCTTAAGCAACCAGGCCAGTGGTGAGGAATGGCAACTGGAATTTAATTTACATAATTGCGAGGTGTTGCATTGTGGTAACACAAAACCACAGCAAGACGTAAACAGTTAATGGTAGGGCCCTGGGGAATGTTGTTGAACAAAGAGACAGGGATACAGATACATAGTTCCTTGAAAGTAGCATCACAAGTAGACTTGGTGATGAGGAAGGTGTTTGGCATGCTTGCCTTTGTTAATCAGAGTATTGAGTACAGGAGTTGGAACATCATGTTACGGCTGTACAAGACATTGGTTAGGCCACATTTGGAGTGTGTACAATTTGGGTCGCCCTACTACAGGAAGGATGTCATTAAACTGGAAACGGTACAAAAAAGATTTATAAGGGTGTTATTGAGACTGGAAAGTTATAAGGAGCAGCTGGATAGGCTGCACATTTTCCTCTGGAGTGTAGGAGGCTGAGGGTTGACCTTATAGAGGTTGATAAAATCATGAGAGGCATAGATATGTTGAATAGCCAAGATCTTTTCCTTGGGGTAGGAGAGTCCAAAACTGTAGGTTATAGGTTTGCGGTGAGAGGGGAAAGATTTAACGGAACTGAGAGGCAACCTTTTCACACAGAGGGTGATGCTTATATGGATTGAGCTGCCAGAGGAAGTGACAGAGATGAGTACAAACACAACATTTAAGAGACATTTGGCCAGGTACATGAATAGGAAAGGTTTGGAGGGATATGGGCCAAATGCAGACAAATGGAACAAGTTCAGTTTAGAAAATCTGGTAGGCATGGATGGGTTGGAACAAGGGGTCTGTTTCTGTGCTGTATGACTCCATGACTCAAATGGACAAAAAGATTTTAAAAGAAAAGCATACTGTGGTGATTGTAACGAGGTCAACCAGGTAGACCTCATAAAATATGATTTACCTAATTGGGGCCATTAACCTGGTCCAATCAGAGAGCTCTGGCTGACAGATATAAACAGGAGTGGCAGAGGTTCTGGTCTCTCACAGTTGGCTCTGAGGAAGCTGGAAGAGTGTCAAGTGCTATGCACATGGTAATATAGCATGACTTGGTGACGGGATACTGGCATCTGTGGAGTTATTTCACACATTGAGTGATTTTCTTCTCTCTATGGTGGGTATGATGTTGTGGTTATCACAGGGATGTGGATCTGCAAGGGGTTCAGGGCTGGGAACTAAATATCCAAGGATACATGTATTGTTCAAATGATAGGCAGATGAAAGAGGAGGCAAGGTTGTCTTGTTAGTAAGAAACAAAATTAAATCAATAGCAAGAACTGACGTACAGTTGGAAGACACAGAATTCACGTAGGTGAAGTTGAGGAACCACAAAGGAAAAACGACCCTGATGAGAATTATGTACAGGCCCCTTCTCAGTAGTCAGGACATGGGGCAGAAATAAAATCGAGATAGAAAGGACAAATAAGGAAGGCACTATTACAATAATAATAGGGGACGTCAATATATAAATGGACTGCAAAAAGCAGGGTGGTAGCAGATCCCAAGAAATTGAATCTGTTGAACATCTACGAGATGTGTTTTTTTTGGGGGGCGGCTTGTGATAGAGTCCACTAGGCAACATGCAATTCTGCATTTGGTGATCTGTAATGATGTAGACTTGATTCAGGAGCTTAACATGAAGGAATCCCTTGGAGGCAATGACCATAATATGATAGAATTCACCCTACAAGTTGAGATGGAGAAGCTGGAATCAGATGTAATGATATTATAATTAAATAAAGGTGAATACAAAGACATGAGGGGTGAGCTGGCCAGAGTTGATTGGAAGGGAATCCTAGCAGAAAAGATAGTGAAGCAGTAATTACAGGAGATTCTGGGGATAATCTGGAAGGCACAGCAGAAATTCATTACAAGGAAGAAGAAACATTCTAAGGGGAGGATGAGGCAACCATGGCTGACAAGGGAAGTTGGGGACAGAACAAAAGCAAAATAAAAAGCATGCAATGTGGTGTAAATTATTGGGAAGCTAAAGGATTGGGATGGTTTTTAAAAAAAACTGCTAAAAAACCAAAAAGGTGGGAGAAGATTAAATATGAGGATTAGCTAGCTAGAAATATAAAAGAAGATTGCAAGAGTATTTTTGAATATAAAAAAGGTAAGAGAGAAGCAGGAGTGTGTATTGGACTGCTGGTAAATGAGGCTGGCAAAATAATAATGAGGAACAAAGAAATGATGGAGGAATTGAATAGGTACTTTGCATCAGGCTTCATGGTGAAAGATACTAGTAGCAGAACAGAACTTCAAGAGAGTTGGGGGGAGAGGTAAGTATAGTGGCCATCACTAAGGAGAAGGTGTTGGGAAAACGGAACGGTCTGAAATTGGATAAATCACCCACACCAGATAGACTGCACCCCAGGGTTCTGAAGGAGATTGCAGAAGAACTGGTGATTATCTTTCAGAAACCACGGCCATTAGGGAATGTCCCAGAGAACAGGAAAATGGCTAATGCAATACCGCTGTTTAAGAAGGCAGTGAGGCAGAAGGTGGGAACCTTTAGGCCAGTTAGCCTGACCTCAGTCATTGGTAGATTTTAGTGCCCATTATTATGGATGAGATTGCAGAGTATTTGGAAGTGCATGGTAGGATATTAGAGGGGAGAGAGACCACAGAGTCATTCTGGGCTTCATCAAGCGGATGTCATTGTCTGATAAAGCTGTTAGAATTCGTTAAGGAGGTAATGAGCAAGTTAGACAAAGGAGAATCAATGGACGTGATCTATTTGGATTTCTAGAAGGTCTTTGACAAAGTGTCACATGGGAAGCTGCTAAATAAGATAAGAGCCCATGGTATTAAGGGTAAGATACTGGCATGGATAGAGAATTGGCTGACTGGCAGAAGGCAGAGAGCAAAAATAAAGGAGTCTTATCCAGGATGGCAGCTGGTGGTTAGTGGAGTTCCATAGGGGTGAGTGCTGGGACTGCAATTATTCACGTTATACATTAACAAACTGGACAAAGGAACTGTAGGTGTTATTGCTCAGTTTGCAGATGGCACAAAAATAGGTGGAGGGACAGTTTCCAACGATAGCACCAATACATAATTTTCAGACAGCAAGCATCTCAAAATAGTTTTGGAATAACCTAATCCCTGATCATTTCTGCCAAGGATAAACACCAGGACCCAGCTCGTTCTGTGCCAACATGAGCTCTTCCTGCTGATTTGCACTGGGTGTGTATCTCATTGTTAAAAATCCCCTGGTGTGAATGTATATGACTTTGAGAGAAATAGATGAAGTGACAGATTGAAGTGAGAAATGCTCACATATCTGGTTTACCTTCCTTTCGCATACCTACAGAGATGGAGAAAAATACTATTGGCATTCATTAATAATATTTCCACCCAGCTTCCAATGAAAGTATAAGAGCAGGAAGAAACGATTAACACAAACATTCAGCTTTGACAGAGTTCTTGCTTCACGTTGTTCAGTCCCTCTGTGGTCTCTCTCCCCTCTAAATGGATTTATGCACATTTAAAGGATCTCCTGACATACCTTTCTTTTGGCTTTAGCTTAGGGCTGTCAGCTCTGGCAAGGGGAGTAGAAGTGGAAAGAAGAAATAATAGATTCTGTAAGTTATACCAACCCTGAAGATTTGTACATGGTCAGTCCACCATTTACGAGTGATTGTTTTTCTAATAATGTCTTATTTCTCAACTTATCGATATCCAATAAGATAACCTGGACTTTTGCAACTTGTTCCTTCAGGGAATATGACTGTTATTTTGAAATTTCATACATTACATAGAAGTAATAATCAATATTTCATCTTTGGTACCTGGCTTTGAAGATATTGCAAGTTTATGGAAAGCAATTTGAGTCTCTCTCTTGATCAGCTCAAAACTTCCTCAACTTTGTGCTCAAAATGGCATTGAATTGGAAAGCTCACTCAGTGATATTATACAAAACAAAACTGGTAAATATTGTTTATTATTATTTAATATTTAGGTCCTTGACATTATAGTAGAAGCACAGAAAGACTTTAATTATCATACACTATCTTTTATTAAATAAAATAAAAAGTCTTTTATGATAAAAGAAACAATTTTATGCATGATGATAGATACACTCAGTGAGATACGAGACAATAATTGAATGAAAAATACCTGATTAGTTCATAAACCTAGAAACTAAAACTCTCAAATTCATCAGAATGCCTAAACATAATTACTCTTGTTTGGTATTTTCGTTTACATCTTCCACTTCCATTTATACTGTTGATTGCCTTTTCATTCAAATTGACATTTTCCTTCAGTTTTACAAAAGGGAAGTTTGAGAATTACCTAAATGGCTAAGGTGAAGTAAAGTAACAGTGCGGACTCTATGGGTTTCTGTGCTGTAATATTTTCTGATTATCATAATTTTATACAAGTAGATTTTTTTTACAGCATCCAAAGCGCAGGTCATTGCATGGTTGCTAATAAGTTTCTTTTTATGGAAACATTGAGAATGTCATTAAGGTGGAACCAATCTATAGTCTCTCCGTGGAGTTTGAATTAGACTAAACGAAAAAAAAGGTTTCTTTGTCAGCCTGTAGCATTCAACTGAGTCCTGAAATTAGGCTACAACCTTTTCACTTGTTGCCAAGTATCTACATCTGCATGTCATAGATACTGACTATGCTGAAAATAAAAATATATCACATAGTATTTTCTTCCCCTGTAAAGCTACTTTTCCTCTTACATAGTGTTATACATGAAGACAGAGTACCCACAAATGCTGCAGCTAAAGATAACACAGGATACAAACTCAATGCAATGCCCAATCACAAAAATACATTTGTTGATTTGTCTGAAATTGTTCATTTTCTGAGGACAGAATGAAACCGCTGAATTTTATTGTTGTTGCTTAAAACAGTAGAATGTCTTAGCTGAGTTACCATCTTATAACAATGGCTATTTAATAATTTACATGGATGCAATACATATTTTGAAGAGTTACTTCAAACTGATTGGTGAATAAGAGTGCACTCTCAAACCTTTTCACCAATATTAAAACAGTATTCTGCAAATCCAGAGTTAAGGATCCACTCTGGACAGGGTGGGATTGAAATGCCTACAGAGATTTGTTATGTGTTGAGGAAAATGGCACCTTCTAATTTAAGCTGCTTTTGTATTATAATTGTAGTATAAATTCTGTTAAATCAGGAGTCAGAATCATTTCCCATCAATGCCAGTTGCAATGTAAAAGTTCCCTCCAGTAGACTAAAATTACTGTTTTTTTTATCGTGCTTTCCCAGTATTCGATTTAACTCTGCATTAAAACATATTAAAGCAGTTATCAATCAGATGCAGACCAAATATTTACAATAAAATAAATATAGTGTACACTGATTCATTATGTATGTCATAATAATGATGTCATCATAATAATGACATCCATTATTATGTCAATTATAACATACTTTGCATTCAAACAAAACCTCTAATATAAAATAAGCTGCTCAAGTAGGATCATCTTTGAGACTGTGAACTTTGTGCTATTGATCATTGAATATCACTAACTAAACTCCTGTTCCTATAATTTGTGGAATAAAAATACCCTGCTAACATCAAGTAGTGTTGCTTCAACACTGTATCACCAACATGTAAATACTGAAGGTGCAAAACTTTGTTGATTAGATTTTGTTGATGTAATTACATCAATGTATGTTTACTTTTTCTAGTGAGTAGCACTGAGGACATTAATTAATTGACACAGAAAAAAAACATTTTAATAAACAAGCTAAATCAAGACAAACACAGTTTTTTAAAAATGATCACAGTACAATGAATCAATGAATGTCTGGTCTGTCAAAGAGATTGGATTATATTTATATGAAGGAAAAAGAGATACAGATTCAAGAGCTTGAAATCCAAATATGCAAAATAAACTAAGATAACAAGGTGTGGAGCTGGATGAACACAGCAGGCCAAGCAGCATCATAGGAGCAGAAACGCTTGACGTTTCGGGCCTAGGCCCTCTGATGCAAAATAAACTCTTCGAGTTAGAAATGAATAAAAGTTCTATTTTCCTTCTCCCTAATAGAGATGGTGAATTATGTCAGGTACCTACAGTATTATTAATAGAAAATTGGAGAGAACTCAAATTTCAGGTTTATTGTTGTTTAACAAAAATCAATATTATAACAATTACTTTTGTAAATTTAATCTGTAATTGAAGATAGCATCTTCTGTATGGCAAAGGTAGTTCAAATTTACAAGAAGTATGAGTAAAGGAACATAAGCACCAGTAATTTATAATTATTGTATCACAAAACCAGATACCATATACCTTTGATTCCAGACTGAAATGCTTTCAACGTGTAACTGTGAGGAAAGGAAACATTACCCGCAAAATTGTCTGACACAATCCTAATCGCTGAACTGTGCTATTTGTAATTGAACGTTCTTCATATCTGTGGCTTTTTAGGGTCATTTTTATTTCACCAGCAGAACATTACTGATGACAGTGAAAATGGGGTATGCTCTGTTGAGCGAAAAACTGATTACAGATTACCAAGTTTCATTCTTTACACACTGTTTGTCTTTCACTAACATTTGTTCTCTGTGCAATTCTGGCAGGATCATCTATGAAGAACAGCAAGCTTAGTAAGAGAGATAAATTGCCCTCAATGAAACATGTGTACGATGGATGAGCGTTCATTAACAAAGATGGGAAAGGTGTAAAATTCTGGTGCAATTATTGACCATGCACTGCAAGTATCCAATCAATACAAGCTGTCATCAACAAGGTTAATTGAGTACTGAGATGTTCCTTGAGGACAGCGGCTTAAAAGGCTGCAAAGAGCCAACTTAACAGTTTTGATCACAGACTGTTGATGTGGAGATTTACCTGATTAACTTTGGTCATGAGAATTTTCATTTTTTTTTAGAAAAAACACAATTGAAGTTTTAACTAGGGATAGTTTACTCTTAAAGTAAATATGAAAAAGTAATTTCACACTGTCTTTTTGAAGAAGTGGATTTGACGAAATGAGAAACATTCTAGTGTTCTGTGCAGAAGATCATCCATTGAGAATAGATGACACCATATTAATTCAAAGTCATCTTGAGGCTCAAGGTGAGGGAAAGATGCTTTTCCTCCCAGGACTGAGTGAATTAAGAATGTAGCCATATTTACTGCTATCTGAACAGGCAATACATTTGAGCATCCCAGCTCTGAATAATTGAAAACTACAAGTACAGAAGTGACTACTGCCATCATTTCTCCATTCTGCATATTTATAATAGAAACATTTTTAAGATCCAATCAGACATATTTTCTAATTGCAAAGCAAAAAAATAGCATCCAGGTGTTCATGCAATTGCTTTGTAATCTAACAAATGGATAAACATACTGCTGAATATGTAATTAGTTTCGTGGAGATCATAAGAGGAAGTGATGCATGTTATCACCGGATATATTTGGAACATTATTGATCAGTCAATAATGTGTAAAAGGAGTTGTCCTGGAATTCTGTAATTCTTTGTTCAGATTTAGAATTAGTGCGAGATAACAACAGATATAACCAGTGTTGACATTTCTTTAATAAAAGCTTGTTTCAACTTTCAGGACATAAATACTGCACCCTTTAATTAACATTGAAGAAGTCATCAAAGATAACACTGACGTGCAGTTTGAAAAGTGGGAAACTCTTCAACTAAAATGAAACCACAATAAGAAGATCATAAACATTCATTATGATGTAAATATTGCATAAAAGTAGCTCATACATCATACTACAATATGATTATCTGCATCAAAACAAAGAGAACAGTCAGGTCAAGCTCAAAGATACATGGACAATTGTTTCAACAGTGGTCTATTACCTCAAAAGCTAAAATGTGAGTTAGCTGCAGAAGGTCACTATGGTGCCTCATGTTGAGATGAAAGAATCCCAGATTTTTTCCTTGTTATTTCTTATGAAATTATGGCATTGTCAGTCAACTATAGAACAATGAAAATATTACAAGGGTATCTTGGGGTGCTGCAGTATTTTTAGCATTTGCAAACTGTTTACCTGACATTATAGTCAGTTCTTTGTGTTTGGACAAATGCATTCAGACGCAGATCATGCATGTGACTTGCTGTGGTCACATGACTCTGATGGCATTGCTTCCTGTAGTGAAATATGAAGGCAGAAGCCATCAAAGCAGCACATGGAACATGGAGTCAGAAGTGTGTAGCTGAAATTGTGATTGACAGCTGTAGGAGAGTCATTTAAAAACTTCAGTCCAAAGCTGTCCACAAATGGGTGCATCAGTATGGCTTTGAACTATCTAGTCACTGCTCCTGTGAAGATGCAACACAATTTGGGACAGTATTAGAACTTCTTCCAGTCTCAAGGACAAATAAGACAGGCACAGATTTGTACATGAAACTTGAACAAAAAGGAATAGCAATCCTGTTTCTATATGCTAGACAGTGAAGATTACCTGAGATTACAAAGAGATCGTGATCATTTGGGTCAATGGGCTGAAGAGTGGCAGATGGATTTTAATTTGGATAAATGCGAGGCATTGCATTTTGGTAAAACTAACAAAGGCAAGACTTATACAGTTAAAATTAGGGCCTTGGTAATGTTGTAGAACAGAGAGAGACCTAGGTGTTCAGGTACATAATTCTTTGCTGTTTGCATCACATATACAGAGAGTGGTTAAGAAGGTATTTAGCATTCTTGCTTTCATTGCTCAGACCATTGAGTATTGGAGTTGAGACATTATCTTGAGGTCGTGTCGGACATTGGTGAGGCGTTTTCTGGAGCATTGTGTCCAGATCTGATCTCCCTGTTATAGGAATGATATTATTAATCTCGAGACGGTTCAGAAGAGATTTACCAGGATGTTGCCAGGAATGGAGGGTTTGACTCATAAGGAGAGGCTGGATAGGCTGGAACATTTTTCACTGGAGCGTAGGAGATTGAGGGGTGACCTTACAGACGTTTATAAAATCATGAGTATAGATAAGTTGTCTTTTCCCTCAGGTGTGGTTTTCAAGACTGGGGGGCATATTTTTAAGGTGAGAGGAGAAAGATTTAAAAAAGACATGAGGGCAACTTTTTTTTTTACACAGCGTGGTTCATGTGTGGAATGAACTTCCGGAGGAAGTGATGGATGTGGGTATAGTTACAATGTTTAAAAGATATTTAGATAAGTACATGAATAAGAAATGTTTGGAGTGATATAGGCCAAGCACAGGCAGGTGGGACTAGTTTGTTGGGATTATGGTTAGCATAGACTGGCTGGACCAAAGGGTCTGTTTCTGTGCTGTATGACTGTATGACTCTACAACTCTATGTTAACAGGCTGGGGAAAGAGAACAACAAGTTGTATTGCACCTGACGCCTCACAAAGGAGCAGAAAAGCTAGACTAGAGAAATTTTTAAGACATTGAAGATGCAGTCTGAACATTCCACTCATGTTATTTGTGAACAGTATTTGAGAATAACCCTATCCCTATGCTGAGGAAGGGAGGGCAAACATTGATCAGTATGTGTTGACACTGAATTATCCAGCTTAATCTCATGAATGTGGACAACTGAAAGATGATCTCATCAGAGATAGGATTGTTTTGGGGTTAAAAGATCTCACTGTAAAATACATCTGCTAAAAGAGAAACTAACCATCAAAAAGCCTATAGACATTTTCACTCACAAATCATCAGCTTAAGAGCATTAATGAGAGAATGAATGAGCTTTACATTATGCTGAAACATCATTCAGGACTATCAAGAAGAAACAATGGAGAAAAGGGCGGAATATTTTGCCCAATGTTTTTGCTGGAAAGAAGCTAAGCAATCCTCTTAGAGTCACTGCTGGAGTCATGTCAGGCAATGAATCTGACAAATCACTCTATACTATATAACTTATTGATATTGCCTTGCCTCAAGGTGATACATGGTTTGTGGCTGTTAGAATGAGGATTGCTGAAGGAGAGCATCAAGTGAATGTGAAGTGTCAAAAAGACACTGGTGCAATGTACAGTATCATGAGCTTCACAGACCTATGGGAAGTAGCACAAGGTGGGAACCTAGAAATGAAGCAGCCAGGTCATTTTAAGATGAAGTGATGAAGTAATGCTCAGCTAAGGACAACACAAAGTAGAGAAAGACCCTAATGCAATAGGTTGGAAGATGGGAAAATTGGTACCCCACTTTACGGGCATGGTACTGGAGCTCATGGTGAATGGGGTACTGCACAAACAGGACTGCCTCTTCCCTCTGAACCACTAGCGAAGGCTATGACACCAGATTATGCTAGTCTGTTCAGAGGTTGCCAACCAGGTTAGAGCAGACTCAGCCAAGTGGAAGAATGCCCAGCACTGTAGGGAGCAGGCCAATATCCTTTTCCACTCTGCCAGCATAAGTACCACTATCTACTCAGGCTGTTATGGGCTGCTGTTGGCTTCCTGTGTTGGGAATCCCTGAGTGAAGGCTAGCTCCCTTGACTGGACTGAGCCCTGCTCACAAATATGACATTGTGAAAAAAAAACAGAAATGCAAATATGAGAAGTGAGAAGTGAGAAACATAATCAGAAATTGCTGGAAAATCTCAGCATCCGTGGAGAGAAAGCAAAGTTAATGTTTAGGATCTAGGGATCTTTCCTTAGAACTGATGGTAGGTTGAAAAGGTTTTTAGATATGCTGAAGACGGATTGGGGAGTTGGTGGTGGTGGTGGTGGTGGTGGTGAAGGGAGGAGTAAACAACAGGTGTAATGAAGCCCAGAGAGAGACAACAGCAGTTGGACAGATAAATGAATGAGTAAAGGTCAGCCTAGGGGAATCAATAGTTGCTAATGAGGGCTATTAGCACTTGTATGTGGTAGCAGCCCATGTGATGTTAGGGCCTATTGTGTTGGGTTGAAGTAAGGACATGGGAGATGGTGCTGAGGCCCTAAAATTGTTGAACTTGATATTGAGTGCAGAAGGCACTCAATATGCTGTTGTTCCAGCATGCTTCCAGTGAGCTTCGCTGGAGCACTGCTACAAGCCTGAGACAGAGAACACGGTGGTGTGTTGAAGTGGCAGGCAACCGGAAGCTCAAGGTCCTTTTTGCAGGCAGAACATGGGTGTTCTGCAAAGCAATCTCGCAGTCTATCCTTAGTCTCCACAAAGTAGAGGAGATCACATTGTGATCAGTGAATACAATAGACTAGGTTGAGTGAAGTGCAGGGAAATCACTGCTGGAAGGTGTATCTAAGGCCTTGGACAGTGAAGAGGGAGGAAGCAAACAGGCAGGTGTTACACCTTCTGGGATATCATGGTTGGGTGCCATGGGTTGTGGGGAGGCGTTGGGAGGGGAGGAGGAGTGGACCAAGGTGGTCCCGAGGGAACGGGCCCTATGGAAGGCTGACAGGGAAGAGAGGGGAATGTGTGTGTCTGGTGACATCCTACTGGAGGTGGCAGAAGTGCTGGCTAATAATCCTTTGGATGTGGATGAGGATGAGGGGACCCTTTCGGAGGGGTGAGGGCTGAAGTGTGGGAGATGGTTTAGACACAGCTGAGGGCTCTGTCAACCATGGTAATGAGGAATGCTCAGTTGAGGAAGAAGGTGGGCATTTTGGAGGCTCCTTTGTAGAAGATGGCAACATTGGAAGAGATTCAATGGAGTCAGAGGAAATGGGGGAATGGAATATAGTCTATAGTGTGATGATGTAAAGTCAAGGTAACTGTAGGAGTTAGTGTGTTTGTAGTGGATGTGGGTGGCCAGCCTATTCCTGGAAATGGAAACAGATGTCTGGAAAGGGAAGGGAGCAGTCAGAGATGTACCAGGTAAAAGGTGAGAGTGGGGTGGAAATTGAAAGTGAAATTGACGAACTTTTCCAATTCCGGATGAGAAAGGGAAGCAGCAACAGTGATGTCCTCAATGTACTGGAGAAAGAGTTGTGGGCGGGGGCCTGTGTCAGACTGGGACAAGGAATGCTGCATGTACCTCACAAGGAGACAGACATAACTGGGGCTCATGCGGATATCCATCGTCACCCCTTTGACCTGAAGAAAGTGATAGAAGTTAAAAGAGAAGCTGACTTTCAAAGCAAGACAATGCAAGGCAGGGACACTGCAAGCACCGAAGGCATTTACTAAGTAATAACGAACATTAACCAGGAATTCACCACTGCCTAGCGAGAATTTTGCCACACTATTTCAAAAAAAAAATACAAGATGCAGCAAGAAGACCCTGACATTAAGATGGGCCTAGCCCTGAATTTCGCCTGCATCTGCCAAACATTTGACCAGAAACCATTTCACTCAGAGCCTGATAAGATTCCACCCACTGAAAGCAATGTATGTTCAGGAACAGATTAAAAAGTGGAATAGACGAGAATAAAGGAGTTTTGTTCATGAGTGATCAAGTTCTTTATGGAAAATACATAGCTGCAAATGATACTGCATACATTTTTTGTTTGAAAAGTGGAGAAGGGAACATTTGGAGAAGTGCATTTTGTACATTGTAGCTTGTAGATGGTGACTTGCCATCATCATGTGGCCTTGTTTGTAGTTGGTTTCTGGATTCAAGGCATGAAGGCAAACGCTATGAAAACCAACAATGTGTCATGACCTCAACTGATGGTACTACAGTACAAATCAGATTGAAACATAGCTTGACAGATCAAATGTTTTATTCCTGTAATTTGGTTATAGTAATGTTTACTCACTGAACATATTCATAATGTGTTGTCATGTACTGTTAACAAACGATCAAAGTTTATTACACACAAAAGGAATATAAGACAGTAACCAATAAAAGAACCAACTGTATCAGAAATATTGGAAATGGTCTTATTACAAATATCAGTTATAAAGATTCAATACTTTTATCCTCACATTGACACCACAGATACTCAAAATTCAATGAAAAGTTACCATGTTCCACTTTAAAGCTCCTTGTTCATTTGGCACCTTTCCAACAAAACTCTACATTCACTTGATGTTATCTTCTTTCATTAACATCTTTTCATGAGGCCATTAAATGAGTTGTTAAATCAGGTAGCTTATATCTTAACATGAATCCCTTGAACTCCTTTTCCACAGCCTTCTGTTCGTAAAGCTCTCTCTAACTGACATTAAATAATTAGGACTTCTTTTCTCCTGCCCTGATGGTTCTGGAGACTGCTTAACTGCACTACTGTTCTTATTGACTTTCTTGCTCTTTGACTGACCCGCTTCTATTTCTGAACAAAACCTGCACATTCACCAAGCTTCTTGCTGGTTCTCCATTTCTGTCTTTGTCTTCCTGTGTCATAGGCAACGCTCATCATAGAATAATAGAATCCCTACAATGTGGAAACAGGCTCTTTGGCCCAACAAGTCCACACCAACCCTCAGAGCATCCCACCCAGACCCATTCCCCACCTAATCTATACATCCCTCAGCACTACAGGCAATTTAGCATGGCCACTCCACCTAGCCTGCACATATTTGGACCATGGGAGGAAACCCACGCAGACACTGGGAGAATGTGCAAATTCTACACAGACAGTCACCCGAGGGTGGAATCGAACCCAGGTCCCTGGTGCTGTCAGGCAGCAATGCTAACCACTGAGCCACCGTGCCACCCCATGTTGTTGTTGTTAGGCAACAGTCCAAATGTGCTGTCTCTTCTACCCTTTGTTTTCTAAAGTGCTTATCCATTCACCTCTAGGTTATATTTTTAAAGCCTCATTTAACTGCAATGCTCATGAAAATCAAAAATGGAATTAAGGCCTTCCCTTCTTAACCCACACTGTATAGAACACAAATCAGACTTAAAGCTATACATAGTTCTGTCCATCTTAGAACCAGCATTCCCTCAGATTTGGTTTTATTCTGTGTGGACCTCTGAGGTCCAGAGTCGGAGGTCAATGCTGTAATCCATGTCAACACACCAATTGGCGTGTGTAGAAAGCCAGAACAGCTGCACCAGCTTAGAGGGAACATTGCTTAGAACCCAAGTTTCCAAACAACAACAGTAATACATCACGAACTTTCATCACGCATGGAACACATTGAATATCAGAGTGTCCTTTATTTAGCTGATGTTACTATTTGCCAATCCTCTTAACAGTGATTCAGCTGTTCATTAGCAAACAAATAAAGGCATTCTAATTGCAAGGTCGACGTGATCAGTCAGCAACTAAAATGGTATTCTCTTTTTATTGTAATAGAAACTGTTCATACCGCTGAGAGGTCAGGAGTACAGGAAGGATTACATTACACTGTATCTATGCTGCAAGAGAGAACAAAATTCACCTGTCTCCATCAGTTGGAAGTTATCCACAATTCCAAGACAACTACTATAATTCACTGTGTTGGCCTGAGGCCAATTTTATAAATTCAAAATGAACCAATTAAAGATTTTCTATGCATTGAACATTTAAGTACTGCAATCCATCTGGAATTCAAAGAAATAAACTAGAAGTGACATGAAACGATAAAATGTACTCTGATATATATATACTTTATGTATAATTGAAAGCTTTTAACAGTAGTCTGGAAAAAAGGATTATGATTTGTATTTTAACATCACATATGAAGAGATTTAAAAAAACCATCTGCTTCTTCCATTTCAATCACATGCAATTTCCTCATAAATGCAGACCTTCACTGAGAGTCTCATAACACAGAGGAAGCCATGTGCCTCATTGTGCCTGTGTTAGCTCTTTGAAAAAGTGGTCCAATTAGTCCCACTCCTAAACTCTTTCTCCATAACCCTGCAATTTGTTCCTTTTCAAATATATATACAATTTCTTTTGAAAGATACTTTTGAACTTGCTTCCATCACCATACCAGGCATTGCATTTCAGATTGTAACAGATTGAATTATTAACAAATTCTCCCTCCTCCCCTTCAGGCACCTTTGCTAATCACCCTAATTCTGTGTTCTCCCGCTCAATGCCAATGGAAACACCTCGACTCCATTTTCTCTAATTATGAAAACTGTTTTAAATTTCCCCTTCTGCTTTAGGTGATGTACTTAAAATCAAAATTTTGTAAAGATTGCTTTCAATTTTGGTAGGGTTAGATTTTGCTACATTTTCAGAGCTTATTCTTACTGAATGTTCAGAAAGGTATCAATGTCATCCATGAAGGGAATCATAATATTAATTAATATACTTGGTATGGTGTCCCTCAGACAATATATTTAGATCATCTTTAGAGCAGTCCCACACAATCTAAATCCAAATTCTGGCTCTGAGCAAAGTAGACGAAAAAACATAGTGAGTAAAGGAAGCCACCTTCATTACCACTTTACATTTACAGAACAAATTCGTCCTAGTGTCACAATGATATAAAACATGGAAGATTGACTTTGAAAATCTGAGATATGAAGTTTGTTGATGGAATTCAAAGACTGAAATTGTTTTAAAAAGGGACAGAAAATATTGACTTTAATGTTATAAAGAGAGGATGGATAGGCTGGAACTTTTTTCACTGGAGTGTAGGAGGTTGAGGGGTGGCCTTATAGACGTTTATAAAATCACAAGGAGTATAGTAAGGTGAATGGCAGGTGCTTTTTTCCTTTGGGTGGGGTATTTCAATACTAGGGGGTATATTTTTAAGGTGAGACAAGAAAGATTTAAAAAAGACATGAGGGTCAACTTTTTTACACAGAGTGGTTTGTACTTTCAGAGGAAGTGAGGGATATGGGTACAGTTATACTATTTAAAAGACTTTTAGATAAGTAGATGAATAAGGAATGTTTGGAAGGATATGGGCCAAGCGCAGGCAGGTTGAACTAGTTTACTTTGGGGTTATAGTCAGCATGGACTGGTTGGACCGAAAGGTCTGTTTCTTTGCTGTATGACTCTATGACTCTTTGACGGTCTAACTTGACCCACACAGGTTGGTCAAGTTTCATGAGACCAATGTGGATTAAACAAAAGACAGCATGAACTGAAGTTAATGTTCTATCCAAAGGTAATAGAACCAGAGAATCCCACCGTCAGAAGTGTGTAACTGTCCTCAGTTCCTGTGTTATTTAAACTATACTGTGAATCTTCACTTGTTGCAAATGGAACCTCGCCTACAATGATCAAGTGTGGAAAACAAAAGCTTCAGCAGACAGGGAATACATAATCAGCTTGTCCGTCAATGAGCTTTTTGGAAAAAGGCAGACAAGATGGATTTTAGACTGCAGAGCTGAAACAGACTGGAGAAGGTTCTCTCTCTGTCTCACAAAGAGAAAAACTAGATAAATACTAACCAGAAAGAAATGTCAGGGAACTGAGAACTATAATATTCAACACTGCTGACAACCAAGTATCCAACTATAGTCTTACCTCACTTATTGTGAAAACCGTTGACTACATTTTAATAACAAGAAAGGTACAGTCGCTTGGGAAACCTAGCAACCAAACAGAAGGGTTAAAAAGAAGGAAGCCAATACAACCTTCACCTAGTTGTAACATAAGGCACTTACAAAGAGTGGTATCAATAAAAAAAATGTTGATATTGAGCCACAGGAGATATTCAGTTAGACAACGAACGAGGCGGGTTTTAAGGAGTACATTAAAACAATGGAAAGAGAAGAAAGTCAGAAATGTTTAGGCAGGGATTTTCATAATTTTGGACCAAGATAATCCAAACAACCATTGGTGGTGCAGCCATTAAATTCAGTGATAGACAAAAGCCTAGAATTGGAAGAGCACGCAGAATAGGGAGGCTTGTAGAGCTGGAGTAGGTTAAAGTAATAAAGAGGAGCAAGGCAACAAGTGGAATTAAGAATAAAGGTGAGGATTTCAAAATTGGCGTGTTAGCATACACAGTAATGATGGCTGAACAAGATTTAGGTAAGGTTTGTTGACTTGCTTGCCAAGCTGGCTTGTTTTTGTTCAGACGTATCATCACCATGCTCGGTGACATCATCAGTGGAGCCTCCATTTGAAGCGGTGTTATTCTACTCTGCTTGGAATTTATACTGTTTGGTCCATTATGGTGAGTAGTATCGTTTGATCTGTATGGGTTTGTTGATTGCATTACAGGTGGAGAACCATGACTCTTGGAATTCCCATGCATGTCTATGTTTGGCTTGGGCTACTATAGCTACCTTGTCCCAGTTAAACTGATGGCCTTCATTGTCTGAGTATACTGATATTAAGGAGAGTTCATCGTGCCGTTTTGCTGCTAGTTGATGTTCTTGTATTCTGATGGCTAGTTTCCTTCCTGTCTGTCCGATGTAATGTTTGTGGCAGTCGTTGCATGGTATTTTGTAAACCACATTGGTTCTGCATGTTGTGGGAATGGGGTCTATAACCCTTATAAGTGTTTGTCGTAGAGGGATTGTGGGCTTGTGGACAACCATGATTCCTAGTGGACTCAGGAGTCTTGCTGTCAGGTCCGACATGTTCTTGATGTAGGACAGTGTGGCCAGTGTGTTAGGGCATACTGTCCTCCCGTTGTTGTCTGTTTAGTTGGCATCTGCGGATGAAGTTGCAGGGATATCCATTTATAGCGAGGATTTTGTATAGGTGCTCTTCCTCTTTCCTGCTTAGTTCCGGGACGTTGCAGTGTGTCCTGGTCCATTTAAATAGTGTCCTAATGCAGCTTTGTTTGTGGGCATTGGGTGGTTGCTGTGGAAATTGAGGATTTGATCTGTGTGGGTTGCTTTTCCGTATACTGAGGTTCGGAACTCCCTATTGGTCATACGCTCAACTTTAACATCCAGAAACAGAAGTTGATTGTTGTTTTCTTCTTCCCTTGTGAATTTAATCCCTGGGAATATGCTGTTGATGAGGTGCTGGTCTCTTCTAATGTATTGCGTTTAATAATGACAAATGTGTCGTCTACATACTGGATCCACAGTTTAGGTTGAATGCGAGGGAAGTTAGTGTGTTCTAGTCTTTGTATGACTGCTTCTGCAACGAGTCCTGAGATGGGTGACCCCATTGGGGTACCATTGATCTGTTTGTATACTTGACCATTAAAGACAAAGTGTGTGGTGAGGCAGAGGTCTAGTAGTTTAAGTATGTTGTTCTTGCTGATTGAGCTGCTGGTCTGCATTGCTGCTTCCTCTAGTAATGTGGCCACTGTTTCTTTGGCTAATGGGATGTTGATTGATGTGAATAAAGCTGTGACGTCAAATGATACCACAATTTCTTCGTCACTGATTTTTATGTTCTTGAGGGTTTCGAGGAATTCTTGGGTTGAGCGGATGGAATGGGGTGATCCATCCATTAGGTATTTCAATCTCTGTTGTAGGTCCTTGGCTGGTTTGTGTGAAGCTGTCCCAGTAGGGAAACAATGGGTCTGAGGGGGATGTCTGGTTTATGTGCTTTAAGAAGTCCATAGAAGCGGGGGATGTTTGTGCTTTCTGGTTTCATTCTCATGTAATCCGTCTTAGTTATCTACCCTGCATCCTTTGGTCTCTTTGTCTACAGGAATAGTGTCAGAAGACTAGAGGATAGCAAATGTTGTCCCCTTGTTCAAGAAGGGGAGCAGAGACAACCCTGGTAATTATAGACCAGTGAGCCTTACTTCGGTTGTGGGTAAAGTGTTGGAAAGGATTATAAGAGATAGGATTTATAGTCATCTAGAAAGGAATAATTTGATTAGGGATAGTCAACACGGTTTTGTGAAGGGTAGGTCGTGCCTCACAAGCCTTATTGAGTTCTTTGAGAAGGTGACCAAACAGGTGGATGAGGGTAAAGCGGTTGATGTGGTGTATATGGATTTCAGTAAAGTGTTTGATAAGGTTCCCCACGGTAGGCTATTGCAGAAAATTCGGATGCATGGGATTGAGGGTGATTTAGCAGTTTAGGTCAGAAATTGGCTAGCTGGAAGGAGACAGAGGGTGGTGGTTGATGGGAAATGTTCATCCTGGAGTTCAGCTACTAGTGGTGTACCGCAAGGATCTGTTTTGGGGCCACTGCTGTTTGTCATTTTTATAAATCACCTGGATGAGGGCATAGAAGGATGGGTTAGTAAATTTGCGGATGACACTAAAGTCGGTGGAGTTGTGGATAGTGCGGAAGGATGTTGCAGGTTACAGGAGGGAGATAGATAAGCTGCAGAGCTGGGCTGAGAGGTGGCAAATGGAGTTTGATGCTGAAAAGTGTGAGGTGATTCACTTTGGAAGGAGTAACAGGAATACAGAGTACTGGACTAATGGTAAGATTCTTGGTAGTGTGGACGAGCAGAGAGATCTCGGTGTCCTTTTGCATAAATCCCAAAAAGTTGCCACCCAGGTTGATAGGGTTGTTAAGAAGGCGTACGGTCTGTTAGGTTTTATTGGTAGAGAGATTGAGTTTCACAGCCATGAGGTCATGTTGCAGCTATACAAAACTCTGCTGCGGCCGCACTTGGAGTATTGTGTACAGTTCTGGTCGCCGCATTATAGGAAGGATGTGGAAGCATTGGAAAGCGTGCAGAGGAGATTTACCAGGATGTTGCCTGGTATGGAGGGAAGGTCTTATGAGGAAAGGCGGAAAGGAAAGGAGGAAAGGAACTTGAGGCTGTTTTCGTTAGAAAGAAGAAGGTTAAGAGGTGACTTAATAGAGACATACAAGATGATCAGACGATTAGATAGGGTGGACTGTGAGAGCCTTTTTCCTCAGATGGTGACGGCTAGTACGAGGGGACATAGCTTTAAATTGAGGGATGATAGATAAAGGACAGATGTCAGAGGTAGATTCTTTACTCAGAGAGTAGTAAGGGCATGGAATGCCTTGCCTGCAGCAGTGGTAGACTCGCCAACTTTAAGGGCATTTAAATGGTCATTGGATAAACAGATGGATGATAATGGAATAGCGTAGGTTAGATGGGCTTCAGATTGGCTTCACAGGTCGACGCAACATCGAGGGCCGAAGGGCCTGTACTGCACTGTAATGTTCTATGTTCTATGTTCTATGTTCAGTGCCTGGGTGACCCTACTACCTAGCTCTGGTGTTGGGTCTATCGCTACCTGGTGGTAAGTCGTTGTTTCTGCAAGCAATGCCTGTGCTTTCTTGTCGTAGTCTGGTTTGTTCATAATGACGGTCATGTGCCCTTTGTCTGCTGGTAGAATTATGATGTTCTTGCCTTTCTTGAGTTTATCTAGTGCTTTTCTCTCTGCTGTGTTCAGGTTGTCCCCTTTGTTCCTTCTGTGTAGTGTGGGGATTATAGTTGGTCGGATGGCTTGCTATGTTTCGTCTGTGAATCTGTTGTCTTTTAATGTAGTCCCTAAGGCGACCATGAAGCCTGTTCTGCTCACATTTTTGTGGTTATAGTTCAGTCTGCATAGTAGGACAGCTTTCTCAGTTTCTGTGAACTGTCTATCGGATAGGTTTCTTATCCAGGTGTCTGGTTTGCTGTTGTCCTTGTCTTTGTGATGGATCAGTTTGGTGAGTTTCTCCTGTAGCTCGTGTCTCTTCTTAGTTTTGGTTTTGCGTTGATTGAGGTTGATGGTCTGTTCTAGGGCTGTAGTCCACTGCTGGTCCGTAGTGTTTAGATACTGTGATTTTTGGTGCGAAATTTCCCGTTCATACCTATGAAGTCGGTTATGGGCATCATTAATCATTGATCATAGCAACAGCGTCTGTTCTGTTCAGCTATTTTATAGCCTGTGGGTTATTGAGTAGGGGGTTTGGATTTCATGCTGTGGGGCAGTACCTGGCTCCTGAGGCATTTGTGGAGAAAGTGAAGTTGTTCGCATGTAGAGCTCAGACAGTTGACAAAGGTTTCCCATTGTTGGGCAATTTTTAGCGTGTTACGCCTGGAGGTGGTCAAAGTTTTGGCAAAGATCTGTAGCTCAGGTTGTGGGTGAGGTTGTTGACTTAATCGCCGAGCTGGCTAGTTCTCATTCAGATATTTTGTCTCCATGCAAAGTGACATCATCAGCCAAACACAGGTACACACGGGAATTCCTAGAGGCATGATTCTCCGCCCGTAATGCAATCAACAAACATATAGAATTGGACCCCATATACAAATCTAGACAGAACAAAACCAGAAATGACAGTACTCACCCTAACGGACCAGACGGTATAAATTCCAAGCAGAGTAGAATAACGTTGCTTCATCGGAGGCTCCACTGATGATGTCACCTAGCATGGTGACAAAATGTCAGAACGAGAACAAGCCAGCTTGGTGAGCATGTCAACAACCTCACCCACAACCTGAGCTACAGATCTTTGCCAAAACTTTGTAGATTTGGGTAAATAATGAAAATACAGCAGGAGAGTACTAGATATGTATAAGATGAGCCTAGGCAAATTCTTTCAAAAAAAAAATCGAGAAAAAAGGATAAGGATTTCAAAGTAACAAATATGTAATCACATCACCTAACCTACTGTAAAACGCATGATTCCCATTCCAACCTAAGACCCTCAAGTCTTCCCCTGCCTCATTAGAAATAACACAATATATGTCCTCATCCTTGAGTCAGTCTTGAACTGAACCCTGTCCGTTCCTGCAAGATTTCACTCCCCCCATCCCCACTGAACCAGACTGCTCCCTTCAACAATGCTAACCTGCCATTACACCACCACCCTGGAACTGAACTCCACACCTATCCCACATGCCAGCTCCCTGCAGACCGAAACCCCCTCTCCTTAACCTTCAATCTACCCTACGAGTTCACCCACTCACCTAGCAGTCTGTCACTAGCCCACTCCAAGCCCTCACCCAGCTGGCACACCCTCACCCACTTTACACACTGCCCCCCTTTAAAATATACCTTAAGATGGCAACATGAATTTCTGGAGTACACTCAACTGCTTCAGCTGAGAAGGCTCCTAGCCCATAAGATCATGTGTCTGCTCATAGGCTTCACTCTTCTCAAATATCAATCTTCATTATAGAGTCTTAGAGATGTACCACACAGAAGCAGACCCTTCAGTCCAAATCGTCCATGCTGATGAGATGTTCCAAATTAATCTATTCCCATTTTCCAGCATTTGGCCCATATCTTTCTAAACCCTTCCTATTCACATACTCATCCAGATGCCTATTAAATGTTGTAACTGTACCAGCCTCCACCACCACCTCTGGCAGCTCATTACGGCAATGTGGAGCCCTTAATATGTGATATATATACAAGGAAATATGTATGCCATGGAATTAAACAATGTAATCAGAGTCCATGTTCACATTTGGCATTAGAAGAGAGCCATAGCCTGAAGATAGCCACAGAGTAAAGAAATTGGAAGGTAAGCTACCCCCAACATATTTTTTAAAGAAGTGACCTTGGATGCTTATAGGTAAAAACTTGGATCAGATGCAAAATGTGATCTCCATTGATTGATGTGATCATGAATTTTTACCTGCATTGCCCAAGTGTTGAAGATGAAAATTATCACACTCTGTACATACAATATGACTGGAATGCATTTTCAACACTCATTGTAGTAATGGAGGTTCTTAGAAACTCACTTCTAACAAAAGCTGCCTTTTTCCAATTTTGTATCTGTGCACAATTACGAAACAATTTCAAATCTTCAGGTCTGAAAGATAAAAAAATCTGCAGAAGGTTGAAAGGAGAGAAAGCAAAAATAGCTTGATAATCAATTGTTACATGTTTGTCCAGATGTGACGGGAATTGAAGAAATTAGAACAAAACATTGATAAGGACATGATTACAAGTAGTTAATGTAATATTTCTGGAGTTATGGCAGTTGGTTGCGCTGCTAGTATAATTCAACACTATTCAGAATGTATCTGAGTTCCACATGGGACTATTTATGACATGAACTACAGGGCACCATTACAGAGATTGAATATACCCAGAACTCTCAGTACTTGTTCAAGAATACAGAGTCTAAACTCGCAACTGTGTTTTATTGAACATGTATAAAATAATTTATACTCACATTCAAGTCATTCAATGTTTCTACTGTTTCCACAATTTCATCGGTTTTGTCTGACTAGGTCTCTTGGTGTCTCACTAACTGTAGGCTGGAGCTGTCAGTGATAAGTGAAAACGCAAACAGTGGAACTCATGATGTGCTTCCAAGAAGGGAGTTTCATTAGCATGCCTGCTGGATGTACTTTCCTCTGAGCTGGAGAAGGCATGAGAACATCTTCAGGGATTCCATTATTTGAGGAAAATAATTCAGGAGGCACTGAAGACCAAGCACAGTTCAAATGAAGTGTGCTTAGAATATGGTGTGCAGATGTAATTCAACCCCATATTAAATACTGTCTCATTTTTTATATACATTATTTATGCTTCTACAGCAAGAGTGTGGGAATGTGGGAAACCGAGAATGAGGGTTAATTGGAGCATGAGAGGTTTTTTGTGAACAAAGTACCACAGTCAGAATAGCTAGGAGATACAATGATGAGTCACCACACACCATCATTGACAGGGGGATACACTTACAGGCTGACAAGTTAACATTGGCAGCTTCCATATGAGCAAAATAATTTAGCGTAGAAACTTGATTCAAAAATATAAAATCAAGAAACAAGGATTTTTAGACAAGAAATAGTTGGAGATATAAGAACACTTGTGTATTACAAATGAGAGTCTAATTGTGTATGGGCAAAGGAACATAATAAAACTGCCAAATCAATGCAGATCAATTTTTGTCCAGAGTTACCCATTACTGAAATGGTTACCTGATGTTTCCAGGAAATTAAATAATTATCAGAAATACAATCATGGATTGAATGAAAAGGCACTGAAAAGTGAATATTTCACCAATTACATTTTCCCATTTTTGACGTACTCTCACCTCCAGAAGTCGAAAAAGGTTGGAAGTTCAGTCGTAAAGAACGGTACATTTTTTGAAAAAGTTTAGTAAGAATAAGAACATTAAAACAAGGAAGATTAGACAATTCAGCCCCTTAATCCCGCTCCACAATATAATACAATCATGGCTGATCTCATATTGGCTTCAACTTCACTTTCCTGTCTGCTCTCCATAAATCTTCAACCCATTACTAATTAAAGATCTGTCTATCTCCCCCTTAAATTTACTCAATATCCAGGCATCCATCATATTCTGGGGTACTATTTCCATTGATCTTCAACCCTTCGAGAGAAGCAATTTCTCCTCATCTCAGTTTTAGGATAGAGGGTCGCAGATTTAAAACAATGACCTCCCATTTATAGGAAACATCCTCTTTGTGTCAACTTTGTCAAACCCCCTTAGCATCATATAAATCTCAATGAGATCTCCTCTCATTCTTCTAAACTCTAGAATGTAGGCCCAAACTGTTTACTCTCTTTTCTAAGACAAACCCCCCATCGATGGAACCAATCCAGTGAACTTCCTCTGAACTGTCTCCAATGCAACTACATCACCCCTCACGTTGGGGACGAAAATTGCATGCAGTACTCCAGGTGAAGTCTCATTAATGCCTTGTAGAGTTGCAGCAATACTTAGCTACTTTCATACTCTATTATTTTAGCAATAAATTTCGAAATGCCATTTGTCTTCCCTATTACTTGCTGCACCCTGCAGACTAGTTTTCTGTGACTCATGCATGAGGATACCCAGATCCATCTGCACTGAAGCACTCTGTAGTGTCAAATATGAACTTAATTTGTTTACTCTAAACTCTTTTACTCTTTCACATGCACACTTTAGCAATGAATAAAAAGAACTACTTTAGATACTGAAAATCTGAAACAAAAGCAGAAAGTGCTAGAAGCTTACGACTCAGTTAAAAGCTTTCTACTTTCCCACAGATGCTGACTGACAAGTCATATGTTTCCAATAACTGGGACAGATTTTGCCACTGGCAGTGAGGGAACGTCAGTCATTTATTACATTGCCCATAGATTTATTTTTATGAATTTGGCAGCCATTTAACCGAGAAAATGCTACCTTGTTTAAAGCATCTGGAACCTGTGTAAACATGTGAAGCAACTGTATATTTCCTTAAAAATATTTGTTACTGGCCAGCAGAGGCTGAACCAGGAGTGTCAGATCGAACATTTAATTCAATGCAAAATCAGGAATAGAAAGCAAAGAAAAAAGGGAAAGAAAGATTGCATTGGGAGAGAGGGGGGAAAAAAAAATCACGTCTCCTTTTAACTTAATTCTACAATTAAGATAACAATTAAGATTTAAAAGAATGAGACTCCATAGTGTTAAATTAATTTTCCGTGAGAGAGAGGTTGTAGGGTAATAATTATGACTCATCATGCTATTAAAGGCTTATTATACTAGGTTGGACCACTTTTAACATTATCTAGTAAGTTTGGTACATTTCTATTAACTAAATTCAGCAACTTCCTGCTAGTTCAAAGCCAAGTCTCTCAGCAAGATGCAATTATCATGCAACTTTAAGAAACGCAGAGCATCAGGGATAACAATGTTATGATTTGCAAATCAAACTGCACACTTGTAGTCGCTGGAAATTGCTGTTCAATTCACATATTAGTATTGATGAACCTAGATAACCTCATAATCATGTTTACCACAAAATGCAGTCAAATTTCTGATTTTGTTTCATGCCCAAAGCCCAGTTTGATAACTCTAAATTATGTTCCATCCCCTAACTGCCTGTGGTGGAATCCATCACATCAAGGTAACGGCTCATGACATAGACATTTGCAATGTCATTATGATTTTTAAAGGATGGCCAGAAGGATGAGTTTCAGTATAACTTTCAATCTGAGGAATATCAATATGAAATATAGCAAGGGTTAGTTACTTATTAATACTGCTTCAAAATCAGACCCCTCTGATGGACAGCCTTTGCATCCTGGTTAGATATATTTCTCTCCTACATCACTACCTGATTGATAGTGCCGCATATCCAGAATTGGGAGCATTATTAATCCCAATGTCAGCTCTATACAGTAGGCTGCAGGATTGATTCAGCTCTCAATGCAGCTTTTAAGCTTTAATCTGTGGAGCGCTACAGATTTTGTAGATGGTCATCACTAGGATAAAGTTAACGACAACTTTATAGTCATTGAGCTTGTTCCTTTAATCTGGCAGAAATCCATAAGTTTTGTTCAATGCCATACTTGGATAAAACACAAAAGAAATTGCAGTTACTTAAATAAAGCAGATAACTATGTTGAATGAAGTCAATCCAATCTATAAGATTTTGGAATAAGAGTTAGATGGTTAATGGTTCTGAAGTTTGGAAATACAATTCAGAAATTTATTTCGTGTTTTTACCAGTGATTATGAAATCACAAATATAACAATGCATTTGCAATTACTCTGCATATTCTATGTAGGTTGGTTATGAATTTTCTGTAAATGATAAAAAAAAATCAAAGAATGGGATTATGAAAATTAGAAAATCTATTGTATAAATATTTTCCAATTGTTACAATCATAGTGAAAACAGACTACTGATATTTAACTTCTATCATTTGATTGTAATACCCCCAAGACTTTCATGGACTGAAAACGGTGTTAGTAAAGGACACTACTGACCTAAAATGGTTACTGTGATTACCTGATACACACTTGTAACATACATGGAATATAGAAAACCATCTGCATTGGAATTAGCGTTTCAATCAAGAGGTACTAAAACTCAGTGAGGTGAGCATGTATAACAGGGCAACCAGAAATGGAGACAGTACTCCAGAAGAGGCCTCACCAACATCCTGTACAACCTCAACATGACTTATTTACCAAAATTCACTGGACTCTGGAGTGGTTCCCGCAGATTGGAAAACAACCAAGGTGACGCCACTGTTTAAAAAAAGGAAGTAGACAAAAAGCAGGCAACTATAGGCCAGTTAGCTTAATTTCGGTAGTGGGGAAAATGCTTGAATCTATCATTAAGGAAGAAATAGTAAGACATCTGGATATAAATTGTCCCATTGGGAACACCCAGCATGGGTTCATGAAGGGTAGGTCATGTTTAACTAATTTGGTGGAATCCTTTGGGGACATTACTTGCATGGTGGACAATGGGGAACCTGTGGATGTGGTGCATCTAGTTTCCAGAAGGCATTTGACAAGGTGCCACGCCAAAAGCTGCTACATAAGATAAAGTTGCACGGTATTACAGGTAATGTATTGGCATGGATAGAGGATTGTTTGACTAGTAGAAAGCAAAGAGTACGGGTAAATGGGTGTTTTTCTGGTTGGCGGTCAGTGGCTAGTGGTGTGCCTCAGGGATCAGTGTTGGGACCTCAATTGTTTACAATTTACATGGATGATTTGGAGTTGGGGACTAAGTGTGGTGTGTCAAAATTTGCAGATGACACTAAGGTGAGTGGTAGAGTAAAGTGTGCAGAAGACACTGAAAGTCTGCAGAGGGATATAGATAGTCTCAGTCAGTGGGTAAAGATCTGGCAGATGGAGTACAATGTTGATAAGTGTGAGGTCATCCATTTTGGTAGGAATAACAGCAAAATGGACTATGTTTTAAATGGTAAAAAATTGCAGCACGCTGCTGTGCAAAGGGACTTGGGTGTCCTTGTGCATGAATCGCTGAAGGTGGGATTGCAGGTGCAGCAGGTAATTAAAAAGGCAAATGGAATTTTGTCTGCCATTGCTCGAGGGATGGAGTTTAAAAGCAGGGAGGCAATGCTGCAGCTGTATAGGGTCCTGGTGAGGCCACACCTGGAGTACTGTGTGCAGTTTTGGTCTCCTTACTTGAGAAGAGATATACTAGCTCTGAAGGGGATGCAGAGGAGATTCACTCGGTTGATTCCAGATTTGAGAGGGTTGGATTACGAGGAGAGACTGAGTAGACTGGGATTATACTCATTGGAATTCAGAAGAATGAGGGGAGATCTTATAGAAACATATAAGATTATGAAGGGAATAGATAAAGTGGAGGCAGGGAGGTTGTTTCCGCTAGCAGGTGAAACTAGGACTAGAGGGCATTGCCTCAAAATAAAGGGAAGCAGATGTAGGACTGAGGTCCGGAGGAACTTCTTCACCCAAAGGGTCGTGAATCTGTGGAATTCCCTGCCCAATGAAGCGGTTGAAGCTACCTCACTGAATGTTTTTAAGGCAAGGCTAGATAAATTTTTAAACAGTAAAGGAATTAAGGATTATGGTGAGTGGGCGGATAAACGGAGCTGAGTCTCAAAAAGATCAGCCATGATCTTATTAAATGGCGGGGCAGGTTTGAGGGGCCAGATGGCCTACTCTTGCTTCTAGTTCTTATGTTCCCAACTCCTACGTTCAAAGTTCTGAACAGAAATGCCCTGCAATCTTCTGGCATACGAGTTTTGAAAGATTGGAGTCAGAGGCTTTGTTCCTTCGCCTCCAACTGCCCTCCCACAAGCTGGTTGGGCTGTGTACCTTCATCAGTATCACTCTTTATTTATAATTACCCCATCTAGTTGTTCCAATTCCATACAAAGTGTTTTCAGATATTCTTCAATGCTGAAGACAGTGTACAAATGCATGTTGGTGCTCCCCCCACAGGCAGTTTTGATTATAGCAGTTTGCTGTCGTATATGTAGTTTGCATATATTTTAAGTCCAAACAAAAATTTGTCTCAGCTCTTGTTGTGAGAATCCCTGTTATGAAAACAGATGGGTAAATCCAGATTTATTTCAGAGCATAATAATGACAGAAAGAAAGGTGCATTAATGTGTTGTGAAGTGGGTAAATCTAATTTGCAGCTTTACCTTTTAGAACGTTTTCACTGAACTATGGCCAGAGGAAATTGTGATTGCTTGTGTAAATGAGGAACGAAGACAAACGTTAGCTGAAAGAAAGAATTACACATAGATTATGGTGTGAATCCACAGTATGTCTACTCATATCAACAGTAATCATACAACACAAGATACGCGCATCACACAGAAAATAGTGATAGAAGTTAGTGAAGAAGGTAGATGTCACTCTGTTTCAACTCGGGCAACTTGGAAAAGAAAGAGAGAAGAACATCTTTGCAAAAGCAATGTCATAGGAAGTCATACACAGCAGAGAGGTGACTAAAGGCAGAATCGAAATTTGAGCCACTGCTGCTTGAGGACTTCAAAAGTGTCACAACTCCTCTAAGAATAGATTAACCAATGAACTGTTTGTCCTAAACAGGACCTATACTTGACATTAATAAATGACTGTAAGAGATACCTTGGAATGCAGACTGCAAGTACACTATTGGAGATTGGAACTAGCACAGTGCAGGAATGTTTATTCTTTGTCATCGGCTCTGCACAATACAAGTTACAATCTCCAATATAACAACTAACAACAGAGGTGAAGTACATGAACTTTCTGTCCTTGGTAAAGTTGCCTGCAACAGCACTTTGAATATGATAGGAGGAAAGGAAGAAAGAACAAGAAAAGTGAATCTGACTATTTCAAATTCACCAACAGTTTTTGATTAAAGTATCTGTAAATCAAGTAGAGATAAAAGTAAATAATCTTTTAGTCCTGATTTTTTATTAATCTTTGTCCCAATTGTCCTTTGGTTGACGTTGCATTTAATGATCAGAAGCGGATAACACAGCAAGAAATGAGATCATCCAATATTGATCTAATTTTGGTTTCTAGGATTTCTGAACTTGCATATTGTTTATGCCCCTGGAACTTCATTTGAAATCTTCCTTCGAAGAATATAATCAGCTCAAAATCATTTCTAGAACAGACAAGAAATTATGTTAATACATATTTAGAGAAATTCACTTGAATGAATGGGATGAATTTTACCAGTCCTTTAGGGACAGACTCGAAGATGGAAGGCAGAACAGGTATCCCAGATAGTTTCCTGTTGCCATGCCATTCACGCATGCCAGGAAGGGTGACCTAGAGCCAGTGCACCAGTCAAGGTACCAGTGGAGTCACTTGAGTGGCCAATTCTTGGCTTCTTCCCACTGCTGCTAGAATTTGACTGCAACTGACAGGCCATGAGCACCAGGCAAGACCTGACATTGAGGACAGCACCTCTGTAGCAACTATTTGGCCCATGGAAGGGTCCCAGTAGTAACAGCTGCCCTGAAACAACGGTGCCACTGGCCCTCAGTAAATCCTCCTGGTTGACTGGCTCTGATGCCTTAGGACTCCACTTTTCCGACTTTGTGTGCTCACGGCCTTTGCTGCAACTTCACTGTATAGATGCTGAACCTTCATTGCATAGGAGTTGGCCTAAAAGTAGTCAGCACGGGTGATGGTGCTGCTGAGACTGGCAAGCAGCTAATCCACTGATTGGACTTACAGCTCTTGGGGTGTGGGGTAGGAGCTTTGGGGTAGGGGGTGGCAGAGGGAAGTCACTTGCCTTAATGGGCTGCCACTGGAAAAACACAGCCTCAAGTCTCTCTAGCTGCTGAAACAGGGCCACTTCCTGCTTTTAACCTCAGCAGCAGAATGCCTGCATTAAAGTCACGCGTCTATAAAACCACTCTATTGTTACATTTAATCAATAAGATGTACTTGAAGATTTTGCAGCTGAACAAAAAGGAAATCAGAGTACCAATAGCACATTTGCTTCGCAGCCAACAGAAAACCATGCAAGGCTCTACATAAATAAACTATGCTATCCTTACAGCCATTTATCATTTCCTACACCAACTGAGGTCACAATGAAGGTCACACCTTCTTGGCCACATCACTTGCCTGAGGCATGGTGACCCAACGGTTAAACCACCGCCAATTGTCTCTCTCTAATGAGAGAACAGCCCAACAGTCCTCTGGGACTATGATGACATTACCTTTGCTCTTTTTTTAAGTCACAGATTGTTCTTAGTTAAAAACACCTCAGGTAAGATTTAGTAACAATGGATGCGGGTTAACTGAGTGTTAACGGCTTCAATAAAGGCATATACTTTCATCTTCCTTTTAGGAATCACATTTTCTGTTCAGAATCAAGAAGGCACTTCCTTTTAGAATGCTTCAATGGAGCTTTCACTCATTGAAGTTGATAGTAGAACTGCTTTTTCTATTCCACAGATTGAGAGGACTTCTTCACTTTGATTTGGTTACTTGTAAAACAGCCCATTTTTCCATGTACCAAAGTTTTCCACATTCAATAAACCAATCACTTCCAGGACTTCAAAAATACTCAGATATTGATTGTTTCCAACAGCGACAGCCATCTCCCACACTCATCCACCCCTAAGAAATGAGTACCTTTTGGTTGTTCCTCATAATTTATTTGCCTGTGGCAGAAAAAAGAAAGATAGAGGGTAGGATTATTGAATTTAGTGATAAATCCTCTGAAGGCTTTGATTGCATATTTAATATTTGCTGTTGCACACTTATCAGCTACAAATAAAAGTGTTCAGAGCTAATTATATTTTTTTCTGAATGGCAATCTTGATTCAGCACCAACATATAATTACTCAGAAACTACAACATGAAAATACCATTCCACCAGCAAATCCATGTTTGTGCGTATATTCCAATTGAACAGTCATCCTTGTCCCACTTGCCCTGTCTTTTCCATTTCCTTTTATTTCGCTTTCCTGCAAACATACACTGAATGCACTGTTCAATGTTACCATGGTTTCTGCTTCAATCAGTTGCTTTGGTGCTGTACTGAACAGACTCAATCTTCTGTGCAAAACCGATTCTCCTTCTCTCTGTCCTTAACTTCAACAGTTAATGCTGAATCTATTTTATTTCCTCCAAAACCTAGAACAGTCTGTTTGTAACTATTCAGTCATATCCTTTTGCTTCCTTAATTTTAAGTAGCTCTATCAAATCAGCCTGTTCGTTCTGTTCTGATGAAAAAGCCCACATATTCAGGAGGCAATCCTGAACCACCATTAAGCCGGAGGAAATTTAATATTGGTGCATAAATTTGTTGAAGCTGAACTCAGTTTACAAAAGATTGAACAACTTAATCAAAAAGTCCCTACTGTGTGGAAACAGGTTGTTTGGCCCACTGAGTCTAGACAAACCCTCCAAAGAGCATCCCAAACAGACCCTACCCACCACCCTGCATTTCCCATGGTTAATCCACCAACCAGCACATCCCTGGACATTAGGGGCAATTCAGTATGGCCAATCCACCTAGCCTGCACATCTTTGGATTACGGGAGGAAACTAGTGCACTCAGAGGAATCGCACACAGACACAGGAAGAATGTGCAAACTCCACACAGACAGTCACCTGAGTCACAGCAGTGCTAACTATTGAGTCACCATGCCACCCAATCATCTAACATGATGAACATCATGTACATAAAAAGTCTTGTGCCACAAAAGCATAGTCTACCATATTGATGAACCCTTCATCATGATTGCCTAAATATCTGAAGCAGGCATTCTGCTTTCAGTCTGAAAATGCTGATGCTGAAACATCGGTGCTGAACCCCTTTGCAGAATTCAGAAGTGATTAACCATTCACATACAATTGTTGGCCAACTAGGACGTTATATTAGTACATCTGCCAAAATCTGTTATTTTGACTCCAAAACAGCAAGTAGGAACAACATCCGTTCATTCTATTAACATTCCTATGGTCCTTGTGCAACTTGAGTCTTGAGCCGGGTGTTCAATGAAAAGAGAGCTGCACAATCCAGAGTAGAAACTTCTTCAGATTAAAGAGCTGCAAGCTCAGACACAGTCACATTACTTTCAATCCTTGTAAGCTGCAGTATGGGCAGAATTCACAGGCAAGGTCAAAAAAGATTGACAACAGAGTGCTGACAGATATAATGGGTTCTAGAAGCAAAGGGGAGAGGGGCAATGGCCCTGGTGATGTTCCTTCACTACAATATGGGTATTCTGTTGAAGGAGGTGAGCATAAAGCAGCTTACCATGTTTAACACAACAGGGCACCGACATAGCTCATGCACCATGCTGAGCAGGAGATACTATTCAGACTGAATGTTAGGTGTAGGAAATACAGGTCAATATGAGACTAGGTAAAATCTACTAAGGAGCCTAGACAATTTTATTTTCTTTGAAACTTTGGACTTGATGCACAGCTACATAAAATTTTACAGTGCAGAACAGACAATGAGGTCCAACAGATCTGTGCTTCTGTCTTTGTTCCACCCAGTTTCCTGCCACCTTCATTCACCTAACTCTGTTATTATATCCTTCTAGCCCTTTCTTCCTCATTCTTTAACTAATTCTGTGGAACTTATTTAACTAATTCTATGCTATTTACTTCAAACACTCCATCAGGTTGGAGACCTTATGATGCACTGGGTAGTGTCCATGTCTCTACACCAGAAGCTCTGAATTCAAGTCCTCCTCCAAGACTTGATGACCAATAAGGCCAAACAAGTTCAGAATTGTTCCAATCCAATTTCAAGTAATAAGAGTGGAAGAGGTTCCTGGTCAGAAATGTGATGGAAGAAAAATTGGACCATCTTCTATTACCATTCATAGCTCTGAATCACAACATGCATGTATGTGATTTGATCCCAAAATAACTTCACAAAGGTCAGTATCCCATCTTCAAGTCACCATTTATTTACACATGGAGAGTCCTTGACACTGATCCAGCTCCCTCACAGCCAACCCTCAGAATGAGCAGGATGTCTAACACTCCTGTTTTTATCGATCAGCCACGGCTCCTGGATTGGCCCAGATTAACAGCCCCAGTTAGGGAACCCATGTTCAGTGATGCCCACTTGGCTGGCTTTGTTACATTCTCTGTTGTAGCTGGGGTAGATGTGGGATCTGTCTCCTTGCCCTATGATAGAGATCATAATGTTGTGTGTTGGACCTGCCTTTGGACTGAGAACTGTAGAAAATGACTCTCTGTGATCGCCCACTTATCCACATTATTTATACCCAATCCCTCTCTTTGATCTTAAGAACAATCCCCTCATTGTTTGTTCATTTTATTCCTGCAGCTACTTATATCCTAGAAAGGGAGATGGAGAGAGGCCTAGAGACACTGAAAGCAAGAAAGAAGAGAGATGCATGCGGAAAAGTGGAAAAAGCAAGAAGCAGCCTGACGAAAACTTACAGAATGTGAACAGACAGGGAATGAAGTAAAAGATAAAAAAGAGAGAAAAACAGCACTGAGTCAACTGAAATTCACACACACCATTAAAAAAAGTCAACTCAGATTTCTATCAAAGAAAGTCATCAACAGTTTAAAAATGTATGACTTTTTCATTCAGGATAAATACTTGAATTCAACTCTCTCTCCATCGTGGACACAAAATTCACATACTTACCTCTCACACATTACAGTGGATAAATATATCTCAAAGGGTTAGCGTTTTGCCTGTAAAGTTACTTAAGAAATTCTGTAAAACCTACCTCAGGTCAGGTTTTTGATTGCTACTTCTTAGACTTCCTCTGATTTGGAGTCAATTTGCTGTCTGATTCTCCTTCTACCAAAGTCTAGGGATTCTTTTTCTACATTAAAAGGGTGCAATATAAATGTATGTAACTAGACTTAATCAACTTATTTTCTATGAAATCCTGCGTCATTGAACAAACTGAAGGAAAAATGCAAGGCTTTTTTGGCGCAAACATGAAAACAACAAACTTGGAAGGGAAGAATTGATCTTTTTCAGTCTACTCTCAAATTAATCAAATTACCACAGAGCCGTTTTTCTAACACAAAAAGACAGCATGCATGGAACATACTTGGAACCTTCCTATTCTTCACTTACCAAGATCTTAATTTATCTAAGCAACACAAAGAATTGAATGATCAAGCTGTGACTATTAATTTGTGTATGTCAGGGACAAGATTAATATCTTTATTTATTTAAAGAAACAGTTGGTGGTAGCCTAGTTATAAAAGCAGCAAAAGGTGAAAACCTATTTCCCAAGTACAAGGTACAGTCTTGCCTGCAGTCAACTCCCGGCCTAATGCATCGAATCAAAGCTGACACTTCAGGGGAGTACTGGAAGTGTTCCCTCTCAGATGGGACTTTAAACTAATGTCTCATCTGCCTGCTAAGGTGAACATAAAAGATCCTATGGCACCTAGTCAACTATAAGTGGGAATTCTCATGCTACTGTGGCTTACATTAACTCACAGCCAACATTGCCAACAAAAAGATTAATTGTTCCTTTTGCCAAAATAATCACAACTCTTACGTCAAATGATGCTTCATAAATGCAAGTTCTTTACAGCTTGGATTTGAATCCTACATCAGCCAAAGCTGTCCATCACTCTCATGATAATGTGCTGCTGAATTGTTGAAATCTGCACATAATGATTTCTACATTTTGCACATCTCACATATTACACTGACATTTTCTCTTTCTTCATTCACAGGTAATGGATATCACCGGTTGGCCAGCATTTATTGCCCATTCCTAATTGCCCAGAGGGCAGTTCAAAAGTCATTGAATGTATGTGTGTAGTTTGTGATATGTGCAAACTGTAAAAATTAAGAATGATGAACCCATAAAACTATATTACAATAAGCACGAAGAGATAACCAAATATTAGACTTTGTATTTAGTAATTACATTTTTATAGAGTTACAGGTTTACAAGCACATAGTAAACAATAAGGTAAACCAATAACTTTAGCTTGGAAAAATATTGATAGTTTTATTTCGTTCATTGTCAGAGTACGGACATTCCTGGTGTGACTGTTGTTGACTGCTTACCACAGTTTATTCCGAGGTTTAACAAAAATGGATGTATTGCGAAGGTACATTAGATAACAGGTAATTGTCAGTCACAATGGTATGGAACCAGAGGCACATCGACCAGACTGAGTCAAGATGGTAGATTTCCCTCCACAAAATACAATAGTGCAATAAGATTCTTGAAAGCACTAAGTGCATTTATACATTCGCTCATTCAGTAGTTTGGCTAATTTAAGGATTTTTTTTATTCTTTTGGGTTTCATTTAATAATAATTGCTTCAGGTTTTACTCACTAATGCCACCTTGCACTTTTTTAGTACAATAAATTGAACAGTAGGACAGAACTGGCGTTATGTAGAAAAATTCTTCAGACTGATTGGTAATTAGTGTTGTATCCTGTGAATGCATGCTTTCAGTGGTGCTTGATAGATTGCCTGCAACTTACAAAAAAAGGGGATGATTGCTGATGAAGTGCGCAAGCATGTCACAACTTAAGAACACTCCACAATTAGATTAAATACATTTATGCATGAGTGGCAATGACAGATATTTTGATTGTGGTGAATACCATCATCACCCATTTTCCAGAGTGGATCTTAATTAGCAGTAATTCTGATTCTAGCAGGTGGCATTTGAGAGACTGCTGAAGTCCATAAATTAGTCCTAAGTGTTCAGAATAATTAAATGTTTTTTTCCTATTATTCCAAATAGGAATACAATATGTATTGAAGAAAACTAATACATAAATCCATGGAATCAGTGCCTGCAGATTTCCACCCATCTAATCTATATTTCTTTGAAATGCAACTTATAACCTGGGCAGGAAGATTTGGAAAGCACCATTACAAACAAAATATTTAATACGATGAGCAAACTCAAAGTTCCTCATAATTTTATTCCTATTCATCCTTGCAATGAATTCTTGAATTGAATGCTAATGAACTGAAAACTGTTAAACAACTCATTGGAAGATAAGAAACGGGACCAGTAGTAGTGCATTCCACCTCTGCTCTGCTGTTTAACTAGATCCTGGCTTACCATTTATCTCAATACTATTTCCCCACACAATCCCATAGATATACAGATACTAAAAATATTAAAAGATATCAGTATCAGTATTGAATATACTCAATGATTGAGATTTCACAGTCCACTGGAAAAGAGAATTTCAAAGATTTACCACCTTCTAAGCCAACAAGTTCCTTCACATATCATTCCTAAGTGGAAAACCTTTTATTCTGAGATTGTGTCCCCAAATTCTAGATACTTCCACACACCCCAAAGCCAGGGGAAATATCCTTCCTAGATATACCCTATTGATGCCTGTGAGAATCTTGCATGCTCAAGTAAGATCACATCTCATATGTCTAAACATAAGAAATACAGGCCTGAATTCCTCATAAGGCAATCCTGCCATCACAGGAATTAGTCTGGGGAACCTTTATTTCACTCCCATAAAACATAAAATATCAGAAATGTGGGATCAAAGGGAAACAAAGAGTTGAAAAGCTGCTCTAAAGAGGTGACTTTCAAAAATATTCAACAGAGAGTGACAATCTTTGTAAAGTGAGATCAGATAAGTATTTATACTGTCCAGTCTTTAAAATGAAAACTGGTCTTTAGTTTAGCTAACAGTATTTAAAGCATAAGGAAAGAGATCAGGTTCCTGATGCATATTTGTAGTCTTTAAACAGAAAGAGGGTAATTTAATGGTAAGTCATGGCAGGGCAGCACGACTCTGTGGAATGCTCTAACTATGAGATGTAGGAAGTTATGGTCACTTCCAATAAGGTAAATAGCAAAGGTCTATTCACTAGGGTGGGGGAGTTCAAAACTAGGGAGCATATTTTTAAGATGAGAGGAGAAAGATTGAAAAAGGGACCTGAGGGAAAACATTTTCATGCACAGGGTGGAATGAACTGTCAGAGGAAGTGGTAGATGCAGGTACTGTTACAACATTTAAAAGACATGCATACAGGTACATGAATAGGAAAGGTTTAAGATGGATATGGATCAAATACAGACAGGTGAGAATAGTTTAATTTGGGAAACCTGGTTGGCATGGATGATTTGAACTGAAGGGTCTGTTTCTGTGCTGTAAGACTCTATGACTGTACAACAATATCAGAATGATCAATTGTATAGGAAGTTTATCCAGTTGCAGCTACTGGAAATCAAAAAAGAATGTCAGTTCATTGCAATCCATATATTAATTCTTTAAATGCTAGCCATTGCCTGTCCATCAGCATACGTTTTAATGTGGTTTTCCAATTTCCCATCTAATTTGCCCCTCATTCTAATTCTTTTGCTTAGATTTAAGACATTTTTCATAGTTTCAGATTAAACAAAATCAATTTCAAACTTGATGTAAAATTCTATCGTATTACATTCACTTTTTCCAAGACACTCCTTTACAATGAGATTATTAATTAGCCATTTCTCATTGAGTATTGTGCAATCTAAAATAGCCTATTCTCAACTTGGTTTCTCAACATATTGTTCTAGAAAGCCATCTTGTAATATTCCAGGAATTCATCCTTCACAGCATTTGTGCTGATTAAGTTTAGCTAGACTAGATGTAAATGGAAGTCCTCTAGAATCACTGTATTATCCTTGTCACACCCATCTCTAACTCCCTGATTTATACTGTGCCACAACTGGTTGATGCCTGAAGTAACTTCTACAACGTTTGATGTTGCAAACTGATTCTGCACATTGACTTTCAAATCTAAGACCCTTTCATACTAATGTGCCAATCTCACTCTTTATTAATAGAACAACACCAGCTCCTTCTCCATTTTACTCCTCTTTTCTGAATGTTAAACACACCTGTAATTCAGTTCCTGGTCTTAGTCGTGCGGTTGCCAGGTCTCTGTGATGGCAATTAAATCACTCTCATTTCCTTCTATTTGTTCCCAGTAATGCATTTACTTTGTTAATATTGTACATTCAGATTGAGTACCTTGACTGCAGCTTATTATTATTTTTGAAACCTCTAGCCCTACGTACTGATGCATTCTTAAGTTTATTCACTCTGACTCTTCCCAGCACACTCAAACCGTCGATTTCCTTTCTTTATCGTGCTCTCTTTTGCCTTGTCCCTTCTCTTTAAATTATGACATTTTCTCAACTTGATTCCTCACCCTCACTACCAGCTACAAGGTCTTCTTTTACCACTCTGTTTATGCAACTCACTAGAACACTGGTTCCTGGGTAGTTCAGGTGAAAACTGTCCAATTCGCACTGTTCCCACATTTGCCAGTACGTGTGCAAATGTACCATGAATTGAAACCCTTTCGCTCACACCAGTCATTGAGGCCACACGTTTAACTCTCTAATCTCACTGCCCCAATCCAATTTCATTTGTGTAATAATCCAGAGATTGTTACCTTTGAAGTTCTGCTTTTCAATTCTGCCTCTAGCTGCTCAAATTCTCCAAACAGAACCTCAACAAATGTTAGACTTCATTTGAAGTGTCCTAGTTAAGGCAAGTTAGGGATACTTACCAGTCAATCTTCTGAATCTAATAAGATTCTGTAAAAGGATCACTGGATCTGAAACATTAAATCTCTTCTCTCTACAGAGAGTTTTGCCAGCAATTTCTGTTTTTGTTTCAGATTTCCAGCACCTGCAGTTCTAACATAACAAACTTTACTTGTATTTACTATTACTTTCTTCTTAATAAACCCTACTGCTATCAATAAAACCTTACAATTACAAAACAAGTCAGAGTTTTGAGAGATGAATGAAAGATAAATCACCTGTCAGCTACATATTTTCCTGCAATGTTACAATTTGATTTTTTTCACAGAACTTGGTCAATCTGCTCTGAAGCTATAGATTGAACAGGTATGAACTAGATGGCTCTATTATGTGCCGCTGCCTGTCACATTAGTAAATCATTTACATTTTTCTCTTGTAAATTCTCACTCCATGAGCATAATGAAATCACAGTTTGTTAATAGACAGCCAACAGTTGTAACAGCTGATTGCTGAGTGGTCATTTTTCTCAACTCTGCTTTCTGAAATCAGAGCTGAAATTAACATGCCCATCAGGGTGTACACATATCTGGTAACGTCTCACTGAACTGGGGAACTGACAGCAGAATATTACAATATTGAGGATTTTCACTTGTAGTGACGTTAACTGCAAAAGCTAAATTGAGGCACATTTTCTTATCAAAACCAATTTGCCTAGAAACTGATGGCAAATGTTCAGTAAAAGTTTTTGAATCATATTGCTCTAGCAATGATCATTTGTGAGATATGGAATTCTGTAGAAGTTGGAAAGAATATTTTATGCTACATTTATAAAGCTCTTTGGCCTTCTAACATGTTATACATGTTTTACAAAAGATCATTCAGGGCACTCTGAAACTAGCCCTCTCACCTTAAATGTTCTACTTGTGGCATTCTTGAAACGTTTTGCAAAACTACGTTCTCTATCATCCAATTGAATATTGCATTGGATTGGTAGTTGAAAGCACTTGGGAAAATAAGTTGCTTTCATGTTGAAAAGAGGGACCCCTCAATTGGTGAGATGGCAAACGCATTGGAGGAAAGAAGATCTAGTGGTGCTGATCCTTCAAGTGTTCTCATGACCAGGATATGGCTGACAAGAGGAAATTGATTGAACATCTCTAGTTACAGTGAGGTGGTAGTGGTTGGCCTTCACTTTCAATCTCTACTGTGGTGCTATACCCTGGAGAATTTTGGATAAGATGTTTTATCACTTACAATCACCAAGGAAGAAGGAACAGTAGTACGCATGTAAGTCAAGATGACATAAAATGTCTCACAGATCAGTCAGTCTTTTTCTGATGACTGTTCATTATTTTGGATGAAGAGTTTGTCTCTTTCTCCGCAGATCCTGCTTGATCTGTTGACTGTATTCCAGAAAATATTCTGTTCTCCCCATGTCTGCGTGGCTTTCCTCCAGGTGCTCCGGTTTCCTCCCACAGCCCAAAGCTGTGCAGATTAGGTGGACTGGCCATGTTAAATTGTCCATAGTGTTCAGGAATGTGTAGATTAGGTGGGTTATAGGGGGATGGGTCTGGGTGGCATGCTCTGAGGGTCAGTGTGGTCTTGTTGGGCCGAAGGGCCTGGTTCCACACTGTAGGGATTCTATGATCTATGATCTGTAATATTCTGTTCACAAAATAGGTGGCAAAAGGGAAAAAAGAACTGCTGGATAAAATGAGGCCTTGGAAAATGTGTTGTTGAATATGCTATGGTACAAAACATATCAAACCATGAACTACTGAAATAGTTCCCTTTCCCCCCATGGTAAATGATTGGATTTGCATTTAGTATGAAGGTTGCATTAGTGATTAAACACACTCTGTTTTACAATATGATCATTCTTCTGCTTAAATATTGGTGCAAATGCTGACTAATATAACCTGTGAACCTCAGGATTATTTATCGATCAAATATGTCAACCTGACAGTAAAAGGGGCACCTTTATTTAGCTGGAACAAATAAGAGACAGTTGACATTATAGTCCATCTCCTGCATTATTGTTATTGGTTGCAAAAACTGAACATAGGATATGTTTAACCAGCTGGTCTAAGATGTCCCAAGGCCAGGAGCTAAGAATTCTAAGTAGTAGGAAATATATTCATTTTCAGAACACTTCTATAAAAGAGTCTTGATTTCTTCTGCAAGATATACCCAAATTTGATTCTATAATGCAATGTCAGTTAAACTGTCAAAAATAATCAGTGAAGCCATTTTCAGTAGAATGGAATTAGAATAATACAATCATTCTACAATTGGGAGCTTTTTGTAAGAATTACTGTGCACAATGATCTCCATTTTGTTCTTACTTGCCTCTTGGTATTAACTTTTGCTTACAGATTGTTTCCACACAAAATAGCAAAGCAAGCTGGTGCACTGGATCCCATCTGAAGTGTATGTCCATCTGCCTGAATGGTCATCTCACAGAGTCAGTTATTCCAAACTGGCAGCAATTCCCTTTACCCATCATTTCACTTATATTAATACTTGGGCTGCCCATGATCCTTATTGCTGGTCAAGCTATTTTAGCAACAGTCTGTCCACTATTCAATCTATTTTACCGACAGTTTCATTTGCTGTGAAATCTAAACTACCACTACATGTATTCACGTTTCAGCCTAATGAACACTACCAGGGGTAGGAAGCAGAGGTTGAAAATATAATGTACATCAGGCATATCAAAGAGTTGTTTTACAGAGATCATCAAATGCCTTTTCAAATACAGGGGAATACCTTGATCAAGCAACCAGTAATCCATATGGCTGACTACTGCACTGTTTCTACACTGTGAAATAATGTGTAAATCATAATATATCACTAATTTTACATTGCATTTTTGTCATAAGTTTTCCCTGATGGTTCTTATTGATCTTTCCCAGTTAAATTTAATTATAGCCAGGTTTCAGAGATATTTTATTAATGATATCATTGACGACTAGAAATTAAATTGAGGATTCCAAAACCCATTTATTTCAGGACCCTAAGCACTCTTACGGAAAGGGCAATCAGTATATTTACATTTTAATTTCAGGTTTCTAGTGAGGAGAGGTTCTAATCTCTAATGGGTCTGTTGGCTCTCTCTGATTGTCTTACAGATATTTTGCCGATGTTATTTTAATAAGTATGGTTACGTGTAGATCCCTCCAAACTAACTGACCTTAAATTTTCATTCGGTGTGAAATTCAGAGAGGAAACATGGGCCCAAATGTTACTTTGAGATTTGGCTGCTTTCATTAACCCCCTGTAATATAACTTAAATCTTGGATTTAACAGCATGGCTTCATCCCAATAATTCATAATAATCAGATACCTAGGTCAGTGAAGTTTCCTGCTGTCCCCCAGCATCATCACCAAATGTTGTTGAGTGGGAGATGTCTGTTAGTTCAGAATTCAGTGCCTTATATGACCCGATCGGAATATCAGGGTTACGAGTGACTGGAGCTTGCTGGTCTTTATGTTGCAGTGAATACTTTATTTCCGGATGAAGACTTTAACTAAGTGCTCACACATTCTGTTTTGTTTTTGTTTACTGTTTCAGTTGAGAGGAGGTGGTGGTGGAATTGTAAACTCACTGGAGTGGTAATCCAGGGCCCTATGCCAATGCTTTGGGAATACAAATTCAAATCCCACCATGGTGGATGGTGACAGTTGAGTTCAATAAAATTTGTAATTAACAAAGCTAACCTACTTGGTGACCATCTGGCTATTGTGAATTGTTGTAACCACCCATCTGGTTTGCAAAAATCCTTTAGGAAAGAAAATCTGCTGTGCTCACCTGGTCTGGTCTACATGTACCTCCAGATTCACAAACCTGTGGTTAGCTCTTAAATGCCCTTTGAAATGGTCTAATGGAGTCACTCCAAGAACATGTAGGGATGAGCAACAAATACTGTCCTTGCCAGCGACGCCCAAATCCCATGTATGAATTTTTTTGAAAAAACATTTATTTTTCGTGCTCCAGCTGTTTAGGAACAATTGCAAACAGACTTCAGGCCCCTCCTATTTCTTCTGCACATTCTCAGAAAGGGGCACTCTTTCTTTGCACCTACTTGAAGTAAATACTAGCTCATGTCATTATCATTGGATTCCTTCATCTCAATCTTTCTCCTGTAATCTACATTCTTTCCCCTGTCACTGTACACAAGTCTTTGCCTTCCTCCGGTTTTCACCCTACATCAAGCATCTTGTGTGTGTAGCCCGTTTTGTGCTAGGCCCATGTTCCCTGGTAAAGCTTACTGATGTCAGCTAGTGTGGTTCCCTCACATGGGCAAGCTGGGCAGACCACAAAATCTATATCCCTTACTGCATCAAGCAATGTACTACACTGTCTTGCAACTCTAGTTATGAATGAGACTTCTCATGAACTGAGAGGACTTGGCTATCTGCCTGGAACAAAGTATACAAAGAATGACTTTGCTTATGAAGTACCCATGCTACCGAAGCAAGACATACCCACCAGAGCTTCCAGGAAGAAGTCTATGATAATTAGGTATATACGTCATATATTTGGACAGGTTTGTGATTATAGGTTTTTCTTGCATTTGACAAGACTGTGAATTCAAATATATTTCCAGCAAGCTGTGATGTTAATGAAAATTTTTGCCCAGCTCATGGATGCAAAGAATAATCAGAAGGTTTCTGAAAACCCAACACCAAAACTTAAATCTGGCGTGTGGAATCTGAATTTTGATTTCCCAACTAATTAACATTTCCCTCTTGCCTTTCTAAATGTGGCAGGTGGCCAAAAAGTTTCTGCCTAAACCAGCCAATTACCCAACACCTTAAGGAGAAGATGGTTTAAGGAGAAGATGGTTTAAGATTTGACGGTAATCTTTCACACACGCAATATTAACTTGCTTGTTTCATTTTTCGTTATTGAGCCACCTGCAATTTATGTTAGCAGCATTACTCTTCTCCTTTTGTTACTGCATGTGTAAAAATGTATGTACAAATCAACAAATATGAACAGACACAACTAGACACACAGACATAGATAGTCACATGCATGCAGAGAAAATACCATTAGTGCTTCAGATTTTCATAACTCAAATCAAATGGTATCACTGTTCCCTAAATATTGCAGATACTTGTCTGAACCGTCTACCGGGTGCTTCACATCCTATGCGTGTTTCATTTGTTTCCATTTATGCGTCAGGGAAGAAAAGGGGTTAATTAAACAGAGAGGGTGTCCAAATTTAGTCAGAATATAAATGACACCACCTTAGATTTTAACTAACATGTGATGAATGAGCCAATGGATTATCTGTGCTCCTTGGGAACTGAAAGAGCTTGCAGTACACTTCACTTACTTTTAGGATGGATAGCCTCAGGCACTGCAATATAATAGCCTTTATTCACAGAAAGTGTACAAGTGAAAAAAAGGTAGCTTACAACCACTCAGCATCTCGTTGAACACATATGTTAACATGCTTGAATTTCCTTTTCAGAATTAGAACTGGGAATGTGTTCCAAAGACATGGCCGCTGGGGAGAAACATTATGCATATTTAACAATGAAACACAACTCCAGTGAATTCAACTTCTATTTTAAGCACTGAATGCAATGCAATTGTCTTGTAAAATATGCATTGGATGGAAAACACTCTTTTAAAAGAAAACATTTTTCTCTCAAAATTTCATGAATGTAGCTCAACAGCAGCCTGCAATTAGCTTGTCAGGAGGATGGGAACTTGAGAGGTAACCCAAACTGGAATGAGATTAAGCTGACAACGGGAAAAGCAGGAAAGCTGTGGGAAAAATTAAAAGCTTGGAAAAAGCAACATTGAACATCCAGCCTGCTTCAAATTCAGAATGATATCAGAAAGGAAAAGTTAAGGGCTTTCTGCCTGAATGCACACAGTATTTACAACAAGACAGATGATCTAAAGGCACAAATAGAGGTTAAATGGATATGATCTCATTGTAGAATTTTGCATCATGTTTGAAACTGAGACAGTTCAATATGAAGCAAGGGTGTTGCATTTAATTAACAGACATTATTAAAGCATTAGGCAAAAATTGGCTGAGCTTGAGTGGAAAAATACATTAAAGTGTATAATTATATACAGGCAAAGAACTATTGCATGGCTTACAGCAACAATGCCTTCCTTAAAGTTCCAAAACTCAAAAAATGGTCAGACAACTGTGGCTGACAAAAGGACATTATGAATTGAATAAGATTAAAAAGAGAAAGCTATAAGGTGGTCAGAAATTGTAATACATCTGAGGATTGGGCAGTTTTTAGAATGCAGCAAAGAAACCAGTAAGGAAGGAAAAATAGAATCTGAATGCAAAGTAACAAAAAAGCAAAAATTGAACTGTAAGAGTTTCTCCAGGTGATCAAGTTTTCAGGCACTGTCCTCACTATCTCTTGGAACCATTGAATCATTGACTTGAAAGCCACGTTTATGAAGAGTTTTGGGATGAATTTCTAACATTAAATATGTTTCCTTAAGGGCAAGTCATCAATGTTATGAAAATGATTTGTCCTCATCAAAGGGTTGACTAGTTTACTTAAGAATAATGGAAACATGATACAAAAGAATAAGAAAAGGCAAATTCAATTCCAGAGATAGTAAGAACTGCCGATGCTGGAGTCCGAGATAACACAGAGTGGAGCTGGAGGAACACAGCAGGCCAGGCAGCATCAGAGGAGCAGGAAAGCTGTCGTTTCAGGTCAGGACCCTTCTTCAGAAATGGGGCATTACTGAAGAAGGGTCCCGACCTGAAATGTCACCTTTCCTGCTCCTGTGATGCTGCCTGGCCTGCTGTGCTCCTCCAGCTCCACACTGTGTTACTCCCATTCAATTCCAGTCTTATTAAAAATCGCAGTCTGCTTGGTATGTAACAAGTGGGTCAACAATAAACATAGAACACACAGGCAGACATAACATATCTCTAATTAAACATTTATCATTCACTCATTCAATAATCAACTTTTTTAACCAGTCACAGTTGCAGTATTCAAGGTAATGAAAATGTCTGAGGTAATCACAGAATTGTTATAGTGCAGCAGGCAATCATTGAGCCCATTGTAACTGTACCGATTCTCACAGCATTTTAACTTAGTGCCAATCTTCTGCCTTGGTAAAAGCAGTCCATTGTTTCCAGGACAACAATATCTAATCCCTCAATTGAACGTGCCTCCACAACACGTCCAACTTATACATTCCATACCCTAACCGCACTCTGTCTGTAAAGATAGTTTCTCAACTCAAATTTGCTTTTTTTTGCCTAACACCAAAATTGAGTCTTCTGGTTCTCAATGTTTTTACAAGTGGGAAGAGTTTCTCCTGTCCACTCTGCAGAAATCTTGTGATTTTGCAAACTTCCAACAGATCGCCCCTTAACTTTCTCCTCTCCAAGGGAAACAGTCTCAACTTCTCCAATCTTTCCTCAAAACTGTAAAGTATCATTCCTTGAACCATTCTTATAAATGTCTTCTGCAATCTCTCCAATGCATTCACATTCTTCCTCCAATGTAGCACCCAGAACCGCACACAATTCTCCAGCTGCGGTCTAACCAGTATACTAAATATGTTCATCATAACTTTTTTTATTCACTCGTGAGATGGGGGCATCACTGGCTGGCCAGCATTTATTGCCTACCCCTAACAGCCCTTGAACTGAGTGGCTTGCTAGGCTATATCAAAGGGCATTTGAGAGTCAATCACATTGCTGTGGGTCTGGAGTCACACGTAGGCCAGACCAAGTGAGGTTGGCAGATTTCCTTCCCTGAAGGATGTCAGTGAGCCAGATGGGTTTTTCTGACAATCATGGTCATCAGTAGGTTCTTAATTCCAGATCCTTTTTTTAAAATTATTGAATTCAAATTCCACCATCTGCCATGGCAGGATTTGAACCTGGGACCCCAGAACATTAGCTGGGTTTCTGGATTTATAGTCTAGCAATAATAGCACTAGGCATTCGTCTCCCTCATCTTTTGTGTTCTTGCACTCTATGCCACTGTTAATAAAGCCTAGAATACTGTAGGCTTTGTAACAACTCTTTCTACCTTTCCTGCCATCTTTACCGACATATGTATGTAAACACCAGGTCTATCTGCTCCTGCACATCCCTTAGAATAAACTCTTTATTTTATACTATCTCTCCATTTTGTTATACCAAAGTGTATCACCTCACACTTTGCCACATATGCCAACTCCACCAATGCATCACTGTCCTTTTGAAGTTCCACACTATCTTCTTAACAGTTTACAACTTTCCAAGCTCTGCGTCAGCTGCAAACTTTAAAGTTGTGCTCTATACACAATTATACGGAAAACCAAAGGGCCCCTTACAAACACTCATACTTATGAATTCAATCCGATACAGAATGTAATTTCAAAGACTCAACATATGAACGTTTCCTGTACTTGCATTGTCCTGCATTAAGGTGAGACTTGCATACAAATTGACTTGCAAATGGACTCCAGAAGCGAGCCTGTTAGTGACATGGACACTGCCTGTAATTGCTGCAGCTATCTTTACACACAGTTCATAACTTTTTGAACAAGGGCATAATGCAATTCTCCAATCCTCTGTTAGAAATCTGAAATCCAAGGAAGATTGAAAAATTATTGACTCTGCAATTTCCACCCTCAATTCCTTCAATATCCATCTCATCTGGCCCCACTGCCTTATCAACTTTAATGACAGACAACTTTTCTAACACCTCCTCCGTATGATTTTTAAACCCTTCTTGTGACTGAACTTTCTCCCCTGTCACCATAGCCTGGCAGCCACTGCCTTACAAATAGAGACAGATGCTAAATATTCATTTTACACCTCTGCCATGACTCTTTCTCCATGATGGGCCCCTAAGCCCATCTCCTCCTCTTCCAATCCTTTTACTATTAGTAGAATATAGAAAACTTTGGGATTTTCCTTTATGTTAGCTGTTTGCCTTTATATTAGCATAGTCATCTTAATAAATTTGGGGACGTGCATTGGATAGTGGGATTATTCTCACTCAGCATCAGATGAGACAGTTATCATGCTAGGTCATAGAGATCGTGTCCTAGATGGATTTAAAGTGACTACTAGAGTCTCAGCTATTGGTAACATTATTTTAATGAAAATTCTGCGAACTATTCAGCCAGGCATGAAGCTATGCACGGAGTCATATGCTTTGAGAGGTTGCTGCCATATGATCACTATTACCCATTTACAGCACGCTATACTTGAAAGCTGTTCATTTAGTGGAAATGTTGGTTCTGGCTGGACATGCAGTGAGAAGCTTTCCTTTGCATTTTACTGGAAAATGCATAGATTTTAATTGGTTAAATTGCAACAGTACCCATGCCAATCAATCAGATGGGCATTTGAAATCTAGGCTAAATGGATTTTTGATGTAGAATCCTTACAGTGTGGAAGTAGGCCATTCGGCCCAATGAGTCCACACTGACCTTCCAAAGAGCATCCCACCCACACCCACCCCCTACCCTATCCCTGTAACCCTGCATTTCCTATGGCTAATCCACCTAACCTGCATGTCTTTAGACAGTGCGAAGAAACCCACACAGACATGGGGAAAATGTGCAAACTCTGCAAAGACAGTCGCCCGAGTGTGCAATCGAATTGGGATCCCTGCTGCTTTGAGGCAACAGTGCTGACCAATGAGACACCTCACCACCCTATGTACTTGCAGATGCAAATATGTTTATTTTGGACATGAACAATGACAGACAGGAAATGACTTTGACCTGTTCAGCCTGTACCACACAACTGTGATGCGTTGAATATCATATCCATCCATGAGGATATGGTCAACCAATGGGGCGTGGATGAACAATGTCTATTCCTTCTCTTCCTGTAAATGAATTAAACAAAGGTTCCTGATGACTGAAGAGTGTTTGTGCCTCAGCAATCAGATGCACTGCCTAATGTGGTGTTAGGATACGCAGATCAAGAATTGCCTGATTCAGTTTACAGCCTGTGCTCATGATTGATATCCAATGACTCACTCTGTAAAAGTATTGACATGTATGTGCATGGGTTGGACAAGACTAGGCCTCATGGGTATACAGACCATCAACAATCGGTCAATATTTCAAGAGAGTGGGCAGTTCACCCACTGTTGTCTGAGGCGTTCCTCGTTGTACAAGAGGACCCACTAGAGGTGTGGAGTCTCACAAATAAAACTCCTTCATTATTTAGCTACGTAAATGAATAATGGTGAAATTGTTAAATAAACATAGTCCCTATGCTATAGTAATGAGAGATCTTGTGGCACAGAGGTAGTGTCCCTAACTCTGGGCCAAAAGGCCTGGGTGTGAGTCCCACCTGCTCCAGAGGTGTGTCATACATACCTGAAAAGATTGATTAAAATGATCCACAACAATAACACCACTGAAATAATCCTTTGAAGAAGAAATATACAAAGAAAAATTGGATTGTTATTTTAATAGCGCTGCACCACGTACACTGCACTTACAAAGATGAAATGCAAACCAATAGATTTAAGGAATGTGGTAATTTACTCTTATTTTCTAAATTTAAGATTGTATCCTCTTCCTTTGGTAGTGAGAGACCCGAGAATATTTCAAATGGTATTAAACGAGAAGGATAAGAGAAATCAATTTAATGAAGCTGGGCAACTGTCGATTGTAAAGTTCCTTCATATTCATGAAAAAGCCATTTGGGAGTAGAGGTAGCCTGAAGGCCTGGGTCCACTAATTAAACGTCTGCCTCTTTATGTTATCAGAAGGTGCCTCTATGAAATTAATAGCAGTGCCACACAGCATTTGTCTTATCTTCTCTCTGGTGGCAAAAACAAAACAATGCTGTGCATTTGCTTTTGAAAATTGCAAATCCATAAAATTTAATCTCCCACAAAATTATCATATCTAGAATTTTTTAATATTTGTTGCAGATCTACAATATAAACATAACATAGTGCTTTCAAAATGTTGCAATTCACTGAATAAACAATGTATAGACACAGATAATGCAGAAATAGAGCAATGAATAGCTGGAAGACTCTGCCAAATGAAATGATGAAATCTTCCAAGCTGTGTACATCATAGAGTGGTACAGCACGGAAACAGACCCTTCAGTCCAACTGATCAACAACAACCAGACATCCCAGTCAGACCTAGACCCATTTGCCAGTATTTGGCCCATATCTCTCTAAACCCTTTCTATTCTTATACTCATTCAGTTGCTTTTTAAATGTTGTAATTGTACCAGCCTCCACCACTTCCTCTGGCAGCTTGTTCCATACATGCACTACCCTCTACATGAAAAAGTTACCCCTCAGATCCTTTTTAAATCTTTCCCCTCTCACCTTAAACCTTTGCCCTCCAGTTTTGGACTCCCCTATTCTAGGAAAAAGACCTTGGCTATTCAACCTATCCATGCCCCTCATGATTTTATAAATCTTAATAAGGTCACCTCTCAATATGATGCTTCGGGGAAAATAGCTACAGCCTCTTCAGCCTCTCCATTTAGTTCAAATGCTCCAAACCCGGCAACATCCATGTAAATTTTTTCTGTACCCTCTCAAGTTTAACAACATCCTTCCTATAGAAGGGCAACCAGAATTTTACACAGTATTCTAAAAGTGGCCTCACCAATGTCCTGTATAGCTGCAATATGACATCCCAACTCCTACATTTGATGTTATGACCAATGAACGCAAGTATGCCAAATGCCTTCTTCACCAACTTGTCTACCCGTGACTCCACGTTCAAGAAAATGTGCATCTGCAGCCCTAGGTCTCTTTTTTTGGCAACACACCCCAGGGCCCTACCATTAACTGTATATGTCCCCCCCCCTCCCAGTTTGCTTTACCAAAACACAACAACTCACGTTTATCTAAATTAACTTCATCTGCCACTCCTTGGTCCATTGGCCAATCTGAGATATCTTCTTCACTGTGCACTACATCAACAACTTTGGTACCATCCGCAAACTTACTAACCTTACCTCTCACATTCACATCAAAATCATTTATATAAATGGTGAAAAGTCATCTGAATGGACATCAGACCTCTGTATTTAATAAGGCCTTCTTTTATAAATCATGTGTCAGAAATCAATTATGGAAAATTAGCAAAAATTTCACTCAAATGTCGAAAGAAATACTAGATTATTCCCCTGTGCGCCGATCTTGACTATCACTGATTAGACTGATTCAGAAAGAATCCTGATGATATTATACATATGAAAGCTCACTATTTGTGAATCTTAGGAAAGATCCTTATTCAATTTCTTAAAAAATAGGACAGTTTAATAAAAATTTCAACTTATTTGAAATAAAAATCACATTATTTAAATATCCTACAGATAAAACATTATATTGATATGCAAAATTTATTGGCTTTTTCAAAAGATGACTTCTTTTTAATCTCTCAGCTATAAGCAATATCAAATTCTTTTGAAGTTTGAGCAATTGCCAATCTCAAAAAACATGTTTTGCAAGGAGCTCCTCAGGGGTGTCTTAGAAGAACTTTTGCATTGTTAAATATTTTTGATGATGTATATTGCAAATTCATAATTTCCTAAGAGCTCAAATTTTTTTCATTCTTTGATGGTGGGACAGCTATTTCTCTCTCCTGTCACCTTTACAAAAAGAAATACATTGTTGCTGTCATACCAGTGATCCGAGAAGGAATTACATTCACAATATCATTCAAACTCCCTCTACCTTCAAAGCATTTGTGAATTCCAGACACATGCTTGAAGGAACATGAAGAGTTATTTACTGTACCAGCGTCTGCTTAACAGATCAATCACTTATATAAAAGTTAGTTATTTTGGTGTGGCTTCATAATAACTGGTTTCATTTACTGTTCATGTCCACTATTTTCATTGCTTCTATAGGAACCATGTATTTAAAGAGGTCTCATCAGTTACAGTAACAGATTTGGTCCTTATACTAAAGGAAGGATATATTAGCATTGGAAGCCATTCAAAAGAGATTCACTGGGGCTAATTACTGGGATGAAAGGGACTGACTTATCAAGACCAATGAAACAGCTTAGGCATTTATTCATTAGAGTTTAGAAGAACGGGGATGATCTTATTTTAACCTACAAGATTCTGAGGAGGCTTAACAAGTCAATGTTTAAAAGAAGATGGACATCAGGCTGCTCCTAGTAAGAGGTCCATCCCCTCACCTGAGCATAATGGTCCAAAATCATTCACACTGACTACTCCCACGCACAAACTATCCCCTCAATCTCTACTAACCTCCCTTTCAATCATGTCAACCTCTGATCACCCCCAATCCAACAAGCCTACAACCCGACCTGATTAACCCCCCTCAATATGGTCTGATGAGCCCCTGCCCCACCTCATTCCCTACATACTTGCCTCACGCACTGAATGATCCTACTCCTTCAGTTATTCATCCACTCACCCATTCAATATCATTAACATTGGATATTTAATCATGCCTCATGATAGTTGGTGCTGAAAGAAGTGGACATCTTGATACTCTGCACTGTTCTCAGCATGGATTTCTGTGAGGATTGCTCACAAATCCATCCTGTGCATGGATTGCTGAGGGAGTCCTTTTGGAGACTGCAATGGAAGTTGCATTTTTTTTAAATGTCATCAGGTAATGGCAAAGTTTAAGAAAATAAAGGACTACAATTCTGGAAATCAGAAACACAAACAAAAATTGCTGGGAAAACTCAGTAGATCTGGTAGCATCTGTAGAGAGAAAGCAGAATTAACATTTCAGGTCCAGTGACCCTTCTTCAGAACTGCATGGTTTTCTGACTGATTAGCATTAAACAGAGCAGTTCCAGTGTTGGTTCAGAGATTAAGCATTTACTGGACAGGTTAGTGAGAAGATGGGATTCACACCCTTAGGTTCTGCACTTCCATGATAAACACTCATTCACTGAATTCCTTCAGTGAGAGCTGGAAACATTTTTTCCCGGGTCAGTGAACCTCCTGTGCAAGAGTTTGCTGTTGTATAATATTCATCAGAGAGTGGTCCCCTGGAGTTGTTTCAAAAGTGTGAGGATCGCAGAGAAACTGATAAATTTATTTTCTCCCCAGTTGTTTTGAATTTTCAAATCAGGTCTGCCTTCTCCCAAGAACTAATGATTCTTGGGTAGCATAGAGAGGGTAGATAGATCAATAGGTTTTTGCTTGTTCATTGTTGTTATTATGCAACTGCATTAGCTGAGAGCAATATATGCTTACAGGGCATTTCAGATCTGCCAAGATATAGCTCTGAAAGTTTCCTGCCCTGTGATGTGATTCCCCTTCCAGAAAGGAACTGACCTGAGACACTTCCACAGGCTTCATTTGCTCCAGCTGTAAAATGCTTATAAAGTGCTGCCTGTCAGTGTCCCATTTTCCAAGTGGCTGTTGGGAAGGTGTCCTTCATGAAGAATTTTAAGCTGCAAACTCCAGCTGCGAGCCGTTTGAAAATCATTACTTTCTGCCAGATGTGCTTCCGGCTCTATGCAGAAATCATTGAATAGGTCATCTTGCCCTTGTACTGTAAAAACAAATAAGTTATGCTCCAAACTGGTTCCCAATTAAACCAAATAAATTTGACCGACCAAGTATCTGTTTATTAAACTTTATCAAGAAAACTTCTGCCTTCAAATGTTTACACTGCATTGCCCATTCCCTACACATATCCAAGGTATAAATATCCCATCCCATTGTAAAGTAATATATTACTCTGCAGTGACCCTGTTTGAAAGCTGTTCATGCCTCTGTACTCTGTAATTTCCCAGTAATGCTGCACCTTTGGCTTTGGTATATTACGGTCCTTTGCACTACACTATAATCATACAAGGTATATAATGGATTGGTTATAAGAGTGCTATTTTACCATATTGAAGCACTCAATCCCAATCCCATGAGGTAAATTAAGATTTCTCTACCTGCATACATCCATTTCAACTACAAATCACAGCCAACACCTTTACTGCACAAAAAAAAACAAAGGACTGTGGATGCTGGAAATCAGAAACAAAAAGAGAAATTGCTAGAAAAACTCAACAGGTCTAGCAACATCTGTGGAGAGAAAGCAGAGTTAATGTTTCAGGTCCAGTGACCCCTTTTTCAGAATACCTTTACGACATAATTGTTTGTGCAGAAGCAAACATTCTTTACAGCTCGACAAAGAGACATCTGAAAAGACCTGTTTGTGGTGTGGTGTAAAATTCCTACAGCCAAGGACAAAGCCATATGTGAATGAGAGTGTTATGGCAGGTCCACTACCAATTTTGTGACATCAAATCATTAAGAAACTCAACAACAATGACGCAATTTGGAAAAAGTGCAGTTTAACAAAAAGTTGGACATTCTCGTGCACCTTACCCACGTAAGTGCTGTACTCTCTGATGCACTAAAACCTAAGGCACACCTGCACTATTATACGTGTGAGATTTGCTGTTCATTGTAACTTTTATTGTAAGACCTAAATCAATTATGTTTATAGACAACGTTTGAGAGAGAGAGTCACACAATCAAAAGTTTACTAAAATAAAGGCAAAATACTGCAGAAAATGCAGGAAGATTGAATAAAATATCGAGAATGCTGGAAAACTCAGCAGGTTTGGCAGCATTTGTGGAGAGGGAAATGGAGTTAATGTTTCATTTCCATTATGACTTCTTTTCGAAGAAAGGAGTTATAGTTATAGCTTCCAATCTAATGAGACTTTCCTTAAATCAGTGGAATTATTATTACATTCAAATTTAACTAAAATCAATGCATCAACTCTCTCTCCTGCCATTTCATTTAAGACTCCAGGATGAAATCCATCAGGGCACAGGTACTTATCAGCACTCAGCTCTAGCAATTTACTCAGTACCACTTTTCTGGTACTTACGATTTTCCTGAGCCTCTTCCTTTCATTTCATGATATATCACTGTTTCAAGGAAGTTGTATCCTTTATAATGAAGACCAATGCAAAATTTCAATTCATCTGCCATTTCCTGCTTTTCAATTATTAGTACTCTAGACTCACTTACCATATGACAGTTGCTCCCTTTGGTAATCCCTTTGTTCTTTCAATATCAAAAGCATCACTTATTATCTGTTCTTACATTTCTGGCTAACTGTCTCTCATAGTCTATTTTTTCCCTCCATATTAATTCTTTTGGTCATTCTTTGCTGTTTAATATTCTGCCATCTCCTTTTACCTGCCACTTGTCTCTGTACAATTAAATGTTTTTTCTTTTAGTTTGACACTATCTTTAACATGAGTTAACATTATTTGATGGGTCCATCCATTGAAATTTTTTTTTTTAATTATTCATCCACAGGGTGAGGGCATCGTTGGCTAGACCAGCATTTGTTGCCCATTCCTAATTGCCCAGAGGCCAGTTAAGAGTCAACCACATTGCAGTGGGTCTGGAGTCACATGTAGGCCTGACCAGGTAAGGATGGCAGTTTCCTTCCCCAAAGGACATTAGTGAACAGATGGGTTTTCCCGACAATCAACAATGGATTCATGGTCATCATTAGATTCTTAATTCCAGATACTTTATTGAATTCAAATTCCATAATCCGTCATGGTGGGATTTGAACCCAGGTCCCCGTAATGTTGTCTGGGTCTCTGGATTAACAGCCCAACAATAAAACCACTAGGCCATTGCCTCCTTTTTTCTCACTCTTTATAACATCGTTGTCCTATGTATTCTGAAATATCACATTAAATGTCTTCCACTACATTCTTACGAATGTATCCTTTAATATAATTTGCAAATTCATATTTACCAGATCTACTTTCATGGTCCCACAACTTCCCTTATTCAAATTTGAAAACATAGTCTCAGACCACTGCTCTCTCCCTCTTAACTGAGCATAAAATTCAACCATATTATGGTTGCTGCTACATAGTTGTACCTTCTCTATAAGATCACTAATTAAACCTACCTCAATGCCCAATATCAGTTCCTGTACAGTGTGCTCTCATCAGTTCCAGAATATGCTATTGCATACAAATATCCTGAAAACATTCTATGAACTCCTCATCACAGATAGATGTTTCTATTTGGCTTTTCCAGGCTTTATGGAGATTAAAATCTCCCATCATTATTGCCCTGCCTGTCTGAAATAGCTCCCCATTATTTTGCAACCCTAACATGTGGTTACTTTGAGGAGGTTTTACATTACTCCCAAAAGTGACTCTTCCCTTTATCATTTCTCATTTAGATCAAAACTGTTTTGACAATTTCATTTCCTGAACTTCCATCTTTCCATTCTATTGTGCTAATACCATCATTAACTAACAGAGTCACACTCCCACCTTTTTCTAGTTTCCTGTCATTCCTCAATGTCTTGCATCCTTTCGGATTCAGGTCCCAATCTGTGTTATCTTGCAGGCATGTTTCTGTAATAACTACCAGATTATATTTGTTCATTCTTGTTCACACTCTCAGTTGATCTGTTATATTGCATAACAAATAGACATTCAGATACAGAGTCTTACGAGGTGAAAGGTGTGTGGTTTATGTATGTTTTAATATCACTTAACTTTGAGTTTGGATTTTTAAATTTGGACCAGTAGCATATTGGTTTTCTGTATATTGCAAGGGAGTTAGTGATTTACCTATAAGCTTTTCTCTAGCCATGGTAGCGGATTTTTCAAAATTGTCTGAGAGATATAGCTTTGGAGGCTAACAGGAATTTGGATATATTGGGAGACTTTATAAGCAAACAAAGTAAACTGTGTTGTGCATTAAACCTACAGCTGGAAGGTTTGGTGCTTAAGCAAAATATCAATAGTTTAAACACAAGAACTTTGATATTCATTTTGGTTTTTAGAGTTCTGCATGGTTCTTAGCAGAAGCTGAATGTGTAAAGTAGCTGTTTCTGTGAAAGGGAGAAAAATAGTTGAAAATTGTTAAAATAGGTTGCATCACTGTAAAGAATTTTGTTCAAACATTCCAGACCATTCCTGAAGGGGTTATTTGAAGCTGAGAAAGTTTAACCTCAAATATATATCAGATCAAGGAAGAAGCCTTTAAACGTTCACAATCAGAAATAGAAACCACAGCCGAGTCAAACCCAATGTGGAATAGAGAAGGACATTCTCCCTGCTACTTGAGCACAGTGCTATTGGAATGCTATTGGAATAAATGGCATTGTATTTTTACTGTGTGGTTTGGAATCGTTAAACATGGGTTATATGTAAATAGTGTGATTTATTCTATATTACCTTCAGTTCTTTTGCCTAATAATGGTTTATGGTTAAAACTAATTCAGCGACATTGCCTGCTTATTTTTCAGCGAGAGACCACTTCACTAAAACCAAAATCAAAACAAAATATGGATCTATCAAGTCAACTTGCAGTCTGGGATTTGATCTTTCCCATAATAACATCAACTAGGATTATAAAACTCTTTAGTTTTGTCTTCTTACTCTTTTTGTAAGTTCAAGTCTTATCCATTGGTTGACTCTTAAATTTATACCCTCTATCTCTGGGGCAGTGGTGGTATAATCATAATGCCATTAAACTAGTTATTTACGGTTTAAACTACAGACTAGTGCTCTAGGGGCAGAAGTTCAAATCTATCTCAACAGCTGGTAGAATTGGGATTCGAAGAAATGTACTAGTATGGATTAATGATTAGCTAAAAGACAGAAAACAGAGGATAGAAATAAGTGGGTCATTCTCACATTGACAGGCTGTGACTAGTGGAGCATTATAAGGACCAATACTTGGACCCTAGCTGTTTACAACTTGTATCAATGATTTGGAGAGAGTTATATTGGAAACATAACATTTCCAAACTTGCGCATGTTGCAAAGCTAAGTGGGAATGTGTGTTGTGAGGAAGATGTAAAGCAATCCCAGAAGGATTTGGACAGGCTTAGTGAATGGGCAAGAACGTGGCAAATGGAATATACTGTGCAAAAATATGAGGTTATTGACTTCAAAAGGAGGAAAAGATATGCAGTGTGTTACTTAATGGTATAGGTTTGGAAAATATAAATCAACAATGGGTCCCAGGTATCCTTGATGATAAGGCATTGTGGGATTGTGTTCAATAGTGACCGAGATCGGTGAGTGGTGAAAATAGTCTCTTTATTGAGCGCCCACAGTGGTGCAGTTCAAGGTGGTGATGGAACCTGAAGTACAGTTTTACTGTAGCCTCTCTTATACACAGTTTTTACACACATTAAAATTTTAGCACTATGGTGTCAGATAGTTCTATCTATTGTATACAAGTTTGTTTGACATCTGTCCTGGGAAAGCTGGAGCTGTTACTCCTGACGGGTTAGAATATCTGTCCGATCTGAACTTGCATAATTAAGAGGTGTTAGCCCTTTTGTCTTTCAAGTTGGCAATGTTAGTAGAAATACTAGACCTATATGATCTAAATAAGTCAGAAATTATATGTGTGCACTAAATAAGAGTATAAGGATATTAAACTGATCTGAGACAATAAGGGCTGCAGATGCTGGAAGCCAGAGTTTATAGGTATGAGGCTGGAAAAGCACAGCAGGTCAGAGAGCATCCGAGGAGCAGGAAAGTCAACATTTCCAGCTGAAACCCTTCATCAGGACTTGGGAGGGGAAGTGAAGCCCAGAAATAAATAGAGAGAGGGGTGTGGGGCTGGGGGAAGGGTAGGAGAGATGGTGATAGGTGGATGAAGGTAGGGCTTATTATGATGGTCTGTGGGAAAGTTGGAGTGGATAGGTGAGTGGGAAGGTGGACAGGTTAGGTCAGGTGAGCAGGGGGAGGGATAAGGCTGCGGTGGAGGGATTTTGAAGCTGGTGAAGTCACTGTTAATTGGGCTGTAAACTTCCAAGGCAAAATATCAGGTGTTGTTCCTCCAGTTGGCCTCACTCTGACAGTGAAGGAAGCCGAGGATGGACATATCGTCAGGGGAGTGGGAGGGGGACTTAAAATGGATGGCAACTGGAAGGTCAGGTTGGTTGATGCGTTGAGAATGCAGATGCTCTGCCAACCAGCCCCTGAGCCTGCATTTGCCTGACCACATCAGGAGCAACGGGATACAGTAGATGAGGTTGGACAAAGTGTGGGTGAACTTCTACCAGATCCTTCTGATGGTGTCGGTGCTCTCAGTTGGGGAACTTGTACTTTGGCTCCAGGGTTGTTCCTATGGCAAGTGAGGCAGTGGCCCATGACAGCTTCAGCATATCTTTTAAAACCCCACCAGCCGCGCTGGAACCAGGCTGTGATCTGTTCAGGCCACAAATGTGCCGATGGGTGGATTTGTTGTGCCATGCATGGCATCAAAGCAGTGGCTGCGACTGGTCAATTTGATTCTTGACGTCTCCAAACTCCATCTTTGCATAGCCTGTGTCCATTATCGATCCATTCCCATTTCTCCTCTCGGGAACATTCATTCTGCATTGTGTGCAGAGTTTGATTTGCTGTCCCAATGTCGAGTTGGCAAACGTGCCCTTGAGGCTCTTGGCAGGAGTGATTCGTGGTGTAGTCTGATCAGCCAGGGCATTACCCTGGACTTCTATGGTGTTATCTTTAGTGTGGGCTTTGCACTTTAATGTGGCCACTTCGTTGGCAGCTGGAGACCCTTCAGCAAGTCCTTGACTTCTTTCCCATTTCTGATGGCAGTACCCACGGCCTTTATGAATCCATGCTGTTTCCACAGTTGGCCAAAGTAGTGGGCAACTCCAAAAGCACAGCGGGAGTCTGTGTAAATGTTTGCAGACTGATCCTCTGCTATTCCACAGGCTTTAGTCAGAGCCTGTAATTCTGCTTCCTATGCTGATGCTCCGATGTCATGAGAGTGTGGAGTGTTGTGACTACCCATTCGGCTTTCCTTTTACAATTTTCCATGAAAGAGGATCCATTGATGTAAAGGATAAGGTCTGGGTTCTGTAATGCCTTATTCATCATTTGGTTATTGTCCTCCAATTCAATCATGGTCATCTTCCCCTTCTGCAGGCACCAGTAATAGTATGGCCGGATTGACCAGGCTTGCACAAACTATTTGTAGGTAAGGGGTTTCTAGGACTGGTGTCCATTGGGTCCACCAAGCAACATTTACCTGGGATACTGTATTCATAGACACTAAAGTGATGGGCAGTAACTTCCACAGCCATGCACATAGCTTGCACCATCCTCAAACAGACTCCTGGTCTGAGTGCTACTCTGTCCAATTTCCCTGTGTAATACCTAACAGGTCTCAGCCTGTCCTCATGTTCCTGAGCTGGCATCACTGTCGTATAGCCCTCCTTCTTGTGGACAAATAATGTACAAGAGTTTTCCATTATTGGGGATTTCCAATGCGGGTGTGGAACAAAGCGTTCTCTTTAGGTCCTGGAAGGCTTCTTTCTGTTCCTTTGTCAGTGCAATTTGTTCTCTTGAGTCCTGTTTCCCCTTCAGGATGCTGTCAGGGGCTGCGCTAGTGGGTATATGAATCAACCTCGCACCAGTTAAAGTTACACAAACCCAGGAAAGCCCTCAGTTCTTCAATTGCTGTAGGCTGCAGTCCAACTTGGATGATTTCCCTTTGCCCATGGGAGATTTTCTATCCTAGGCAGACTAGCTCTTTCTGGGCGATTTGAGCCTTTTCAATACTGGCCTTATGACCTTTCCATTGCAGGTGGTTTAGAAGGGTCTTAAGGTCTATCTCATGTTGCTTTTCCATTTCTGAGGCTATCAGTATATTGTCCACATGAATGATAACTGACTCGCTTGGCAGAATTTCACAGAGGTGGTTTTGTAAGGTCATACGGTATACAGCTGGGCTGCTGTGGAATCCCTGTGGGAGCCAGGTCCATGTGTACTGCTGTTGTTGTACAGTAAAGGCAAACCACGCCTGCATTTCAGGTGCTAGGAGTACTGACCAGAAGCCATTAGCCATATGTATGACTGAGAACCACTTGTGGTCTAATGTTAAGGCACTGAATATAGTAGAGGTGCCAGATACTAGTTGGACCTTTTGATCGATTTATTGGTTGATTTTCTTGTAATCTATAGTTAATCTCCATTCCCCACTTGCCTTTCACACAGGTAGCACCGGGTTGTTAGAGGTGCTGTGGGTCTGTGGGTTTTTACCAAAATCCCTCTCTCCTCTAACCCCTCAATTATTAGGAGAATTCCTACAATAGATGTCAGGCTGATGGGGTACTGTTCTGTACAAGGTGGAGTTGTCCCTGTAAAAGTCACAGGTTCCATTTGCAGTAACCCACAATCCTCCTTGTCTTCAGCCCAGTTGGAGTGGTCTTTTAATTCTTCCCTTTGTAGAGTTCTGATGGACCATGTTATTTGTCCATCATCAAAATATAAAGACAAATTTAGTGGGTGAGCATATCCATTCCGAGGAGCAGCTGGGCCAAGGGTCCTACCCATACAAAGGTTATTAACTCATGGGGACTGAATGTAGTGTGCATGATTTGATTTTTTTATTCTCGATCCTGTCAGCTCCTGCTCTGTAGGCTGTTCTCACTTCCCAGTCTAGCAGGAGTTTAGTCTCATACCTCTGGGAAAGGCAGCGCCAGCCCTGCTTCTGAGTCAAAAAGGCACTCAATGTCCAGATCGCCCACCGTTATGGGCACTTACAGTCCATCTCCCCTCTGCTGGCATACAGCCAGTAGAAGCGTAGAGGGGCACAGGGTGGGCTCTCTCAGTTTTTTGTCATCTTCCGCAGCTCCTGTTTGGTTAGCTCTTTAAATTGTTCTAGGAGATTGGTCTTATTCCCTGTTTTTGAAGTCGCCTCTTCATTATTGCTTATTGGGTGACTTTGCCCTTTTCTCCTTCGCCAGCACCCACTGGCCATTGGCCTTCCTTCCCACAGATGTAATACTTCCCTGGGTGCTTGTCCTGGGTTTTTCCAGGGTTACTAGGGGTCTGTCCCATTTGTCTTGTCTGTAGGGCTCGCAATTTGGTGCCCATATCTAGGTTGAGTTGATGGGCTCAGTCCACCAGTTCATAATAACTAGTCCCCCTCTGGTCCCAGTCTGGGGTTTGGTGAGCTTTAGCATCTTAATTAGCTCAGGTTTAAGTCTGGCCAAAAAGCAGACAACAGCAGGCTGTAATCTCAAACTTCAAACTCCGTAATGTCCTGCACATTTGGGACTTCTGCATAATCTTTCCAGATCATCCTAAACTTCTTCTCATATTCTGGGACTTCCTCCATAGCTTTTTGACAGCAAGCCATAACTTTCACCCAATCACTCTCAGGCGGTCTATACCCCTATAATGTTTTATTACCATCCAGCTGCTGCTCGTACTCTCCAAGGGCACCTTTGACTGCCTTATGGAGAAGGTAACCTTCCCTTTTATGGATAATGACTTTCAGAATCTGTACCCTGTCCCAGGATGGAGCATATATATTCCCCGTAACTGGTCTAGGCTTTCCTATGCCTTCATTGGCCCTTTCATCAGGTGAGGCATTTCTTTAGACCACCTGTTTATGTTTTCAGGAGTAGCAGGTTCACCTACAGTCTGTTTCTCAGTCCGTTTTACTGGAAGATCCATCTCAGTGTCGTCCTCTAACGTTTGCCTTACCACTCTCTCTGTTTTTAACCTTCTTGGTACTAAGGGGTCATAAAAATCGTGCTGGGGATCTACAGTTCTCATTGTTTTCACTGCTAGAGGACCCATCACTTCTGTTGCTTCATCCCTCTGTCTTTCAAGGACGGTAGTTTGGTTTTGCTGAACCACTTCCTGGATGTCGCGAGTAGTTGGATACAAATTCTGTGTGGGCTTGAGAACTGGAGAAGCAACTGACAGGACTGTTATCTCATCCTTCAGCTTCTTGTTATCTTTCTCAAGCTCCTAATTTTTAAGTTCAGCATTTCCCATTTTGATCTCCCCTTTTGCAGCTGTTCATGCACTGATTTCAATTGCTATTTAGGCTGGTTTAATTCATGATCATGGGCTGATCAAGACATGATTTTATTCTTTTGGTGAATTTGTCCCATTAACGCAAAAGACCATTTAGTTCTGTCTTTATCTTTCTGTCAGGTGGTTTTTGTTTTATTTTATTCCTTAACCCCACAAATCATTTTAATATCCTCTCTACTTCCCTGATTATGTTCCCTGCTGCCAAGAACGCTGGCCCCAGAAAAATTCAGGTGGACCTGGATAAAGGTTCTGAAGAAAAGTCATATTGGATTTGAAACGTTAACTCTGTTTCTCTGTCAACAGAAGCAGCCAGACCTGCTGAGTACCTCCAGCATTTCCTGTGTTTGTTTCAAATGGATGCTTTCCCATGCGAAATACCAAAAAAAAAACATTTCCATCGATTAAGTGGAGCTGCAGGACAAAAGTCTTAAAATTCAGTCCAATAACCATGAACAAAATGATGACCCATTCTTCTTGCAAAAAAAGAATCACTGCTTCTAACGCTATCTGCAATAACTGTCCAATTTAGGAAGTTAAATCATTCAATCAGTTGAAATGTGACTGGGGAGAATAAACAGCTCTGTTGTCACCAGCCTCAAAGTTAATGTTGTTTCCGAATTTTGCATAGATCTAATACCGCACAAACCAGGAAACACTTCTCCCCTGTCCGGCTTTGAGCCACTCATTCATCTCTCCAATCCGATTTGCATAATTCCAATTTCTATGTGGCTCAGGTAATAAGGCAGAGATAATGAACTTTGAGGTTTTGATTCTTAGTTTTGGAGTTCAAAACCTCACACTGACTGTGCAAAACCTCTTTCATCGTTATGTCTGTCATTGGCATCTGTACGGACTATAAAAACAGGATCCTTTCCTCCTGACTGCAAATTTCTCTATAACACTGAGCAGACTCACAAACCCTGAATGTCTGGATTCATGCTTTTTGCTACAGAAAACAGTGACAATCTTCTTCACTATATTTTCCTCTAATCCCACTCCAGTCCTTGCTAGATTCCCCTCGAGTGGCTTCTCATAGTATAGTGTTATGTTCAGCTAGCCCATAAACCCTATAGTCCTCACTGTCATTCAGACAAGCTGAAAAACTGCAAATCCATTAGACAATTACAAAGGCTGAGACTCCTCCCTTCCTGTCCTATTGGTTCCCTTAACTTCTGCTCTTGCAGTTACATTCTCCAGTCCCTGAAAACCAACCATATCAGGCTAACTGGTACAAAGAATCTTCCCTGATGCATCACTATGTTTACATTCAGCCTCCAGCTCCTAAAATCTCAGCCGAAACTTCACGAACTTACTTAGTGAAAACGTGTTGACATGTTTGCTCTGAACCAAACTGGAATCCAGGAACTCTCACATGATGCTGGTGTGACACATCACTTTCACTGCCATCCTTAAATGTGTTCCAAGGAACTACTTAATTATTGTATTCCATTATACATTTACCAACTTTTTAATATATTTTATGAACCTTACCATCTGTTCCTATACTACACTGAACCATAACAATGGAATAAAACTTAGCCACTTACCAGATATTCACTAAATTACTAGATTCTTCTCTTTTGGCATGTACGAATCAATTCCTGAGCCTGGAAAATGTCTAGGAAAAGCAAAAGCAACAAAACACCTCTTTTCCTTTCTCTCCTATCTCTCTTAATCACTTAATTTTTGCAGTCTGTTGTAAATGCCAAGTCACACAGGTTTAGCTAGTTTTGCATGCTTCTAAACCAAAAGGCCTCACTGACTCATTTAATGAGTATCCAGTTTCAGCTGCTTCTTAGTTAAGCCCAAATGCTCTTCTAGCTGAGGCCTTGTTAAAACCCTACTTAAAAGGTGACAACTATGGAATTTAAATTGTAAATTTCAGTTTAATACCATCTACAAACCACAAACCAAATTAGATTTGTACAATTAAACATTTAAACGTTCCTACCCAACAATTACAAGCACTCAGTCCTAGCATCACATACAATTGTATCTTGATTTGTACTTGACATGCACTTCACTTTATAACATCCAGGGGTTGCTTAGCCCAGTTGGCTGGATGGCTTGGTGGCAATGCAAAATACACTAACAACATGTGTTCAGTTCCCGCTGAGGAGGGACTCTCCTTCTCAACCCCTTCCCTTGCCTGAGGTATGGTAACCCTCAAGTCAAATCACCAGTCATCTCTCTCTGATGAAAGAGTTGCCCTTTGGTCCTCTAAAACCAAAGAGATTTTACCTTTACATTCATTTATAGCAGTTTGTCTCTCTTAGCTTTCTAAATCCAAAGATCTTTACTAAGATAAAGAGGCACCAATATGAGGCCATTTATGAAAATGTCCAGATCTTAGTGATCAACGATTATCCGAAATGTCACAATTGGTCTATCCAAATATTCAAGATGCCTATAAGTCTACAATACTCATTATAGAACCTAATTTCAAAGCAAAATCATAAACACACACTAATATCCATAAGTTCAATAGAAATTTTAAGTTACAAAACTAAATCTATTTAAAACATTGCAATGTCCTTGAGTAAAAGCATTTTACCTCAAAGAATTCTCACATGTAGCTCAAGTTTACAGCTTCTAGAGCCTGTAAAATAATAGTAAAACCATAAACCATTTGTTTTGATCTGGCTCATACAGTACTCTACTCTGCAAAATCTTAGAACCTCTACAGTGCAGAAAGAGGCCATTCAGCCTTTTGAGTTTGCACTACCCTTCCAAAGAGCATCCCACCCAGATCTAGCACCCCACCTTAACCCTGTAACCCCATATTTACTATGGCCAATGCAGCTAACCTGCACATATTGTGACTGTGGGAGGAAACTGGAGCACCCAGAGGAAACCCAAGCAAACATGGAGAGAACGTGCAAACTCCACACAGATAGTCACTTGAGGTTGAAATCAAACCTGAGCTCCTAGCGCCGTGAGGCAACAATGTTAGCCACCCGGCCACAGTGCCACCCTTAAAGTGTTTATAACAAACTCCAATTAAACAAAATACCAGTAAACACCCTTACTTTCTTAATCAAGCCATAACATTAATGGTCACATTTCTCGTGTATGAACTGAAGAGGTTTTCATTACATAACAGCACAATGGAAGAGCTGAGCTGAAAGCCAAACAATACTCTGTAAGAATAGCAAATAAATTACAAATGGCCTGTGTTTTCTTTTTCAAATCATAACATTATTTTCACATGATAAATACGTTAGTGATCTAGTTTATTTCAGAAGTGCTGGAAAGTAGATTACACATTGCAGACATCACAAGGTTATATTAAGAGATAGCAAGAACTGCAGCTGCTGGTGTAAGAGATAACACAGTGTAGAGCTGGAGGAACACAGCAGGCCGGGCAGCATCAGAGGAGCAGAAAAGTTGACATTTCAGGTTGAGACCCTTCTTCAGAAATGGGGAGGGTGAAGGGAGTTCAGAAATGAATAGAGAGGAGGAATGGAGCTGGAGAGGGTAGATTGGAAGGTGAGAGGTGACTGCAGGTAGGGAGTAGTGGGGATTAGTCAGTGAGGTGGGAGGAGCAGATAGGCAGGACAGAAGATGGACAGGTTGTGTCAGATCCAAAAGGCAGGGATGAGAGGGAGGGTTGGTCATGGGATGAGGCCAGGAGTAGGGAGATTTTAAAACTGGTAAAATCCATGTTTAGTCCTTTGGGCTGTAAGCTCCCAAGGTGGAATATGAGGTGCTGCTCCTCCAGTTTGTGGGTGACATCATTGTGACACTGGAGGTGGCCCAGAATGGTCACGTCACCCAGGGAGTGGGAGGGCGAGTTAAAATGGTCCGCTGGATAAAGAGGCAATACGCTTGCTTCAACAGATTTCCTGATACAATAGATCTATTTTTTGTAATGATAACCTTTATTTAAAAGTAATTATCTCCCTCCTGTTCCATTTTCAGCAAAGTTATACTTACTATTATGTCTTTATTATATTTCAGCACCTGTTTGCGTAACGACACATTCCCACCTAGATGAAGCTTTTTCCCTCATTTACAAACCTAAGTAAGCATTAAAAATCATGGGAAATTCTTATGGTATCTCATAAATTCATATATGGTCTGAATTCCATTAATATCTCTAGTGTCAACCTTCCAACAGTTTACCATTAATCATTCACACTTTTTTCTCAGTGCTCTTTTAACTAATTTCTTCTTCAGTTTCTTCAGCAAGCCACTTCAACTCCTTCTCCAACATCTCTGCTCCATTCCTGTACAAATCATCCATGCCAACCAGATATCCTAACTTAATCTCGTCCTATTTGCCAGCATTTGGCCCATGTCCCTCTAAACCGGTCCTATTCATATGCCCATCAAGATGCCTTTTAAATGCTCTAATTGTACCTGCCTCCCCACCACCTCTGGCAATTCATTCCATACACACACCACCCTCTGTGTGAAAAAGTTGCCCCTTGCATCTTTTTTAAATCTTTCCCCTCTTACCTTGAACCAATGCTGTCTAGTTTTGGACTCCCCAACCCTGAGGAAAAGACCTTGGCTATTCACCCCATCCATGCCCATCATGATTTTATAAACCTCTATAAGGTCAGCGCTCACCCTCTGAACTCTCCTCAGTTAAGTTTTCAATATTTTCTACTATATTCATCAGTTTCCTTCTTTTAGTTCCTTCTGTTTTCTCAGCTTTGTTCTATTTACCTCCCCAATATGATTTATCTTTCTGATCTCTCTCCCAGCTTTGTTACTTCTCCTGTTACAATGGAAAACTTTGTTCTCTCTAAATTTCAAAAGCTTTTTGCATCGAAGAACTAATGTGTTAATGCAATATGCTGTAAATAACAATATTGATATTTAGATCACACTGGTTAAGTTGTCATTCAAATTACCCTATTGCGCTGTAATACAATTTCCAATGCATTTTAAAAGATTTTCTTAAATATTACATTTATAGCGTTTCTTGCAAACTTGTCTTGCAATATTCCCCGTGATGTATTAAAATACTTGTTAAATACAACTCATCACATATTTTGAGGGGGGATATTAGATCAGAGATTCCCAATACTACAGAGGTTACAGACCCCTTCTACAATAGGAAGGAATGCTTTATCTTGTCCAACAATTAATTGTTAATCACTCTTCAGGAACATGCAGCTTTGGAGCATGAAAATTCTGAAAATGCAATTTTGGCAACAGATCTATTGATGAGTCAATAAAATGTGCTCAGCTGGAATTGCTTTGAACTGTAGCCTATATTGGAAAATAAGTTAGATAACAAAAGAAAAATCCACAGTAGAGCTGTCGTCAGACTTCCATTGCAACACAAGGTCAGTGATCCCCCTACCCTTGTACCAAAATGTAATGCATTATCTCTAGTCCAAAACATTTGCAAAAAGCCACCTCCTGCAGGGCACTCAAGTCTGTGATCTAACACATGAAGTAGTTTACGTTGGGATTACATTTCACACAGGAATGATCACTGGGTAAAAGTCCTAGCACAAATAGGAATTTGTGAAGAAAACCGACATTTGAGAAATCAAAACACAGGGTTTCACTAACGCCGAAAAGCTCATGAAACTCAGTGTCTTCGATTAAGCACCCACTCGCGTAACTTGTGGCTAAAATGGTTGTTCCCAGTTCAAATCCTGTTTACAAGAAAAGAAGCAGTTTGTGTGCTGCAGAGATTCCTTCTAACTAGAAAGTAAAACTGAATGTACTTGAATCTTTAAAACCATGGCAGACTTCATGCAGTATTGTTTGGCCGAATACAAATTATTTACAATAACGGCGAAGTGGTCTCTCTGCTCACTGTCATAATTTATGCTCATTTGCCCGTTCAAGTAACAGGCTCTGCCACCTTTATCACATTTCTTTTTTAATTGTGGTGCTAAATTAGAAAAAAATGTTAAGAAGCACGGAACGCAACTGGTGCTAAATTAATCCATAATGCATTTTTAAAAATAGGATGAATGCCATTTACCATAATACCTATGTGAAAGATTGAAATTGTTTTTATGATTTATTAAGAGAGACACATCATTCCTCATGTTTGTTTAATTGCATTTTTAATAGCTTCAGCTTCATTGTACATGGTGTGGCATTCAATCAATCATGGTGGCAGCTCCCGACAGGAGTGAAAATCCACAGCACAAATCGTTTTACCTTCCTATTTAGAGGCCACAACATATTAGGCTTTTGTGCTTTGTGAATTGGTTTCCAGCACGACATAACATACTGTTCAATTTGCTGATTCTCATCAAGTAATGCATTTTCAAATCCACAGAGCTTTGATTTAGGTCACAGATACTGCCTACCCTCCCAATCTTCTGTGTTTCAACTTTTCTCCATATACACATTCTTCACTTTATATTAAAAAAATTGTGCAACTCTTCAAGCGATCTCTGGAAGATTTGAAATTGGAGAAGATTATTTGCTTCTTAGTTCAATGTTGCCTGGAGGAACGAGATAAACATGCAAGTGACATGTGAAGGAAAAAGGTCTGTGGTGTTTATTTCAAATTAATCTTATTACCTTTCATGTAAACATTGAACGACTGTGGAATTCTGAGGTAGACAGGGATTGGGGTTTCATAGAATCCCTACAGTGTGGAAACAGTCTTTTTGGCTCAACATCTCCACACTCACCCTTGGAGCATCCCATTCAGACCCAGACCCCTATAGCCCACCTCATCTACACATCTCTGGACACTACAGGGTAATTTAGCATGGCCAATCCACCTAGCCTGCAGATCTTTGGACTGTGGGAGGAAATCCACACAGACACAGGGAGAATGTGCAAACTCCACACAGACAGTTGCCTGAGGCTGGAATCAAACCCTGGTCCCTGGTGCTGTGAGGCAACAGTGCTAACTACTGAGCCACCATGCCATTCCATTTGTGCACGAGTCAAACAACATTAGCACATAGGTCCAACAAATAATTGGAAAGCTGATGGAATATTATCCTTTATTATGAAATGAATTGAACATAAAAGTAAGGAGGCATTGCTTCAGCTCTAAAGAACATTGGTGCGATCACATTACTAACACTGTGTACTGTTTTGTTCTCCTTATTCAAGGAAGGACTTAAATGCACTGGGAGCAGTTCATAACAGGTTTATTAGATTAATACCCATATTGTGTGGGTTGTCTTATCAGGAAAGATTGGCTATACTGGTCTTGTTTTCACTGGAGTGAGGAATGACTTGATTAATGTACATAAATTCCTGAACAGTCTGGACAAGGTGGATGATCTTTCCTCTTGTGAATGAGACCAGAACTGGGAAGTAGTGTTTTATAATAAGGTCACCATTTTCAGACAGAGTTGAAGTGAATAGTTTTCTCAGAGAATCGTGAGACTTTGAAACTCTGAGCCTCCACAGGGAGACTCTGAGCCCATTGAATACTTTTAAGGTAAAGGTAAATAGGCTTTCTTGGACAATGGAATTATTGGGAGTAGATGGGAATTTAAATTTCAAAACACCAACAGATCAGCTATGAATCAAGGGGAGATAAGTGAATGTCAAAGCAGGCTCAAGGGTCAGAGGGACCCACTTCTGCTGCTACTCTGTAGGTTCATGTCCATGTATGTTCATATATAGTACAGTCACGTGGCAATCTTAATCAATGCACTTTCAGTAAAACAGGAAGGTTGGAATCTTGGTAACGATTTGATATAAGTTTTTATCAACCATGGGCTAAATGGTGTTTTTGGCTAATTGACAGTTTTGTTGTGTTTCATAGAAGGTTTCTCCCCACACCTTATCAAACCTGTCTCATTAACTGCTTATTCCATTCCTTGGTGCCTTTTCACTCGATTCCAGCCCCAATCTATCTTGTAAGAACTCGCCACTCCCTGGCAAAAGACTGGCATTCCAGGTGCCACCTCTAAAAGGCCATTGTGCACCTAGATGAGCACTGGTATTCTGAAGCTGCCCTGCTTGTCAAGGTCATTCGGAAGATGTTGGAGAAGGGAAAAATAGCATCGTGATTCTCCAACAGGGACCTGGAGGTTTTGGTGGATGGGGTGGTCCAGAGCAAGACCATCCTCTTCTTGGGAGGACCGACAGAGAGAATGGGAAGTGACCAGACCCTGCTCTCCTGATTCAAGGTTGCATCGGTGTCAGTGCTGTTTCTACATTACAGAGAAATGCCCAGTAGTGCCCAAAGAAGGTCAATGACCTTCTCTTCTCTTCTCTGCCAGGTTAAGTGACACATTCCTCACTCTGCCAGGGTAAGTGCCACACTCCTCGCTCTGCCACCTCACACTCACACTATCTTTGCCATGGCACCCACCTCCCACCAAGGCTCATGCTCTACCACTCTCGTTTATCACATGCAACATCTTGTCTCTTTGCACTCCTCTCCCTCCACCAAAGAACCCCCATACCACTAACCCTACCAGGTCTTTGCACTCCTACTCACTCATCTAGGATACCTCGCCACCTTGAGACTAGCTGCATCAGCAATAACATCTGTGTCAGCCACTTTTATTTTACTTAATCCCTCACTCTCTCCAATTAGTAGAAGAAAACAGCCTGTACCATAGCTCTCCATAATCTTCTATAGCTGGAAATGGGGGTTCCTATTGCTGGAAAAAGGGATTAAAATAGCTAAGTGTTTATGGAAGGGCCTTTTTCTATGCTGGATACCTCTATGACACCATGGCTGCAATAGGGTGAAAATAGCCAGGACAGCTGGAGGGCTTAACATCCAGGCCAATGTTAAGCGCCTCACCCATGACAGGAAGAGAATCCTTTCCATCATCTAGCCATGTTTATATCCCTCCAACCGAGTAAGTTCCATTCTTCATTCCACCTCAACTCCCATATTAACTCGTTGGAAGTGTCATTCATGGCACACCACTTCTAACCATTTCCCACATGCCTTTTGTCCCTTGCAAGTGTCAGCAGGCTGGTCACCACCCCGGGAAGAAATGGAATACTCCATAACAAGGCATCTCCTTGAACTCTGAGGAAGAGAGTTGGGAGGCCTCAGACTCTGTTTTGTTGGATACGATCATTCCCTGACGCTTGTGTGGTGTGAATGTTACTTGCCACTTTATAGTGAATATAGCCAAGATCCACAAACAGATTATTTGCCAATCTTTTAAGGAACACCATATGGAATTTTGAGGATGGGAAGAGAAAAACAAAAGGATCATAAGGAAGTTTAAAGTAAGTCAAATCACCAATGTCAATATAGATGAATGAACAATGAACATGCCTGTTATTTAGTAACATTTCAAGTGGATTCATCATCTGATGCTTACTGACTGTCATTGAGATGCTGAGCATTCTAGAGAATTGGTATGTTGTAACACCATGAGACCCTCCATTCAATTATTTAATACTGGGATTTAAGAAAACAACTTCAAAGCTTCCAAAGTGCAAGCATTTTAAAGTCAAGCTGATAAGGCACTAGAAGGAGTCACAACAAATTTGCCGGCAAAGTAAAAGCACAAAAGAGAAGCAATTATGTTTACAGTATGCCAAGAAGGGATTATTTTTAAATATAACAGGTTAAGGTGCTTTTTTAAATTGCTTGAAAAATAAATCAGCTAACCTAGCTTTTTTCACTATTCTGTACTGTATTCATCATGCAGAATGCAAACAATTGAGCATTAACAATTGCACTACATATTGCACTGTTTATATTTACAAATACCTATGTTTCAAAAACGAAGTACTGACAATGGTAAAACCACGCACTTGACAACATCTTAATAAATATCCCATCCTTATTTTCAAATCATTGGCTTTCTCGACAATCAAAAGGGGAGGCGATGGCCTCGTGGTATTATTGTTGGACTGTTAACCCAGAGACCCAGATAATGTTCTGGGGACTGGGGTTCGAATCCTGCCATGGAAGATGGTGGAATTTGAATTCCATAATTATCTGGAATTAAGAATCTAATGATGACCATGAATCCATTGCCGATTGTTGGAAAAACTCATCTGGTTCACTAATGTCCTTTAGAGAAGGAAACTGCCATCCTTACCTGGTTGACTCCAGATCCAAAGCAATATGGTTGATTCTTATCTGCCCTCTGGGCAATTAGGGATGGGCTATAAATGCTGCCTGGCCAGCGATGCCCTCATCCCATGAATGAATAAAGGAACAAAAAAAATCTCCATCTCTGCATTCTCCCAAGATGTTTGTGCTGTTCTAATTCTGACCTCTTTCATATTCACAACTTTCATTGTTCCCTAATGGACAGTTGCACCTTAAGATGCCTCAGGCCCAAACACTAGACCTCACTTCACAAACCTGTCTATTTTGTCATGTGGTTTTATGTCCCAATCCTTGAGTTTGGGTCCAAGACAGACTGGTCAAGAAGAAGGCAAAGTCAAGAGCTGTCTTCAGGCTTAAGCTTCTTTACAACACTGTTTAAGACTATATGCTACAGTGCATCATAAGAAGAGATTTGTCCAGTTCAATTCTTACAATTACGTCATTAAAAGACTATTCCATTAATTCAATTGCATAGTGCTGATCAGTCTACATCACATGCTTTGCCGCACTTCTTTCTTCTCCTATTTCTATCTAATTCTTCACATACTGTGCTATTTATGCCCAGTGATGATCAACACCTTGACATTCTCACAAGGTTGTTTGAGGCTTCTAAAGCCCCTTCACACTTCTCTGCTCTACTTCCCTCTCCTCCTTTACCTATATTTTTAACAAGTTTTTGATCACTTGTCTGAAATCATATTATAATGTTAGTTGGTATTGAAGTGAGTTCAGTAACATTCCTGGTTAAAAGAAATGCAGAGTTTAAAACAATGAAATTGCAGAATTTATTTTACCCATTTCACATTACATACACATTTGGAATATTTCACTTACCATTAAGTATCATTGTAAGGTGATGGGAAAGTACCTCCATTTGAAAAATGTCTTTTGAATCACAAATGACTGCTCTAAAACATATCAGCATCAAGGCACAGATGGTTATTTCATTATAATTGTCTTTTGACACCTAGACACAATATTAACAAATAAAACCACTATGGCTCTTAAGTCACCAGAATGTTCTTATAACAGTTAATTCAAACAGGACTAAACTACATTCAGTTTTGTCTGTTTCTGTTTCGCATTGCCCTTCAAATAGGACCGTCATTGAAAACATGCCCACAGCTATTAGGGGAGTTGAAGCAATGGTAGAAAAAGGTGCTGTGTGTTAATGAACCAGCAAATTATACTGAATTGTCACAGCCTCCAAATCCATTTCTCATGTGGATAAAATAAAAGCCTGCTAAATCTATCAACTGAAGACAAAGACTACAACCATATCCCAAAAACTAAAGCACATTGCTCTTCTATAATACCCAAAATTTGCAAGCTTAAATAAAACTGTTCTTACCCTGTTAACCAATAGCTTCAACTATGATTTAAGTTAGTTTCTTCATTTTTAATGAGCCATTTCTAAAGAGTTTACTAAATAATCCCTGCATTTTACAAAGTTCTTAGAAAATTTCCATCTTAGTGCAGCTTCCCTGGTAATGAAACTTCTAAAAAGAATTGCCAGCTGGAAAACACTCAACTCATTTTTGATGCATACAAGATTGAAAATACCGGAGTCTGTAAAATTCACCAGTAAAATGACTGTTCCCTCTGGCTCAGTAGAATCGGAACAAGCTCTCAAGTATTCAACTCATCCATTTCAAAATATGATAAACAATGTATTACATAATGTCATTTGGAATTTGGATTTTGTTCTTCAGTTCTGGTAGGATAATTTATTTTATGAGGTCAGAAGGTTATTTCAAACAATGACTTAGAAATGTAATTTCCAGGGATGTGCACAATTCAATCAACTACTAGCTGGATTTTGGTGGTGTTAATGGGCAAAATGTTTCTACAGATAGAGATAAACAGTTAAGAGGCCATTAATTCAGTCCAGAAATATCAAGAGTTCAGTTTACAAGGGAGAATACTTTCCTCCTAACAGGACGATCAAACTTTCAGTTCAGGGATCCCGTCACCTGAGTAGAAGTGGATTTAGTTTGTAAAGCTTCTAAGCTGTGAGAATCTGTATAGAAGGCTTTAAATTATTGAACTAAAAAGATTTAAGCCACTAGACATTAAAAAAAAGTTCATGGTAACTGAGTTAGAAAGAAGTTGTAAAATTGTTGCAGCAGATCAATGAGGCGAATTGAAAAGGGACAGTTAAGTAAGAAATTAAAGAGTTAAAGTAGAAGTGATATTTCTCTGGGATTGAGTATCTGTAAAGGACAGTGTTGGGAAATAGGTTGAAACGTTATTATTTATATTAAGATTTTACTAAAGTGTCATATACGTATAGGCATTTTATTCTTTTATGTAATAAATTTATGTTTGTTGCCTTGAGAGAATATATTTCAGTGACTAACTACCCTGGTAACCAACTGCAAAAATTAAACTTATGAGCTATGAAGCCAGGTTTCACTCTTGAATTTGATTTAGCTGGTGGTACCATGAAAAAAACATTCACATCCTTCACCTTGGCCATAAGAATTGATGTCTATGCAAGATTATCAGTCAGCCTAGGCTACAGTGGTCATTGGAAGCAAGGGCACTAGAGTGTGAAAATAGCTACTGGTAGGCAAAATACCTTTCAATAATATTACGTTCTGTTAAAGAATTGAATGGAGGTGTGACATTTTCAAAGATTTTACACTCATTAGGAACATGTATCCATAAAGATCAGTTTAGAGGCTGAACATTCCAAGATCCATAAACCATCGACATTAAGACAAATCTCCAAGTTATATGCAGATCATCAATTCTTTTCTTTGAATGTTTTTGGATGTTATATTTGTTCACTGCATTGGATTTCTCTCGTAGTATTTTGTATTCTCCAGATAACTCTGTTTCCAGGATGGCAACCTCGGTTCTCTTGAATCAGCTGTTATGAACATAAGAAATTTGTTTGGCAATATAGAGTATTTATTTCCTTCACCCCGCTGTGAACCCTTTCCCTAAATGGCCCAGCCAGGAAACCACAAAGGGGAATCATAATCGTACCATTCCAAGCCATGTACCCATACGCTGCAGTGTGAACACCCTCAATGAGCTAATATATAGCTCAATATGTGCTTCAACATGTGACAGGGACATCTTGTATTAAAGGAAATTGCAACATGATTAGAATTGGCTATTTTAAACCAGTATGTAATGCTTTAAAATAGGAAATATTTCCAGGGAATGATTTGCATTTTATAGCTCAAATAAATCTTTGCCAAGTCACAACAGGCATTCAGTCAACCAAACCTACTTGTTGTGATTGAATACATTTATCAACAATTTTATTAAAGAAGAATGCATCAGTCACAACAACAGAAACTTGTGACTTGCAATGCGCCACTGAATCCTGCACAGGTGATGTGGAAATTTATATATTGCGTTTGTTCATTTTCCTTCATATAGTCTTTTTAATATGCTATAATTAACTATTTGTAAAGCTGTTGCTCCACCACCTTAAGTATATTAATATACAATCCTATAAAAAGAGTTCATTAAAATCTGTTTTGATGGTTACATTTCAGTGTTGACACACTGTAAAGAGCTAAATAACCACAACTTGTACCAAAAAGAGCTTGTTAAGAAAATTTGCGATGGAGACTTCTAATTCTTTCCAATGCATGTCAATCATTTTAAAGAAACACAACAGTAACTTAAATTGAGTCTCATTTTACAAAAGCCAAACGCTTTGGCATACTAAAATCTGATTGTCCCATTTAGAGCAAAGTCATTGGGTTTGCTGCCTTTGTTCTTTGAATAAGAAAGGATCACTTTCAGGGACCAAAGCTGCTGTAGCCACTTCTTCATATCCTCTTCCAATCCCAGTTCCTTCTGCATTGACTTTAGAGAAAAAGTCTTCACAGTAATTCCATCTGCATCCCAATCTTTACTCTGCTACCAAGTGTAATGTTAAACTCCGTTCTCATACCCCTTCAGCTCGAATGTCATGTGGAAGTTGGTTTCTTTGTCAACAAAATAGAGACCATCCATTGATTTGCCTCTGAAACTTTCCATTCTGACCCTTTTGTTAGCTCATGTTGCAAATGGTTACCTCTATCCTGATATTGGCTTTGCCCATTTCACATCATGACACCCAAAACTAGCTGCACGTTTGGCAACTGTCAGTTCTAACTATCCTTAATTTCTGGTACTCATTCAGGTCATTACATACAGTGTCATCACAAAGATCAATACTTACCTCACATCAATCCCTCATTGAAACCTGGCCTTCAGATTTCCACATCTCTCAGCACCTAAACAAACCTAACCAAAAACTCACAAGTGATCTTCTATGACTATCCAGCACGACATATTCTCCTTAAACAATTCATCTGATACAATGCCCTGGGACATGGGCATCCAGACTGGCATTTATTACCCATCCCTAGTCACCCTTGAGAAGAAGGAATGTGAGCTGCCTTCCTGAACTGCTGCAGTCCATGTGCTGAAGGAACATCTCCTGTGCGGATGGATGAGGGTGTTGCTGGCTAGGCAACATTTATTGCCCATCCCAATAAGAGGCAACCACATTGTTGTGAGTCTGGAGTCACATGTAGGCCGGACCAGGTAATGAACCAGATGGGTTTTTCAACGATGGATTCATCGTTGGACTCTTAATTCCAGATACTTATTGAATTCAAATTCCACCATCTGCCATGGTGGGATTCGAACCTGGGTCCCCAGAACATTATCTGGATTAACAGTCCAGTGATAATGCCACTAGGCCATCGCCTCCCCTGATGAAATTAATGGAGAGTTTTCCCCAAGTCCCGTTGGCTTTAATTTTTCTTGGTCACACTCAGTCAAATGCCGCTTTGATGTCAAGACCAGTCATGCTCACTTCTCCATTTTTGACAAGGTTGACAAAATTCTCCTTGATGCCTCTTCTTCGTTGTCCAACTTCAGAAGAATAACTTCCAGTTTTACTTATTCAATCCTATCCTAAACATTTCTATCATTACTTTCCCTTCTGGCATGATCAGTGTAGGAATCCCTCCTTGGATATTCATTTTCCTCATCCACAAGTCCCTTACTAACATGGGATTGACGTTCATGTGTATATGTGCAAGCAACAGACTGCTCCACCCTTCGCAAACTCTCCCGAGTGCATCAATGATATCACACTATTTATCCAACAACCAGTCCTGGACAGTCCATCACTTCCTTCAGCTGAACACAGACAGGAAGGAGGAGTTATTCTTCGGTTATTGGTTCTCGGATTCTCTCCAGCCATTGTCTCAGACTAAACCATACCTTTGACTAACTTTGAGCTGTAGTGAGCAAAGTTTCAGACTAAATAACATCCCTACAGAGGCTGCCTGCTTTCACCTTCATAACATTACCTGTCTCTGCTCCTACGAGAGACAATCTGCTATTAAAATATTCCTAATCTTGTCACCTTTCAGATTGGATTGCTCCAATGTTCCCTGGGTCAGTGGTTTAGCCTCCACCCTTTATATAATCTTATCAAATGCTTTTCTGCTGCCTGTATCTTATTCCATGCTAAATACCACTTACTAATCAGACTTACCCCACCCTTACTGACCTATACAGCCATCTTGTCGAACATGGCAACAGTCTTAAAACGTTCATTCTTGGGTTAAAACACTCTACAGCTTTTCTTCGGCCCATCTCTAATCCTACAATCCCTCCAGCGCTGTCTAATTCAATCCTTGTCGTTCTTTGCCCCATTCATTACAGTTCATGCTTTCAGCTGCTAAAATCTAACTTTCTCAAATCTCTGCCTCCTTAACAACCTTCTTTAAAATTAATCTCTTTAACCAGTTTGCCTTTGGCTTGGAAATGTTTTATTTCTCTTCTCAATTTTGAGATTTCTTGGGACTTATCCCGACATCGAATACGAATTAGAAATACAAATCGTTATTGTTGTCACATAATGCTACATAGTGATCTTTTGAAAATAATGTTAGCTCTCTCAAATATTGTTGTATTTTTCTTTTAACTATTCGGATGAACACCTCAGAAGTTTGTAAGCAAGTGTTCAGTCCCTAGTAACTGGATTGTCAGATTGATCTCTGCGAATAAAGGCTCTATGCCCAGAGGTCAGCTTAATATGTGACTAACACAAACAAATGGTACATCTATACAGCAGGAGGATCACTGGGGCTTGGAACAACACTGAACAAGGTTGCTCCCAACCTAACAGGGGGTTTCAATGCATATTTACATCTTTCTTGAAATACATATGGTTTCTTTGTCTACAATTGTCACTCATCCTGACTAAATAAACATTACATGTTTGATTTTGACCAATCAATATTACTGAATATTATATTCCTTCAATTCTTTCAGAACTCTTCTCAGTACTTTTCCATTTCGCTCACTTTTATTATGTTGGTTTGGTATCACTATGTTTTACTGCCTTAATTAGGCACACTTTACACATTAGCACCGGCTTGCAATTTTCACCTTCTCATTCTGCCTTAACCTTAATGTTTTAATTTAGAACACAGTTATACCACGTCAACTCATTAATACCTGGCCATCCCTACATTGCTTAGAATTTGTTGTACTAAATGTTTCCTCGTCACATCCATTTGAAACTGTACTTTTTTGTTCAAATGTACTTTGATGTAAAGTTTAAGCTGCTGTATAACAGATAAGATGTGAGAACATGCATTACCACTGCCACAGAGGCTGGTCTTCAGCAGGAAAGTCATAGAAAATGACATGGGGTGGGATCATGTTCGGCTTTTCTAGGTTGGAAATGTAAAAGAGGAAAATAGGTTGTGCAGCAATGGGAAGGACTGATGGAGCGTAGAAATAAACATTATAGGTTTCCTGTAACAACAAGCACATATTAACAGTATGAGATGTGGACATAAAATGACGCAATTGGATAATATAATCATGTGTATTAGGTTTAACAGGATTGGATAATATAGTCACGTTTACTAAATTGGAATATCAATTAATCAACTATGAGTGGGTAGAGTTAGTAGCAAATAAGTGTGCAATTTTTCTATTGGAAACTATTATTTTTTATCAATAACCATTAGGAGGCTTATTATCTGTGCAAATAGTATAAAACCTTTGTTCTGGTAATAAAGATTTGAGCTATATGCAATCTTTACATGTGTACACCTCCCATACAGATATGAATAAATGTTTTAACAAAGATACACAATCTTGTCTCGTTTGAGAGAAAAAGAAAAAGGTTAAGACTCAACCGTACAAAAGTGCAGTGGAGAAACCATCTGGCTGAAGTGGAAGGGCATTTAGCAGTTATTTTGCACATAAACTCCTTCTTTACTAATAGTGCAGGGCTTTCAACTTGGGATGCTCAATCTCACTCACAGGTTTAAGATGAACACACATTGAAAACAAAGTTGAAGAACTAAGAAGGGCTTTGATCCTAAAACAAAAGGAGCTCCAGCCAAGGTCAGGGAAGAGGCTGCAATTCAAAACACTGCTCCTCTCAGAAAGGGCCGTCACTGCTTAAAGGCAAAATACTGCAGATCCTGGAAATCTGAAACAAACACAGAATGCTGCAGAAACTCAGCAGGTCGGGCAGCATCTACGGAGAGAGAAATCAAGTTAATGTTTTGAATCGCATATCGACTCTTCTTCACCGCTTACAAGTGATGGTCATCCCCTTGGAAGGCATTTCATCCGCTCGTGTGTTATTGCTCACTGCTACTAGACTTCAGAACAGCACGGCAGCAGCTTGTAAAGCTTCAATGCCAACCTCCGAGTGTCGAGACAGGAGCTCAACACCACTCTCTGCTCCAAAGGCTGCACGAACCTCCTTCTGCATCTACGTTCTGCAGCCACATATTCTCTCCATAAGGCAAACAAGTAGCTACCGAAATCCAGTAGGAAGCAAGTAAAGTCCTCAACACATAGTCTACAAGCTGATGATAAGTGGTCTCAAAATGTCTCAGTACCAGTGCTTCAGGGGGCTTTGGCTGTTACAGCAGTTTACGGCTGACACCTGCAGCTCATGGAATGGATGATCTTCCTAGGGTGAGCTACTTTGAGAAGCCTGCTGGGGAAAGTAACGGAGCTGCAAGATGTGTGGATCTGAAGTGTACTGTGCAGAATGTGGGGATTGGTATTGTGAAAGTGTAAAGCAAAGTAAATTTAGTGAATTCATTTAACGCAACTTTTTTTTTCATAAAATGGTGAAGATATAATATTCTTAATCATCAGTGGGTTATCATTACCTGCTGTCTACATCGAGTACTGGAAACTATGTATAACAGGCAGGCAACACTGTCTCATGGGTATCATGTGCTCAACAATATTTATTTTATTTGTTTCAAAACAGTTCTTAGCCCCAAGCATCACCTTTTAAAAATGATCACCAATATGAAATGAATAAGATTTCAGGCTGCCAGGATAAAATGGAAGAATAAAAATTGATTATCTGACCTATTCTGAAGTGCTTGGTTGTTCAAGGTTAACATAGAGCTCAGGCTTTCTAAATAGGGAAAAAATGCAAATTATTCACACTTGCAAACAATGACCTGAGCTGCTGTTTTGCCTGTCGAAGAACTATTAGTCTCAAGGTCCCAGAGAGGTGTTCATTTTAAGTTTTTAATTCAAGCATAAAATATAGGTGAGCATCTAGAGGTTGGTTGGCACACTTCTACCGAGATCCAAAGCCTATGTGATTCACATTATCAGAGAGTTGGACTTTAGGAAGCGTACAAGTCTCTGTGGGAACTAGCAGCATGTTTTTCATAAATCTGTCGGCAATAGTCTGAGAGTGAGAAAGAGAGTGAGAGAAACTCTGTGTGTGTGTGTGTGTGTGTGTGTGCGCGCAAGAGAGAGAGAGAGTGTGAGTGTGAGAGAGACAGAGAGAGTGTGTGTGTGACAGAGTGTGTGTGTGCGCGTGCGTGTGTGAGAGAGAAAGCGTGTGCATGTGTGTGTGTGAGAGAGAGTGAGAGACAGAGATAGAGCATGTGTGTGCGAGAGAGAGAAAGTGTGCGCATGTGTGTGTGTGAGAGAGTGAGAGTTAGAGTGAGTGTGTGTGTGTGAGAGAGAGAAAGCGTGTGCATGTGTGTATGTGAGAGAGAGAGTGTGAGTGAGAGTGAGAGAGACTGTGTGTGTATGAGAGTGTGTGTGTGAGAGTGTGTGTGTGTGTGACAGTGTGGTGTGAGAGAGAGAGAGTGTGAGAGAGAGAGAGTCCGTGTGTGTGTGTGTGACAGTGTGATGTGTGAGAGAGAGAGAGTCTGTGTGTGCGTATGAGAGTGTGTGTGTGTGAGTGTGTGTGTGAGAGAGTGTGAGTGTGTGCGAGAGAGAGTGTGTGCGAGAGAGAGTGTGTGCGAGAGAGAGTGTGTGTGTGCGAGAGAGATTGAGTGAGAGACAGATAGAGCGTTTGTGTGTATGTGTGTGTGTGCGCGAGAGAGAGAAAGTGTGTGCATGTGTGTGTGTGTGAGAGAGAGTGAGAGTGAGAGAGTGTGGGTGTGTGTGTGTGAGAGAGAGAGAGTGAGAGAGAAAGGGAGAGAGTGTGTGCGTGCGCATGAGAGAGAGTCTTTGTATGTGTCTGTGAGAATGAGTGAGTGAGAGAGAGAGAGAAAGAGAGAGAGAAGTCTCTTATCACTTATCATACAGAACATGAGTGGAATCTCATACTTGGATTGAAGAACTTACATACATGAGGATTTAACCAAATCTGATTGATTCACCTAGTATTGGCCAGGAGGGGAGGTTTCCGGGGTAACTCTCACTGCAGAAGTTAGTTTAAGGATTAGGTGGCTCACCAACCGGAAGATGACAAAGCAAGATATTAAGACTTGAAAACAGCTTTAACCTGGTTCCTAGAAATTGATGTGTTCACTTAAAAGGACAAAGCGTAACTGAGAGAGAAATTTTTAGTTATTTTAACTATTAAATAAAAGATCTTTGTTGCAATTTAGAAACATTGTCAATTGAAAAAGTGTTCAGTCAAGGTTGCTTTTTGTTTGTTTCTCACAGTAAAAGTCTTAAAACTCAAAATTGTGCCACTTGATCCCTTCAGTCATTCATTGGAAGATCAAATTTATTCTAAAATGTCATTAGTTTCCACAAGGAGTGCATAGTACATCAAATACATATGGCATTCTGATCCAATATCCCCTTCAGGGATCGAAAAGGACGCAGAAGTATAAAGCCGGTTGCGAAGGTGACACAACCATGGTCGAAAAGCATCGCTCTGTCATTGCAGAATTCAGAATTATAAGACAAAGACAAATCACATTGTTTGTGATTTTGGAGTTGAGATCTCTAATCTTCCATAATGTTTTACATCTCAAACTACAAAGGTTTATAGTTTCTTTATGTAGGCTCCGTAACTCAGTCATCCAGAGGACATTGATCTTGGATCAAGAGGAATAGATTTATGCTAATATCCATGGAGGATGAATTAATCCAACAGCACGTACCAACACACAAAGACATGACTTTGACTCAGGTGGAGAATTTTATTCATCAATAGATTCCCCCACTCAAAACAGCAAAGAATCCCATTCAACTAATTTCGGATTATGCAATGAATATCATAGATCATTGCATTTCATCTGTCTTTGTTTCCGCCTTAGAAAGTTATTGCAGTTTAATGTTTGCAATCAACTAACAGCACAAATCTAAAAAAAAGCAAGCAACAAATTCAATAATTTTTTTCATGTACGCCTGGTCCTTGAGTTTTCTGCTTCTTAAGCATATAGAGTTGCTTTCATCTCAAGACAGTTATGGTGTTGCAACCTGATGCTCTGTACTTGCAGAAATGTCCCCAACTGAAGGAGTCACATCAATCTTAGGCAGAACAAGCAAATACAAGACCAAAAGCCTGAGGTATCATGGCAGGGTACAATAATAGCACCAAAAGGTGAACTAGATCCAAATGTACCTTCTACAGAGATCAGTACATTATTTACAGATATTATCCTCCTGCATTTTAAATATCCATATCATGCCCGTATCCCAGCATTTGACTTTGGAGTGTGCCACATCATAACCGTTATACACACTATGCTTCAGCACTTCTGTATTTCAAAGTTGCTTCACGAGCCTTTCCCAGATTCCTTGTTATTTTGGCATTTTACTCATTCTGTGGCCACAAACTGCATCGCTTTCTTACAATTCACCATCGAAGAGTGGAAAGGCTACATTCCCTGCACTAGTTGGCGCATGAGATGTAGTGACTTACCATCAGGCAGATATGACATGAATGTACATAAACAGATTCCAACTTTGGTTTGTCGTTTATAGTGTTAATATTATTTCAATAAGGTCTGCATGCACCAACACGCCTTTGTTTTACCAAATGGTAGCATCGTTCCCCACTCTATATCAATTTCCACACAGGTAGAGAAGCAAGGAAGGACAAAAGAAGGAAGGAATTAATATTCACAAAGCACTTTGCACAGACAGAACATCCCTCCGTGTTCTACAGCCATGGGAGTCAAGTTGCTGTAATAATGTGGCAGTTGATTTCAGCCCAGCAAGGTCTAAACAGTAATGTGATAATGACCAGATTATCTGATTATTAACAATTTGCCTGAGGAATGAATACCTGGGAGAACCCCACTGCTCAGGAGAGTTGCTCATAGACTGTTAAAAACTGTAGTCCCTGATTTACTGATCGTTTTTCAGTTACAGTGAGCTACCAAAAGAGTCAAACATGGTTTTCAATTTCATATGTAAAAAAAAAATGGAATATGCAAGATTTCTGAAGGCTATTTTTCCTTCTGTGAAATGTGAAATCACCAATTGAATGGAACATCCCAAATTAATTGGAATACTGTGGTTTGCTAGGCCATTAGAATGTACATAGAGTCATGCAGCACAGAAACAATCACTTTGGTCCAATTTATCCAAGCTGACCACAATCCCAAACTAAACTAGAACAACCTGCCTGCACTTGGCCCATATCCCTTGAAACGTTTGTTATTCATGTAATTATCTAAATGTCTTTTAAACTTTGTAACTGTAGCCGCATCCACCCCATATTCTGGACGTTCATTCCACACAGGAACCACTGTCTGAGTAAAAAAATTGCCCCTCATGTCTTTTTTTAAATCTTTCTCCTCTCACCTTTAAAATGTGCTCCCAGTCTTGAAATCCATTGATGAGTCAATTGCATTCTTGCGGGTCCAATCGGTGCTGGGTCCACTCCTTTTCATCATTTATATAAATGGTTTGGATGTGAATATAGGAGGTATATTTAGTAAGTTTGCAGATGACATGAAAATTGGTGGTGTAGTGGACAGTGAAGAAGGTTATCGCACAGCACCACGGAACCATGATCAGATGGGCCAATAGCCAATAAGTGGTAGACGGAGTTTAATTTAGATAAATAGGAGGTGTTGCATTTTGATAAGGCAAATTAACAGAGGACTTATACAGTAAATGGTCAGGTCCTGAGGAGTGTTGCCGAACAAAGAGACCTAGTGGTGCAGGGGCAAATTTCCTCGAAAGTGGAGTCACATCTAGACCAAGTGGTGAAGAAGGCATTTGGCATGTTTGCCTTCATTGGTCAGTACATTGAGTATAGGAGTTGGGATGTCATGTTGCAGCTGTACAGGTTAGGCCACTTTTATAATATTGTGTTCAGTCCTGGTCTCCCTGCTATAGAAAAGATGTTGTCAAACTTGAAAGGGTTCAGATAAGATTTACAATGATGTTGCTTGGGTTTGAAGGTTTGAGCCATAGGGAAAGGTTGTATGGGCTTTAGCTTTTCTTTCCTTGGAGCGTCAGAGGCTAAGGGGTGACCTTATAGATGTTTATAAAATCACAAGGGGCATAGATAGTGGGACTAGCCATGATCTTTTTCCCAGCTTTGGGGAGGGCATAGGTTTAAGGTGAGAGGGAAAGGATTTAAAAGGGACCTGAGGGGTAACTTATTCATGCAGAGGTTGGTACAAATATGGAACAGGCTGCCAGAAGAAGTGGTGGAGGCTGCTACAATTACAACATTTAAAAGGCATCGGGATGGATGTAGAGTGATATGAGCAAAATGCTGGCAAATGGAACTCGATATATTTAAGATATCTGGTTGGCATGGACAAGTTGGACCAAAGGGTCTGTTTCCATGCTGAATCTCTGACTCTATAAAGCAGACTTCTTTTTCTGCAGAGAAATGAGTGAACCAGATGAGTTCTTATATAGTTCCTATAGTTAAACACATGAAGGGATAATGGGGAGGGGGGCAGGATTAGGGTATTAAGCTCAATGATCAGTCACGATCGTATTGAATGGCAGAGCAGGCTGGAGTGCTCCTATCTTCCTTGAGGTTTTCCAGGTCAATATAGCTGTCATAGTCACCACTGATGGCTAGCCTTCAATGCAAGATTTTAATTTATGGAATTGAAAGATACCCTGACTGCTGGAATGGATTTGAACCCATAACCTCAGTGTAATTTCATTACCTACCACGCCATACACCAATCAAATAAATTGAGTCAAACATGTACACAAATGTAAATAATGAGCTTCCAAAGAAGGGGGGGGCATCTTATACACACAGAAAGTTAATTGCAAATAAGGTCACAGACCTTAACAGTCCTTGGGTTGGGAGAAGGAAAAGACCAGAGTCTAACTGTTCCACAGTTATCTTGTTTCTTTAACAGTGGCTAAGTTTATAAATTTTGAGTTCACAGTGAATGATGACTTTTCCAGAATTAAACATTGAATCCAGAATAAAAACCGAAAGGCCTGCGGGTGCTGTAAATCAGAAACAAAAACAGAAGTTGCTGGAAAAGCTCTGCAGGTCTGACAGCATCTGTGGAGAGAAAACAGAGTAACATTTCAAGTCAGGTGACCCTTCTCCAGAACTGACGGTAGCTAGGAAAATATCGGTTTATATGCAGAAGAAATGTTGGAGAGAGGGGGTAAAGAATAAATGATAGGTTGGGATAGAACCCAAAAAAAAACAGAACAGCAGTTGGACAGACAAAGGATAATGATCTCACTAGGAGGGTGAATAGCTACTATTGGGGATTGTTCGTCGCTAACAATGGTTGTGTGTGTAATGTCAGACTATGTGATAGCAAGGCCTGGGGCAAGGACATGGGAGAGTTCAAAGCCTAAAGTTATTGAACTTGATATTTAGTCTAGAAGGTTGCAGGGTCCCCAAGCTGAAAATGAGATATTGTTCTTCCAGCTTAGGCCAAGCTCCACTGGAGCACTGCAGCAAGCCTGAGACAGAGATGTCGGCCAGGGAATAGGGTGGTGCATTAAAGTGACAGGCAACTGGAAGCTCAGGGTCTTTTTTGTGGGCAGAATGTAGATGTTCTGCAAAGCAGTCACCCAGTCTACGCTTCGTATCCCCAATGTAGAGGAGACCACATCGTGAGTAGGGAATGCAGTAGACTAGATTGTGGGAAGTGCAGGTAAAACACTGCTGCACCTGGAAAGTATGTTTGGGTTCTTGGATATTGAGGAGGGTCAAATTAAATGGGCAGGTGTTACACCTTCGATGGGTGCAGGGGAAAGTGTTAGGGGGTTTCGGGGGGAGATGTTGGTAGTGAAGGAGGAACAGATGAGGGTTGACAAGGGAGAGGAGGGAAATATGGGTCTTGTGGTAGCATCTCACTGGAGGTGGTGGAAATGGCGGCTGATGATCCTCTGGACGTGGATGCTGGTGGGATGGTATGTAAGGACAAGAGGAACCCTATCACTGTTGCGGGAGGGAAGAGAGGGGGTGAGGGAGGAAGTGCAGAGGATGGGTTGGACCCAGTTGAGGGTCCTGTCACCTACAATGCTGGGGATTCCTTGTTTGAGGAAGAAAGTAGACATTTCAGAGGCTTCCTTGTCAAAGTTGGCATCATCGGAACAGATACGACAGGGACAGAGGAACTGGGAGAGTGGGATAGAGTCTTCACAGGAAGCAGGGTGTGAGGATATATAGTCAAGGTAGCTGTGGGAGTTGATGGGTTTATAGGAGGATATTGGTGGCCAGCCTATACCCAGAAATGTAAGGAGGTATCGAGGAATGGAAGAAAGGAGTCAGAAATGGACTTGGTGAAGGTGAGAGGAGGTGGAAATTGGAAGCAAAATTAATAGACTTTTCCAATTCTGGATGACCAAGGGAAGCAGCACCAATGATATCATCCATTTATTGGAGAAAGAGTTCTGGGTGTGGGCCAGAAAAGGACTGGAACAAGGAATGTTCCCTGTACCCCATGAAGAGACAGGCATAACTGAGGCCCATGCGCATACACATGGCCACCGCCGACCTGAGGAAAATGAGATGAGTTAGAAGAGAAGTTGTTCAGGGTGAGGATAAGCTCGGCCAAGCGGAAAAGGATGGTGGTAAATGGGGAGGGTTCAGGCCTTTGTTCCAGGAAGAAGTGGAGTGCCCTGAGACCATCCTGGCGGGGGATAGACGTGTAAAGGGATTGCACGTCTATAATAAAGAGGAGGCGGCTGTAGCCTGCAAACTGGAAATTCTGAAAGTGGCGTAAAGCACCTGAGGAATCACAGATGTACGTGGGCAGGGACTGGAGCAAAAAAAACCAAGTTGAGATAGGTTGAGATGAGTTCTGTGGGCCAGGAGCAGGCCAAAACAGTGGGTCTGCCCGGACAGTCCTGTTTGTGGATTTTTAGAAGGAGGTAGAAGTGAGCTGTGCAGCGCTGGGGGACTATCAGCTTGGAGGCAGTGGATGGGAGGTCAGCAGATGAAATGAGATTAGTGACCATAGTTGACACAATGGCCTGATGTTCCATCATGCAGTCATGGTCCAGGGGGAGATAGCAGGAGATATCTGAAAGCTGGCGCTCAGCCTTTGCAATGTAGGGGTCAATCTGCCAGACAACAACAGCCCCACCCTTATTGGCAGGTTTAACTACGGTCAGGATTGGATCTGAAAGTATGGAGTCCTGTCCTTCCTTGGAAAATAGGTTGGAATGAGTGAGAGGAGCAGAGAAATTGAGGTGACCGATGTCACGTCAACATTTCGTAATGAACAGATCGAGTGCAGGTAAAACCGTTGGGGGGAGTGGTCCAGGTGGAGGGAGAGCCTTGGAGGTGGGCAAAAGCATCTGTGGGACAGGGAGAGGACTCTTGTACAAAGAAATGGACACAGAGGCAACAGTAGAAGAGTTCAATGTCATGTCGTACCCTAAATTCATTCGGGTGGGGATGCAGAGGGATAAAAGTGAGCCCTTTGCTGAGTACAGAACATTCAGCATCGGAGAGTGGAAGGTTAGGGGGTGATGGTGAATAACCAACCGGAAGTGGAGTTGGGGGGGAGAGGATGGAGTCAGAGGGAAGGGGAGGGGAGGAAGGTTCCAGACGGCCATGGGTATCTCTTAGTTGTTGCATCATGTGTGCCTTGATGCCTGAAAGGAAATAGTAAGTTTCTTGTTAGCATAGTAAATGAGCCAAAGGATGAAGTGGAACTGGGGAGTGGTGCAGCTCGGAGTCAATTCCGAAGAAGAGTCATACCAGACTTGAAACATTAACTGTTTTTCACCCCTTCTACCAGACCTGTTGAGATTCTCCAGCACTTTTAGTTTTTAAATAAGGATTTCCAGCACCTGCGGTCTTTTGCATTTATTGAGATGATTTTTCAAGCAGCTTTTCCAGCAGCACTGGTTTCTGAGAATGAGCAAGTGAGAGGGTGAGTGAGTGAGAGATAGGTTGCCTGAGCTTGTCATGTAGTCAAGGCAGTCCCCTTAAATCAGCATTGTTCTTTTAAAAACAGTTTTTAATATCTGAGACTTTCATGGGCAAAATTAAATTGTGGAAGCTTAAATACTAATAGTACATTTTCACTAGGATGACAACACTTTATAGGTGCATACGGTTACTAGATGCACTGCAGAAATTCACCAGAAGTCCTTACACAGCATCCTCCCAACCCACAACCACTTCCACCTGGAAGGACAAGGGCAGCAGATACATGAGAAGTTTCTCTCCAAGCCACTCACCATCCTGACTTGGAAATATATCACCATTCCTTCAGTGTCACTGGGTCAAAACCCTCCCTTAAGGGCATTGTGGGTCAACCTTCAGCATATGGGCAGTTCAAGAAGGAAGCTCACCATCACCTTTGCAAGGGCAGCCAGGGATGGGTGAGAAATGCTGGTCAGCCAGCGGTACCCACATCCACAAGAGAATAAAAAATAAGTGCAGTTTGGTGTAATCTGTTATTCATGGAAGGATTGACTCTTTCCATAGCAAGGGACAGATATGACTAATGATAACAACTTCTGTATGTTAACAGAGAGCAGACACTCCGTGTTCATGCAATTTTGCTATAGAACTGCAGTACAATACTAATTGGGCCTATTTATTGTATACTCGATCTTGAACCAGTTAGCGCTCAAAAACATCTTCAATATACAATTGAGACAATTAAAATGATTGACACCACGGACACAGACCCATTTTGCCTCCTAAGGTACAATAAAGCTGATCTCTGCCATAATAATTGTGACAACAATTGCTGTAGTATCAACCTTTGGTCAATTAAGACAAATCTAAAGTACATGTCTGAAAGACAGTGAGACCAATAAATTTGTGTTTCTGTCAGTGTAACTTGTGCCTGCCAAGCACCCAGGTCAATGGGTATCAAAATCAATCAATACATTTCGATAGCCCTTCAGAAAACAGCTATTTTTAAAGTTGCAGGTCCAGACCCCTTCTCTTCCGAATAAAATCAATGTCCAAATGTCCATTGCAAAAATGAAATTCCTTTTTTAAAAACAATGGTAATAACAGTGAGTCAAAGTTATTGCTAGCAACCTGCTCCTTTAGCAAATAACTCACAATTTATAATGTTCCAGTGAAATTAGGAATAAAACAGAGGAACTACTGATACATAAAATCTGTCAAATAAAAAGTTTTAAGAATCATTATGGCTATTAAGTAGACTGATGTATTCATGTCAAAGATTTATCACCAAAGAAATGTTGTTCAGCTAATTTTTCATCTGCCTATCTTGGATTGTTGTCTTTCCCCAAGGCAGCTTAGGAACAGGAATAGACTATTCAGTCTCTCCAAGCTTATTCATGCTTCCAATTATTATGTTCCTGGTCATTAACGTTAAATATAGAAGATAGGAGCAGGAGGAGGCCATTCAGCTCTTATAGTCTGCTCTGCCATTCTTCACGAACATGGCTGATCATCCCAACAGCCTAATCCTGCTTTCTCCCCGTAACCTTTGATCCCATTTGCCCCAAGCGCTATATCTAGTCGCTTCTTGAGTACATTCAATGTTTTGGCATCAACTACTTCCTGTGGTAATGAATTCCACAGGCTCATCACTCTTTGGGTGAAGAAATGTCTCCTCATCTCCATCCTAAATGGTCAACCCCGAATCCTCAGACTATGACCCCTGGTTCTGGACACTCCCACCATCGGGAACATCATCTCTGCATCTATCCTGTCCAGTCCTGTTAGATTTTTATAAGTCTCTATGAGATGCCCCCTCGTTTGTCTGAACTCCAGCGAAAACAATCCTAACCTAGTCAATCTCTCTTTATATGTCAGTCCCATCATCCCTGGGAGTCAGCCTGGTAAATCTTTGCTGCACTCCTTTGAGAGCAACAGCTTCCTTCCTCAGAAAAGGAGACCAAAATTGCACACAATATTCCGGGCGTAGCCTCACCAAGGCCCTGTATAACTGCAACATATTCCTGCTCCTGTACTCGAAACATCTCGAAATGAAGGTCAACATACCATTCGCCTTCTTTACCGCCTGCCGCACCTGCATGCTTACCTTCAGTGACTGGTGCACAAGGACAACTAGGTCCTGCTGCACACTCCTCTCTCCCGATTTACAGCCATTCAGGTAGTAATCTGCCTTCTTATTTTTGCTTCCGAACTGATTAACCTCACATTTATCCAAATTATACTTCATCTGCCATTGATTTGCCCACTCATCCAACCTGTCGAGATCATGCTGAAGGATCTTTGCATCCTCGTCACAGTTCATCCTCCCACCCAACTTGGTATCATCTGCAAACTTTGACATGTTACATTTTGTTCCCTCATCCAAATCATTAATATACATTGGGAATAGGTAGGATCCCAGCACTGATCTGTGGTACCCTACTAATTACTGCCTGCCAATTTGAAAAGGACCCATTAATTCCTACTCATTGTTTCCTCTCTGCCGACTAGTTTTCTATCCATTTCAATACACTTCCCCCAGTGCAATGCACTTTTATCTTGCACAATAATCTCTTATGTGAGACTTTGTCAAACGCTTTCTGAAAGTCCAAATATACAACATTGACTGACTCCCCCTTTTCAACTCTATCAATTAAATCTTCATAGAATTCCAACAGATTTGTCAAGTAAGATTTGCCCTTCATAAATCCGTGCTACCTCTGCCTGATCCTGCCAATGATTTCTAAATGCTCCACTATAAAGCCTTGATAATGGATTCAAGAATTTTCCCCACTACTGATGTTAAACTTATTGGTCTATAACTCCCTGTTTTATCTCAATCTCCCTTTTTGAATATTGGAGTGACATTAGCTATCCTCCAATCTGCAGGGACAGTCCTTCTCACTAAACTTTGCATTCTCCAGCATTTCTGGTATCTGATTTGTGTCCTCTTTTGTGAAGACAGAACCAAAGCATGTATTCTGTTGCTCAGCCATTTCTTTGTCCCCTATTATACATTCCCCAGTTTCCATCTATAGGGGACCTACATTTGTCTTCACCAATCTCTTTCTCTTCACATACCTATAGAAACTCTTAGTGTCAGTCTTTATGTTCCCTGCAAGGTTACTTTTGTACTCTATTTTCCCCTTCTTAACTAATCCCTTGTTCCTTCTTTGCTGAATTCTAAACTGCTTCCAATCCTCACATTTATTATTTTTTCTTGTCCAATCTGTATGCTTCTTCCCTGGGTCGGATACTATCTCTAATTTCCTTTGTAAACCATGGATTTGCCCTCTTACCCATTTTGCTTACATACCAGACAGGAATAAACAGGTGTTGTAGTTTCCCCATGCCTTCCTTCAATGTTTGCAATTGCCTATCCACTGCTATCCCTTTAAGTAACTCTCCTCAATCTATCACAGCCAACTCACGCCTCATATCTTCATAGTTTCCTTTATTAAGATTCAGCAGTCTGGTCCCCAAATCAACTACCTCACTCTCTATCATGATAAAAAATATTATCATGTTATGGTATCTCTTCCCCAAGGAGTCTTGCACAGCTAGATTGGCAATGATTCCTTTCTCATTACACAGTGTCCAGTCTAAGATGGCCTACTCTCTGGTTGCCTCCTCCACATATTAGTTAATAAAACCAACTCGTATACACTCCAGAAATTCCTCCTCCTACAGCATAGTGGCTAATTTTATTTGCAAAGTCTATGTGCAGATTAAAATCACCCATGATCACCGATATTCCCTGATCACATGCATCTCTAATTTCCTGTTAATGCCATTCCCAACATCACCACTGCAGTTTGGGACCCTATATATGACAGCACGAATGTTTTTTGCCGCTTGGCATTTCTCAACTCTACCCATACAGACTCCACATTGTCAGAACTATTGCCCTTTCTCACTATTGTGTTAATTTTCTCTTTAACCAGCAATGCCGCTCTGCCACTTTTTCCCTTTTGCTTGTCCTTCCTAAATACTGAATACCCTGGGACATTCAGTTTCCATCCCTGGTCACCCTGCAGCCATGTCCCCATAATCCCAATTATATCTTACCCGTTTACATCTATCTGTGCGAGTAGTCCATCCACTTTATTGCAAATGCTTCACGCATTAAGGCACGAAGCCTTTAAGCTTGTCCTTTTAACAGCGCTTGCCTCGCTCTCATTTTTCACAATATAGCCCTGTTTAAATTTTGGCCTTGGTTTCTCATTGACCAAAATATAATTCTTGTTTCCCTGAGGAGTAATAAATAATGTTGAACATTGTACAGTCATCAGCGAACATGTCTACTTCTGGGCTTATGATGTAGGGAGGTTATCGATGAAGCAGCGGAAGATGTTTAGGCCTGGGACTACCCTCGGCAACTCCTTCAGTGTTTATATCATTGGCTTTCAACAAAAACAGCCAGGTGCTAGATTGGATTCCAACTTTTTGGTAAACTTTCCCTCACCTCACCCATTCAAGGATTTTCATTGACTTCAATTTTTGTTAGGACTCCTTGATGCCACACTTGGTCAAATACAGCCTTGATGACAAGACCAGTCACTGTCACCTCCTCTTTGGAATTCAGCTCTTTTGTCCACGATTAGAACAAAGCTGAATTGAGTGGCCCTCGGAGAACCCAAACTGAGTAGTGAGCCCATTGGGTGCTGATCAAGTGCCACTTGGGAGCGCTCACTAAAACTTCCATCATGTTGCTGGTAAAGTGATAAAATGGTAATTAGCAGGATCAGATGTTTTTTGTGCCAGAAGTTACCCAAGCAATTTTCTGCATTATCAAGCTAATGCCAGTATTAAAGATGTACTGGAATAATTATATAACAGCAAGGATATTGTCAGGGCTAATATGGCTTTGCTATTTTTTTGATACCATACGAAATTAATCAAGCAATTTGGATGACAGCGATATCTGTGTTGCTGGGAATCTCAGGAGGGGGTAGAAATGGATCATCCACTGACATTTCTGGTTGAGGATAGTTAAACATGCATCAACCTCAACTTCTTCAGTGATCTATCACTGAAGACAAATATGTTTGTGAAACTTTCTCTTTTGCTTAGTTATTAAATTCTCCATCACCATTCATAACTGGATATGGTAGGAATGCAGAACTGTTCGTATTGTGTTGACAAACCAACCAAATCAACTTGTTTCCTCTTTTTCTTTCTTCTTCACCCTCCCTGCAAGAATATTTCTGACCTTATGGTTCAATTTTTGCAATTATTTCAAAGGTTTTACAATGACAATAATATTGCCATTCAGACTTTCACTGCATTTAAGGAAGGCTAAAAGATTTTATTTTAAATTGCATAGTACTGAAAACACAGGATGACACCCCAGCTCAAAACAAGCTTGAGAGTTTTGACTCAATAATGCCCAAATATGGTATCAAGGGACAAATCTCATCTTCTCTCGCATTTGCTGTGAAGTGCTAAATGCTAAAATGTCAATCTGTGATGTATAATCATATACAAGTTCAGCCACAAAAGGTCAGAAATTATTTTGTCCAACCATTTATCTAACGGTGCATGTAGGTATATTACTAAAGATCACAATGTCCTTGCTGAGGATCTGCAGCACTGGTAATATGTAACTTTCATCTAAAGAAAATGTGTTTGAAGATGAAGACTCCATTTTCCTTCTTCAGCAAATTAATTGGGCAACTGCAAAGGTTGTTTCATATCACATGACCATATTTTAGCTAATTATGCTTGACACTATAGCCCAAGGGAGTAATGATAAATAATACAGAAGCTTAATGATACAGTGGTCAAAGTGCAGTAATAAATTGCTAAGCACTGCTATCTTTATGATTCCAGTCTACAGCTGTTAAGCTGAGATCAAAAAGTTAGTCTTTCTGTAAGTATAAAAATTAAAATGGAAATTGAACAGAAAGGTGCACTTTAGAAGTAACTCAGGATTTCATAATTTTCCACTTATGCCATAAATTTATTTCTTAACTACTTTAGAACAGGGATTATAATAAGGTTGGATGATCATTTAATTTTTGCAGTTGAATTTTGTATACTTCCACTTTGCAAAAAGTAACTTCGTAGTGATTAAGCTGAGAACTCAGACAAAAATAGGCTTCAACATTTTACTGCTCATCAGTCAGTTAATATCAATGTTTAACTTATAACAATCACAAGCATTTAAAAATATATATTAAAACAAGGATTGTGATAATTCTGCTTCTGCGACGTTAACAAATTCATATTGCAGTCACAGAAATGACTTGCTACGATATGTAGATGAAATTTGTCAAATTGATGGAAGAGACATGCGCGAGAAGTTTAAATCAACTTTATAACAGAAGGGTAAAACTAAATTTTAAGAGTTAATGTTCAGTGGAACCATTTTTCTTTGTTTCAGGATGTGGGCATTGCTGAAAACAAGTTTGCATTCCTAATGACACTGTGATAGACCTTCTCCTTGACTGCTGTATTCCATCTTGATGGTGCTCCCACTACAATGTTCGAGGCTGAGCTGGGGACTGGAATTCCAATATTTCGACCCAACTAATTCCACCATTGGCACTACAAAAGAAAATATTTCTAAGCCTGCATAATTTTAGTGGCATTATGTTTTGCTCAACTGATTTTAATATTTTCATCAGTGTTTAATTTTTGAAACAGTAAATTGGTGTTTTAAATGCATAAATATATTTTGCCACTGTGGATTTCATTGCCATTTATTTCTTCAAAAAAAAAATGACAGAGAGAACAGCATAATTAATCAGTGACTAAATTAAAGAATCTAGTGGTAATTATCCTGAAAATTGCATTGTTTAAAATTGTTTTTCCCAGTTTCCTCTGGGATATTCATGAAGGATGTAGTTGGCATGTCATTCCCCTGACAACTTCAGGAAAGATACAAATGTAGACAAGAATAATAAACTCTCTCCCAACTGTGCGGTTTTAAGCTCAGTCGATGCTGCCTCATTAGAACACACATCTACGTCATTGCACATAAGCTTGGGCAAAATGTACTTGTGCTGGTCAATTATGAAATTGATTGATTTAAAACTGTAATCCCTTTACCAGCTGCTTGACAAGCTTCATTTGTTTGTTTCAGCTGCCTATTTTTCTTTAAATAAATCACAGGTAATCTATATAACACATTTTAATCTGTGAAGAGCTTTAACAGTATGGAATGAACAGAAGGTAACAGGATTAATGCACAACAAAATACCAATTATACTATGTATTTAACTTTCAGTCAACTACTTTCTACAGTTTTGTGTTTTGACCATTTGCATTGCTTTATTACTAAATATTCTGAATGTGGTTTTGTTGGAGAATTCAACATGTTTCAATGTGTAATGTTGCAGTTTTTCAACACCATATGGAAAGCTGTTGCTTTTTCTTTTCTGAGTTGATATTGGTCAGATGACACTGTGCTAATCTTGTAGTTGTGGTACTAGAAGTGAAATAGATTCTACAAAACCCACGTTAAATAAAATAGCCATCTTCAATATGTATACAGAAATTTCTGGAGAAACTCAGCAGCTCTGGCAAGATCTGCAGTGGAAGAAACAGGGTTAATGTTTTGAGTTTGGAATGACTTTCTTTCAGAACTGAAATAATGGGGTATGCTACAAGAGAAACAGTGAGGATAAAGTAGAACTTAAAAAGGTAAAAAGCTATCTTCAATGACCTTTTTAGTCAGAGAAAAAGCAATAAATTGGTATTCAAATACAATGCTTTAATTTGGTTCTTTGGCCAACATAATTCAATTGAGAAAAGGCATTAATGACTGAGTGTGCTACTAAAATTTTAAGTGAAGTACGGAAGCTGGATTATTATTTCTAGAATTATTTTTGTGTTCTCTCATTCTTATAAAATGCCATCAAAAATGTTACAGATCATCACTACTGAACTGATTTCAAATTCAGAGAGGAGCAATATGGTAAATCCCTCATCAGGGAGTTTGTGAAGATCTTGCATTAGCAGTGGTACTTCCTAAGCTGTCCCAAGAGTTTACCAGATGACATACTTGCCTATCTACTTGCAGACCTTGTATTTGCTCAGTACTTGTAGATCGTCATGCTTAATCCCAGCCCAAACACTTCTGGCTTACATTCTTACTCTCCCATTTCATCCCCACCAGAAGAAGAGATCTTTATTCCAATAACAATATCTCAAGTCATCAACTTTTTACTATATAATATAATATAATATATAAAACTCATCATAAATGAGATTTCCTCTGATAGACCTTTGGTTCAGTAATGTCCTCTAGGGAAGGAAATTGTCATCCTGACCTGGTCTGGCCTACATGTGACTCCAGACCCACAGCAATGTGGTTGACTCTTAACTGCCCTCTCGGCAATTAGGGATGGGCAATAAATGCTGCCCCCTAGCCAGCGACACTCTTATCCGGTGAATGAATAAAGTAAACAAATTGCATGTTAAATCACATCCATTCATGTAAATGGCCAAAAGCTTAATCAAGACATCCCAATCCTGTATAATATTTCAATATTTTGTTCAAATGTTTGCTCCATTTCCCTCTTGGAGATCCCTTTTTGTAATTTCTGTATTTACATAGAAGAGAACAAACGAAGTAAACTGATAAGTAATGAGGCAGTTATCCTCATTTTCTTTATGCTATTTTCTTCATTGGTGCAGGTTTATTTTTAAAAGGCCAAAGATTATGCTTTATTTCAAACTCAATGTTTAACTCTCATCTTCCCACTGTACAGCTTTCTCCCCTGATATGGTAATGTTGCGAGGGAAGTGGTAGGTTGTTGTCTCCAATGAAAGCAGATACAAGCTAAACCAGTAAATCATTCTTTATCTAGCAAAACAGATTATTTCACGTGACTAATCTCATTGTAGACACTTTGCACTATGCTTATTAAACTCTGTATATGTGTGACCAGAGTAAATTGGAACTCTGGCATGCACTAAGAGCTTTTTCATAATAAGTATTTGCTAGGAAAAAAAAGTCAGCAGAAACTTAAATCAAAATACAGTATTGTTGAGGCAGCCAGGGTCAGCATGATTACATCCTAAAAACACCTTCAATAGTCACTGGGAACATGTTCCACAAAAGATTGCTGACTTTGGCTCAACATAGCTTTTAGATTCAACCATCAAATGCAAACTGCATGTAAATGAAATTGCTGTTGTGGAGCACGTCATAGGGAAGATCAGATGCTGAACAGACAAAGAATTGGGAATATAACTAAAAGCACAAGCAGAAAGGTCGGTTTTATAAGATCTTACAAAAATGGGTAGGGGTGGGAGTGCAGGGAGGGAAAAGACATAGCAGGAGCAGGATTTAGGGTGAGAATTTCATAAAGCAAGCCTGAAGTGGCTGAAGGCACTAACATTAATCATGCAGCAGCCTGAAATACAAAAGCAAAGAGGCACAGGAGACTATACCTGGACAGCTTTACACCAACAGCCCCCAGCAAACAGTATTCATAATTCACAAGGGTGATGACTGCTCATCATTGAAAACAGCAGAAGCTCAGCTTACAATATTTTTTCAACAGCAAATGTTCACTTGCTTTCACAATAAATGTACGTTTACATTACTGCTAAGCTAAAGAAGCCACAAGCTAAATTTTGATCGATTTACTAAAATAATAGGTTGCCATCAGTTGCAAAAAATGGTGCCCCCATTGGCTGCTTTGAAGAAAGATTCCCCTATTCCCCATAACCACTGTTCCTAATGGAAAATGCACTTGACCTTATCCCCAGCCTCTGTATCTTCCAAAGTCCTGGTGTTCACCAAAGACAGTTAGGATTAGAATTAGTCCATGGAGCAATCAAGTACTAGTCCCACTTTCATATATCAGCTGGTCCTCACTGTAGGATACCACAGCCAGAGTGTTGCAGCATCAGTATTACAGGCCTGTCTCTTGAAATGCCTCACACAATGCAAAACCTGCCTATCTCTGACTGAAACCTGTCTCCCAGTTAACTTGACCCCCAGTTAAGACTTGCAGCCAAGGCTTGATACAGTGGGTGGCTGTTACTTATGCTAACAAAGAAGAGGGAGGGAGAGAGGGAAGGAGAGAGAGATTATCTGCTAACACAGTCCTATCCCACTTCCCTCCCTGGGGATGCCGTACACCATTTGCCCCCAAACCCCACCTTCCCCTATCTACGACTAGCCAAGCTGGGTTAGAAGGTCTCAATGACTTTAGGCTCACCACTGGAGTGGAATGCAATTTTGGCTGGCTCTTGTCTGTAGTCTAATGCTGTAGTTGAGACTCTGCAAAGGGCTGCAAGTGCTGAGAACAGTCTGGTGGTGCCCGCTGATGTGGTTAGACGCGTTGGAGCTGACCGGTGAGTACTTTGGGTTTTCTTTCCTTTCTTGGTGGTCCTTGCGAGCGGGTTGTTGTTTGGATGATGGTGGATGTTGCCAGTGTTGCCCCGGTTGGTGTCTTGTGTCTATGAAAGCTTTCAGTTGCCCCCAGACATCGAGTGGAGGTTCGTGGTTGGTCGATGGTGCTCGGTGGTTGCTAGGGCTGCTCTCGGCGTGGAGGTTTCACAGAGTCCTTGACTCAGAGGCATCTGCAGGAATTTTCTCTCGATTGGTAAGTCTGACTGATCTCCTTTCCCTTCCTCGCAGCTTTGGGGACCCACTTCTTGTTCAGACTCTCGAACTCCCCTCACGGAGCCCACCTCAAAGCACACACCTGGTTTGAATCGGGGCGTGTTGCTGGTATCAGTGCCCACTGCGCACAGTGCACACTGCTGGGATCGGGGTCCCCAGTTATACCCAACTGCAGGCCCCCTCATCTCCAGCCAAACTTGATTTCAGCTGCCAAGCTATTGTTCCTCCTTTTGGGGCTGAATGAGCTTCCCAATCGCTGGAAGAGGTGTGAATGGCTTTTCCATTAAGGTGAATAGTTTCAATGGTTCAGAATGTACAGTATTTCCCTTGGATGGGTACTCATTAAGTTTTGAATAGTAGTGTGAATGTTCTTCCGTCCAAAGGTGAAACACGTTTACATGTAGCACAATGGTATGAGATAGTAGGAACTGCAGATGCTGGAGAATCTGAGATAACAAGGTGTAGTGCTGGATGAACACAGCAGGCCAGGCAGCATCAGAGGAGCAGGAAGGCTGACGTTTCGAGTCTAGACCCTTCTTCAGAAAGAAGGGTCTGAAGAAGGGTGTAGGCCCGAAACGTCAGCCTTCCTGTTCCTCTGATGCTGCTTGGCCTGCTGTGTTCATCCAGCTCTACATCTTGTTACTGCACAATGGTGTGGAATGTTTGGTATTTCTGTGCCCGAGCATTGGCTGGAAATTGAACAGCTTTGTACCTCCGTAGGCTCCAGAAGGTCTGAAGTTGCTTGTTTCCTGCATTCTGGCTTCCATTATTTTAAGTTGGGGAGTGAATGGGTGTCTTCCTTTAGTTTCTGCAAGCTTAGCCATGCTCCAGACACACCTGCCCCTGGGCTTGCAGACTTACCCAGTCTGTCCTAACCAGCCTTTTCCTGGTTCAATTGTAGTCCATGGTTTCTCGAGTCCAAAAGTTCAGTGAATTTTAGTCCAATGTAATCTTCACAAATTTCTGTCTTCAGAGGGTTTTAGTCCAGGTTATATCCATAAACCGATGGAGATTTTTGCCTCACCTTACAGTGAGCTGGGAAAGAACCAAAACCAATTTTTTCTTTTATATAAATATTGGATCCATGGATAGCTTCCTTTGCCTGATCTTTTTTCTGTTAGAATAAGATCAGAAGAAAATGGGAGGGGTTTATTATTATTCTGGAGTTCTTCCATTTTCCAGTCCCATGTCACAATATTTTACACAAATGGTAGAGGAAATCTGAAACAAGCTTCCCCCTAATGGCTGTGGAGCGTAAGGCCACGGAGTCAAGCAAGCATTATTGTGACTGGAAGATTTATAACACAGGGCTCAATACTACTGCCTAAAATGCTATTCTATTCAATAGATCAGCTTAGGTTTGCTGTTATAAAATCTCCTACTTGGCAATGTTAGAAAATCAAGATACCCTGGAGATAGTTAGAAATTCTTCATTGAGCACCCCCCCCAGCTCTCAGTTACAGTGAAAATTAATTAATGCCAAAAAAGAAATCACTTTATTGTCATACAATGTTTTGAACAAGTTCTGCTAATTAAACTTCCTGCAGTATTTCTAAAATACAATTATTGAACTGGTCCCTGAAGTTGTATTACAACATGGCTGCACAATGCAGTAATAGAACGTACAGCTGAAGGCATTTACAGTGGCTAAAAAACAAATCAAGAGTGTTACTGGGATAGGCGTCTGGGGTAAAGAACAAAGCTAACTTTGTTTTTGGGTTTTTTTAACAAAAGAAGACAGTAACAGCGCCAACTTTCTCCAACACTAAAATAATGATGAAAATTTAAAAATTTGGCTTTGAAGTATAATTCCCTCCCTAAACTTCCCTTTTCTCCTTCACGACAATCCTTAAAACCTACATCTTTGACCAAGTTTTTGGCTGTTTGGTGACTTGTCAAATGAAGTTTGACAACAGTCCTGTGCAGTGCCTTGGGGCATTTACAATGTTTAAAGGTGGAAATTGTTGCTAAACCAGATTTCCTGTTTCTTGCGATTGATCATTTTTTTGATAATACTCTAAGATAAAATTCTAAATCTTAAATGCCATTGTACTTCACAAAATTGAATTATGCTGTGGGATAATTTTTAAAAGGTTAATTTAAAAATATCACCTGATATTTATTTTGCATTAGATTAAACAGCGTAATGTTAACAGTGATCCCTTTTTGAAAAAGGAATTTATTTTTTGAAACTCATCAGGTTTCTGACAATGAGCCTGCATGTATATTTTCTCTCTTCCTCGCCCCTCAAGCATACCTTATGCTTTTCTTCAACAAATTAGTTACACATAACAGAGAGACTAATTAATTAGCAAGTCTTCATTTGCAGCTTCAGAATTGTAGCTTATTAAAATCTCTTTGGGCCTGTCATTTGCTAAGAGGAGAATATGAAGAGTTTTTGATGATCCATTATGGCTGCATTATTATACACAACGCTACGCCACAGTCACTGACCGTTCACACAGTTTTGCCTGAAGTTGCTGAGTCATTTCTCAGTTTGCACTCCAGTTGCAATGTGTGCAAGGTAAAGGAAAGCCAGGTATGTGGTTCGAGAAGCTGGAGAAAATCGGAGGCTTGAACTATTTCACCTGCCTTTCGAAAGAGGTTCTTTGGTAGCTATAGGAGAGAACAGACAGTAAACTTAGTTATCTGTAGAACAAGAGATAACACAGTGTGAAGCTGGAGGAATACAGCAGGCTAGACAGCATCAGAACAGCAGGAAAGTTGACACTTCAGGTCGGGAGCCTTCTTCAGAAATGGGGCAGGGGAGGGGAGCTCAGAAATAAATAAAGAGAGGAGGGGTCAGGCTGGGGAAGGTAGGTGGGATGGTGATAAGTGAGTGCAGGTAGTGAGTGGTGGGGATTGGTCAATGAGGTGGGAGAAGCGGATAGGTGGGAAAGAAGATGGACAGGTTGCGTCAGGTCAAGGAGGCAGGGATGAGAGGGAGGGTTGGATGTGGGATGAGGCCAGGAGTGGGGAGATTTTAAAACTGGTGAAATCCATGTTTAGGCCATCGGGCTGTAGGCTCCTGAGGCAGAATATGAGGTGCTGCTCCTTCAGTTTGTGGTTTGCTCATTGTGACACTGGAGGAGGCCCAGGATGGACATGTCACCCAGGGAGTGGGAGGGGGAGTTAAAATGTTTCGCGACTGGAAGGTGATGTCGTTTGTCACAAACACAGCGCAGGTGCTCTGCAAAGCGGTCTCCGAGCATTCGCTTGGTCTCACCAATGTAGAGGAGGCCACATTGGGAGCAGCGGATGCAATGGACCACATTGACAGACGTGCAAGTGAACCCACATCTGATGTGGAAGGTTTGTTTGGTGCCTTAAATGGAGGTGAAGGGGGACATGTAGGGGCAGATGTAGTACTTCCTGTGGTTGCAGGGAAAGGTGCCGGGGGTAGTGGGGAGTGTGGAGCAGGTGAAGGAGTCGCGAAGAGTGCGGTCCCTACGAGAGGCAGATAGGGGTGGGGAGGGAAATATACCTTTGGTTGTGGGGTCAGATTGTAGGTGGCAGAAGTGGTGGAGAATGATATGTTGGATACGGAGGTTAGTGGGGTGGTATGTGGGGACAAGGGGGATTCTGTCTTTATTTATGTTGGGGGAAGGGGAATGTGAGGGCAGAGGTGTGGGAGATGTGGTTGATGGCGGTTTTGATCACCAGAGGGAGGATGTTATTGTCCTCAAAATAGGAGAACATCTGGGATGTGCAGGAGTGGAACACCCCATCTTGGGAGCAGATGCAGCAGAGGCGGAGGAATTGGGAGTAGGAGATCGTATTCTTGCAGGAAGGTGGGTGAGAGGTATAGTCTAGGTAGCTGTGGGAGTCAGTGAGCTTGAAATAGATATCGGTTTCGAAGCTGTCATCAGAGATGGAAGTAGAGAGGTCCAGAAAGGAGAGGGAGGTATCAGAGATGGTCCTGGTGAATGAGAGGTTGGGGTGAAAAGGTGTTAGTAAAGTTGATGAACTGTTCAAGCTCCTCGTGGGAGCACAAGGCAGTGCTGATACAGCCATCAATGTAGCAGAGGAAGAGGTGGGGGATAGTGCCAGTGTAACAGTGGAAAAGGGACTGTTCCATGTATTCTACAAAGACGCAGGCATAGCTTGGGCCTATGTGGGTGCCCATGGCCACCCCCTTTAGTCTGTAGGAAGTGGGAGGAGTTAAGGGAGAAATTGTTAAGGGTAAGGACGCATTTGGTTAAGCGGATAAGGATGTCAGTGGAGGGGGACTGGTTGGGCCTGTGGGAAAGGAAGAAGCAGAGGGCTTTTAGGCCATCCTCATGGGGGATACAAGTGTACAGATATTAGATGTCCCTTGTGAAGAGGAGGTATTGGGGGCCAGGAATTGGAAGTCTTGGAGGAGGTGGAGGGTGTGGGTGGTGTCCCGGAGGTAGGTGGGGGACGCAGCCTCTTCCAAAGATTTCCACCTTGAAGAAATTATCCTCCTCCCTCCAGAAAGACCTCAGTGGATCTCTATCCCACTGCAACCCCCTGATAACTTCTTCAGCCCTGAAACTCTTCGACTTTAAAATCTCCCTACCCCTGGCCTCAACCCATGTCCAACAACCTCCCTTATCCCTGGCTCTTTGGCCTGACACAACCTGTCCATCTTCTCTCCCACCTATCCACCCCTCCTACCTCATTGACCATTCCCCACCACTCCCTACCTGCATTCAACTATCACCATCCCACCTACGTTCCCTAGCTCCACCCCTCCGTCCTCTATTTATTTCTGAGCTTCCTTCTCCTTCCCCATTTCTGATGAAGGGTCCCACACGAAATGTCAACTTTCCTGCTCCTCTGAAGCTGCGTGGTCTGCTGTGTTCCTTCAGCTCCATACGGTGTTGTCTATGACTCCAGCATCTGTAGTTCTTGCTACCTCTATTTGTAGAACAAGATTTTTTTTTAAAAAAGACCTGTTCTGAAGAAGGGTCACTGAACTCTGAACACTGACTCTGCTTGCTCTCTCTGCTGCCAGACCTACTGAGTTTCTCCAGCAATTTCTGTGTGCTTCAGATTTCCAAAATCTGCAGTTTTATTTTAAAATGTCTGCTTTATCAAACAAGATCATAACCTTCCCCAGTATTTGCGAAGTCCTAAGCAAAACTACAATAGAATTCCACAGGGGCTATATAGTGTAGTGATTGTAACCAGGTCAGCAATAATGGAACTCCCAGAATGACTTCCCTGATTGGGGCTGTTAACCTGGTCCAATTAGGGAGCCTTGGCTGACAGATATAAACAGGAGTGTCAGGAGCATCAGAGGTTCCGTTCACTCGGACAGCTGGCTCTGAGAAAGCTGGACCAGCGTCAAGTACCATGCACATGTAAATAAAGAGTGACGAGATAATAGTTTCTGTGGAGATATTTCAAGACACCATCTATCAGCTCACCTCATTCATTGTATGGATGCTCCAGTGAGTGAGTGGGTGCGCACACCATATCCCAGTCATTGACCAACATACACTCACTTTTTAAGATGGGTAACTGGGCAACATTTAAGAAAAGGAACCTTGAATCATAGTTTATACCTTATCCTGATACTGATGATCGTTGCTGTATCAAATAATCCAACACCAGCCTAGAATCAAACTTGCTGTAACGTACTACTGATGAGCAGAATAGTGGCATAGCGGTTTTGTTATGGGCTGTTACTAATGAAGTAATCATTTGGAGACACAAATTCAAATTTCATTATGGCGATTGGGGAATTTGGCTTAAATTAATGAATTCAATGCTGGAATAAAAAGTTAGCATCAGTAATTGTGACCACTATTTTACTGCACTGTTGTAAAAATTCATCTGTTCACGAATGTCTTTTAGAAAAGCAAATCTGTCATCCTTACCCAGTCTATCCTAGACGTGATTCCAGATGGACAGGAATATGATTGACTCTTAACTACCCTGTGAAATGGCTTAGCAAACTACCCCATTTTAGTCAAGAAGATGCTGACCACCAGCTTGTCAATGATAATTAAGGATGGGCATTAAATGCTCATTCTGCAATGCCCACATCTCATGAATGAATGAATGAGTAATAAAAAGTATGATGATCAGAACTGCATCGAAAGGTGCCTGTCAAGCCCAGGAAAATACTCCCTGAACTGGCTTTTAAGATTTTGTACACAGTCCCATTATGACCCCAATTGCTACATTCAACACTAAACAAAAGAAGTCTCTAACAATGCAGAATTATCCCACCATTGCCAGAATATCTTGCGGATATTCTTAACTCTAGGTATCATCAAGAGAAGCATCAACTCTCAGCTGTCCCAATACATTGACATGCCTACTTTTTGAAGGCCAATTTTAACATGGTCTAGTTCATCATATTGTAAGACAGACTTCCCAGAGTATGAAATATTTTTCATGCTTCAGACTGTTAGTCCCAGAAGTGACTTCTTAAGAAACAATTCATGTCATTTTAATATTCAAGTTGCAACGCTTGGTTAAAGTGTCACAGAGGTTTATCTCTGATTTTGCAGGTAGAGTTACCAACTAGATATTAGGCATATCTCACTAAGAAGGAAGGCAGAAAAGTATGGCACTTCAGTTCACGCTCATCCATCTGCTTGTGGGTGGCTCGTGTACAAGAGCCATTAGCAGAGTCTGTCACAAACGTGATCAGCCATCCTGCAAAGCCATCACTTACTGCATTGCAATAAGTTGTTAAATAAATAAACTGAGAGGAAGAATACTATGTGACAACTCACACACCCGCAAAGGCATAAGACATGTTCAAACATGCCCGAACATACAATGTTCTAATAAAATTGTAAAAGCTACTGAACAGGCTGTAGCTGTGATAATAACAGAGAAACCTGGAACAGCCACTTCTTCCACAGAACTCTAATACAAATTGTTACAACTTCCTCCTCAACAGTTCTACACATTCAGATGTTTCCTTCCCTCAATGTTTATTTTGAGCAAAACTGACTGTTCAAACCATTTGCGACAAAATGTTAGTTATTAAGATGAAAATGTTTATATCAAGACATGATTGTGATAAAACATATTGATCAGATGCAATGATTGTTTCCTCAATGCCACCCTGCAACCCCCTCACCCACATAACAGTAGCGAGTCTGACACAAAGTCTATTGCTCGATTAATTTGTATCATGCAGCACTTCAGGATATTTCAATGATGCTAATTATTTCTGTGGATATTTGTTCCTTCCTTCAAGCTGACGATTATGCCACTGGTGGGCTCAGGGGATTTACTAGAAAACCAAAGTATTGACACCAATGGCATTAAAAGCAGAATTATCTCCCTTGAGGTAGTGAGTGGCTAACTTTAATGTTACTAACATTAAATGTTGAACAATTGATTACTCAAGCAAAGCATCGGGATGTAGATGATGAGATTCAACAAACATGGATCCAATCTTCTCACAGGAGATATTTCCTGAATAAAAAGGTAGAGAAGAATCATTTTGGAAACTGTGGGGAAAAAAGTCAGGTGATTATTAGTTTCCAACCTGAGAGTGGGATGGATGGCGGGTATTAGGGATATTGGACATTGGAAGTAATGGGTCACCATTGCTTCATGCTTTGCAAGATATTTGACAGTATTTGTTTATTGAGAGGAGAAAGAAACAAGAAGGTGGAAGGCTCAACATAATCACGGAAGCAATTTGTGAAAGCCTTTAATTTGTGAAAGAGCCAACGGCTTTCATGAAGTAGCACCAATTTAACAGGGTAAAGCATCCACAAACAATAAAGACAAATTGCATTGAAAACTGCTCAGTGTACTTGTGTACATCATCATGTTAAACATCACAGGTAGATTTCCTGGCTGTTCTCCATGTCTTGTTTTCTAAAACCAAAGAGTGCTACATTTAAGAGTCAGCAACATCATTGCCAAGGTAGAACAAATCCAGCACATTAAAAATAAACAGACCCCAAAGAATGTTGTTTAGTATCCTCATCTTAGTTTCATCAAAAATATTCCTCAGCTCAAAAATAGATCATTTCCTTGGGCCAACTGGGTCATTTTTGCATTGGCTTCGAAAAAAAGTTTGTTTTTTAAACTGCAGTCTTGGGCTAAACAGCACTGTTCACACTCTGCCAATAGTAAAGCAGACTGCATCAAACCACAATGGAATATGAATAAGTTTAGTTAAGCACATAGTTTGTAAAGCTGTCCATGAGTCTAAAAAGAATGTAAAAACTTAATGGAGTTTACAATAAGTAACACGAACTGTGACGATGTCATAGGGAATTGATCAGAGTAAAGATGGAGTATGTAGGAGACAGCAATGATACTAGTGTGCTCCAAACAGCGTCTGTAGAATTGTAAGTCATATCAGGTAACCCCTATGTTTACTTCATATGGTCTACTCAACAAAACTCTTATAGTTAGGCCAGAAAGATATGTATCTTGTTCTGTCTGGGCTTGAAGAAATGCACATACACAACAAGTAACATCTGCACAGAGTAATTGATAGACAATTACTACCTCCAATAATAGCCAGCTACTTCTCCTGAATACATGGCATCAACAGCACATCAGGGTTTCCTGCCATTAACATCTCGGGTTCAATATTGATCAAAAACCTTACTGGACAGCAAGATTCACATCCTGGTCTCTCAAAGTGTATCCAGCATTCATCAGGCTTTTTAGGAGTGTGATAGAACTCACAACACAGGAAGGGCTGCAATACCGCTGCACCCTAATTACCAAATTGACCATAGCATATTACTATCTACCTACTGAGTTTACTTACGCACGAAGTACAAGCCAGTAACTTCACCCACCATGAAAAACAATTATATCGTGTGATTGCCAATTCTAACACACCAGTTTAACTTGACTTGAGAAACTGCTCCTTCATGTTTGCTGGATCAAACTCCTCCAGTTATGAGCCCACACCTGATGGAGCACTATCAGCTCAAGACATGATAATTACTAATAGAGAAACTCTACCACCAATGCAACTAGAGATACACAATGAACATCGAAGCCTGTATAATTCTGACACGGCCATTACAAAATGAATGAATACAAAACAAAAACTTCTGATCCAAGATATAAATTCAAATTGAAAAGAAATGTGAAATAAAAATTGCAGTGCTTGAGAGGGTTGGAAGTTGGAAACTGTTTTCCAAACCAAGAAAACGGTAATCTGAATCTTGTATCTTACTTCCATTAATAATTGTGTTTTTTTCTACTTGAGCTTAAGGTCTGCTGGTCTTAGACAGAAATTAGCTTAGTTGTCTATTTTTGCAATTACGTCAATATTGATAACTACAAGGTATGGTGCAGGTACAATCCAGGGGGATGCTCCTACAATAAATGATCCCGTTGTTTCAACAATGGGATATGTTTATAGATTTTGAGAGGGGGCAAAAAGGTGATGCACGATTTATCTAGTAACGCCTAAAGAAATAAAAATGTAAATTTAATTGATTTTGTTTAATGGAGTCCTCATCTATTTTATTTCTGAATATGGTTTGCAAAGTAACAGAAGACACAGGGCCAGATTTTCCAAGAAGTGGTAATCTCACACAGATAACATCTTTTCAAAAAAAAAACAACAGAAAAGCAACACATTTCTGACAGGAGGTTTTGATCAGAGCTGCTTCAGAAATTCAGAGCTATAATTTCATTCTGTGTGGTGCAGAACAGTCAGGGAGTGTGAAACTATGTCTGCATTTTCACAGCGGTCAATTGCTGTACTCTGTGGTTTAAAGGTTTAGTATCACAGACAACCACTTTGATAACTCCTGTGAAAGGGCAAGTGGATGGCACGGTGGCTCAGTGGTTAGCGTTGCTGCCTCACAACGCCAGGGACCCAGATTCAATTCCATCATCAGGCGACTGTCTATGTAGAGTTTGCATGTGCTCCCTGCGTCTGCATGGGTTTTCTCTAGCCACTCCAGTTTCCTCCCACAGCCCAAAGATATGCAGGTTAGGTGGATTGGCTGAGCTAAATTTTCCATAGTGTCTGGGAATTTGCATTAGCCATGGGAAATGTAGGGGTGGATGCTCTTCAGAGGGTCGGTGCGGACTAGATGGGCTGAATAGCCTGCTTCCCTACTATAAGGATTCTATGATTAAACATAAGACAAATGTGAGGTTTGGGGTATAGGCATGTCTGGGACAGCTGTAACTGGGATTGCGTAAGGTAGGTTTGGTGAGGATGGTCAGGTGATTAGTTACTCAGGAGTTAGACTAGGTATTTAACAATCTAACTTTTCCTGAAGAACTATTTATTTAAATGCAGCAGAGCCCTCCAAATTCTCCAGTGCAATCAGATACTTTCAGACAGTTCCAGACACAGGGGAATTGCCCAGCAGATTCTCCAAATTCTCAGACAATTCCCTCAGCACCTGCTATGATGGGCATTCTGTGGGATCAGTCCATGTAACTCCCATCCATGCCTCAAACAATTATCTGGCCATCAGAAAATCTGGGCCACAGTTTCCAATCCTCATTTCTGAGAAACAGCATGAAACCACCAGAGCTAATGTAATCGATTAGCAAATTCTTAGTTTGAAAGTATTGGAAATCTTTGGAGGATATTTCAAGATAGCCCACATTCCTGTTAAAATGGTAATTATTTCAATTTCATTTCCCAATGCAAGAAACGTATGGATTATTTGAAACTACTTCCCATTTTTCTGACCCTCATATACTTGAAAACCCAATTCTCCAATTTCCCTTTCCTTTCACGCTATCATGTCATTCCCATCAGGATTCACGGATGTGTCTCCTAGCATGAATCAACCTCAAGTCAGGCTTTCTGCTCACAAACAAACCAAGCTGTGCATTTCCCAAATATGGTGGATTAATGCTCCTATTTCTCATTCCCAACAGAGGACCTATAGAAACAAAAAACAACTTTTCATTAATGACTGACAATTCTGTATAAAGCCTCTGAATTATTTATTTTTCTAATCGCCCACATCAGCATGGAAAGATTCTTTATCCGCAGGAAATCTCAGTTCCAAACAGACCCAACTGAAAGCAATAGGCTGTCAGATTGAATGGCTTGCCGTTTACAAATAACAGTCTCCAAATCAGAAAAAACACCTAAGTGTATGACTGAATATATTCTATTATGGCCGGGCTATTTTCAGCTGATTAAAAATCTCCTCTATAAGCTGTACTTTAATCATCTCCCTGTATCCGATTACACAGCAGAGTTTACTGAACCGTACATTATCATAGTATCATTGATGTTCAGAAGAGCCCCAGAGTCTTATAACAGCTAGTTTATTACTGACAATATGGTTGCATAGAAACCAAGAGGAAACGAAAGAGAATGGATTTTTTTTAAACCACAAATCAGTATGTAGGCTTTAAGACAAAGGATTGGGGATTGTAATCCTACAACAGTATAGCCTGTGCAACCTTCTGTCTTAGCAGAATGTTCTTCCATCCTCCAGCTGCATAGCTTGGAGTTATTGAAAAAAAAGACACTTGCAATTCTGTCACGTCTTTCATGACTACAGAATATCCAAAAGCAGTTTACAATCAATTAAGGCTCTTTTGAACAATGGTCATTACTGTAACGTAGGAAATGCGGCAGCTAATTTGAACATGTCCAGACAATCTGTGTTAGCTATGTTAATTGTGAGACAAATGTTAGCAAAACACTGGGGACAACACCCCTGCCCTTCTTTGAAATAATGCCATGGGATCTTTTACATCCATTCACACAGGAGGACAAGGACTTGGTTTATCATCTGATCCAAAAGGCAGCATCACTGACAGTGTAGACCTGCCTCAGTGCTGCATTGGGAGGTCAGCGTGATGTGTGTTCTCGGGTTCTGGAGTGGGACCTGAAAACACATCGTTCAGACTCGAGTAATAAGGGTATCATCAGGGAAGGCGCAGCTGACACCCGAGGATTCACATGCAAAACAAAAAGTCACTCAGCTTCTGAAAGGGAAATTTCTCTTTGTCTTACAAATGGTCAGCATGCCTGTGTCCAAAACTTACTGACAAGATCTTACAGCCTGTACCAATCAGCCTCCTACGAACACATGACTAGTAACATTAAGCATTACCAAGATACAATAAATAAGAACATTTATCGGAGCATGCTTATATATAACCTGGAAATGCTGGATGACTCCATAAGAAAGTAGTTGAGACTTTAACCCATCTAACATTAACCTCATATTATATTGTAATTTCATAGCGTACTACGGGGTAAATTCCAATATACAAGTATGCAGAATAGTCCACATAGTCATCCACTTACTGTTTATGGACTGAGAGAAGCATTAGCATTGAATAGCCAGCAATGAGCAGCAACTCAGCTGAGCTACATTTCTTCCAATCCTACCTCTTAGATTTGGCAAAAGACAACAATTCTTATACATGTAAACAGATGGACCCTGATGCGTGGAAATGTTCAGCTGCATTTAAAGGACAGGTTGGTTTTATCAAACAGGTGGGGTTTTAGCTCTCCCCATCCCTGTTCTACAGCTTCCAAAGTTTGCCTTGCCTCTGGTATCAGCCCAATTAAACAGGGACAGCAGCAAACAGAAATAGCTAGGCTTTGCACCAAGGCTTCATTGCAGGGCATAACGCTACCTGCAAGCTGATTCCTCTATACCCTGGGGGACACAGTCAAAGAGCACTCTGTAGGCAATGGTGTGCAAATCGCTTATTTGCTTTAGACTTGGAATTTTTTTTAAAATGCACTGCTATACGGAAGGTAGATTCAAGGAGGTTCTACTTAATGGAAACCTCAGGAACAGGACCAAAGGGAGACAGATGTGACATACTCCCCAGGTTAAGTTTAATAATTAGTTTTATATTGAAAGGCATTGTTCATCCTCACTGCAAAGTGTTAGCAGTGTCTGTTATCAAATCTACTCCCTTGCGGGAAATTTAAATTGATGTACTCAGTCCCCTAGCTATTCAATTAACCCATTTGTTTCTTTTCCAACTGTGTCACTTGTAGTCTGCTATTTTATTCGAAATAAAACATCACGGCAAGAGGTTGGTGCTACTACCTATTTTCCAATTTACTCTTCGAAAAGGTTACAAGTTCAAATAATTTTAAAGGCAGATCTGTCATCATGTAAAATAAGGAAATTCAATATTTAGAAAGGATTAATGTCAAAAGAAATCCATTCCCTGTACAATAAATCTGAAATGTATCCAAAGTGCTCAATAACAAAAGCATGTGGCCGCAAGATTAAACATGACCTTTTGGTCAAGCAAAAAGCACTTGTCTCTGCATATTACATCAGGTGAATCCAACACACATTTTAAAATGAGCTCCTGAACGATATTACTTTTGTGCCCCCTAGTGGCAACTTTCTTCCATAACAGAATAAACCAGGATTCCCAGATAAAAGTCCCAAGACCAGAATGGATGCCACACCACTCTATAAAAAAGCTGAACAGCAGCAAGCATCTCTAGCAGTCTTTATGAATAGAAAGCGATGCAAAAGAAGAGGTTGCAAAAGGTTGGGACCCTTCTAACGTCAACTTTCCTGCTCCTCTGTTGCTGCCTGGCCTGCTGTGGTCCTCCAGCTCCACACGGTGTTATCTCAGACTCCAGCGTCTGCAGTTCTTGCTATCTCCGTATTAAGAGGGGAAATGGTGAAAGATTCTGAAAATAAAAAAGGGGCAAAACTAGCAGAAACTGGACAGGGCATTGCAGAGGGGCATCAAAAACAAGCTGCGTGGATCGAGGAGGAAAGAGGGTCAGAAGGACTAGTAAAGAAGGTCATACTAAGCGAAGCAGAGGTTTCTAGCAGCAACAGATGGCAAATGTGGCCATGCCAGAATGAATAATTTGTAAATGAAAGAGAATTCCAGAAATAACTTGCTGGACCCTGTGAAACTAGATGTGTAGGATTGTGCAGAGGTAAGGACATAGGTGTAGCAGGAAGACAGCTATCTCACTGCATTGATTTCATGGTGGTCATTTGTTTGAAATCACAAGAAATGAGATACTGAATCTGTAGTTAATATATTGAATTCAAAGATCATTACTGGTCAAAATGTAAACTTGTGTGAGGAATCTCTATGCTGTATAAATGTTACTTAGTCCTTTCCTCATATAAGCCTCATACTCATAAAAATAAAATTTTATAATTCCATAGTTACCACTATGACAAGGCTAACTTAACCTAAAAAAGTGGTTCATCAGTGGTTGACAGAACTAGCCTGTCATGTTATTATTAATAACTCTCCCCACTGCCTCTTCCAATACAAGCCATTTTCTGTTGTCATGCTAATCATTTTGTCTATTTTTAACAATGTCTCATCCATGACAATTAAAGGCACAAGAGAAAAATGAGCTCATAACACTATCTATTTATAACATCATTTGAATGCAGCTCCCATGCCTAGGGAGACTCTTTGAATCTCATTTATACTGCTGGATGTGGAGTAAGAGAAAACATTTTACTACTGTACCACCTTTTGGTCTTTGTCTCCCACTTTACTCTATTATAATCATTACTATCATTGCCAGCATGCCTTTGAACTTTTATTCTATCATGTTCCATTTCCATTATCCAGCCTTTTCTTTGTTCCTTTTCTTATTCCTTTGTGAGATGCGAACATTACCAGCAAGAATTGTATTTGCTGTCTATCATCTAATTGCCTGAAGTGGTGTTGGTGAGCCACATTCTTGAACAACTCAGCCCAGGTGGTACAAGCACATTCACAGTGACTGTTAGGAGGGGAGTTCTAAGATTTTGACCCAAAAACAATGAAGAAATTATAGCTCCCTGTCGGAAAAGCATTTGGTCTGGAGGGAAATTTGCAGAGGGTGGTGTTTCCATGCATCTACTGCCCTTGTCCTTCCTAATAGTAGATGTCAGAGACTTAAAAGGTGCTGTTGAAAAAGACATATAAGCAGAAAACAGCAGATGCTGGAAATCTGACACAAAACACAGAAGTTGCCGGAGAAGCTCAGTAGGTCTGGCAGCATCTGCGGCGAGAAAGAATGTGGAGCCAATGTTTCGAGTTCAGTGGATCTTCTTCAGATGAAAGGTCCCTGGACCTGAAACATTGACTCTGATTTTTCTCCAAAAATGCTATTGAAACAGGTTTGGTGAATGGCTGCATGCATCATACACATGGCACAAACACTGCTGCCAATGCATATCAGTAATGGAGGAAGTGAACATTTAAGGTAGTGAATAGGGTGCCAAACAAGCAGTGCTTTCTCTTGATGCTGTTAAGCTTTGAGTGTTGTTAGAGCTGCACTTGTCTAGGCAAGTGGAGAGTATTCCATTACACTCCTGACTTCTGCCTTGGAGATGATGGACAGACTTTGGGAAGACAGGAGGGGAGTTACCAGCGTCAGAATACCCAGCATCCTTTTGTGTTCCACACTGTACAGTGTACAATTCTCCAGCATTCAGCACTAGATAGCTAAGGGGTTCTATCATTCTGAGGTCCCAGAGGTTGGGATTTTCATTCTGGAATGGTCAGGTTTTATAAGAGTTGGGTCAGACAACTCTGGAACAAATATAAAGGTGCAGCAGCTGGCTGGTCTGGACCCTAACCTTGGTGGTCCTGTATTGTATCCAAGTTTTCAAAAGAAAAGCAATGGAACATAAAACAGCCTTTCATCCCTCAATGCGCACTTGATACCAATCTGTCCAACTCATGCCCCACCCATCCCTAATGGCCCTTCGTATCCTCCATGCTAACATGTGTCCCTGTACCCACCCACATGACCTTTTATTGCCTCTATGTTAACCTAGTGCCGACCCATGTTCTTCCACCACCACACTTTACATTTATACCTATCATATTAAAGTCAACTAGTATCTACAATTGGCAAACCTTCAAATAAAATAAAGTCTTTCAGTGTATATTTTCTTTAAAATACACTCATTGATAAAAGGCTATTCACTATGGTGCATCTTCTGTAATACCTGATAAAAAAAAAGCATTGTAATTCACGATCCAACTTCAAAGAGTCTATGACAACCTGGAGCTTTCAATTAAACTTTGAAACGATAGGTGGCCCAATGTGATAATGGAAGGTTTTGAAGTCAGCCAGGCAGTGCCATTCTACTAATCAGCTTGATGTCAATACAGAGTGAAATAACAAGTATTTTTTTTAAAATTGCAGACGGATTTTTTCTTTCCAAATATTTATAGAGCAGGACTTTTAATGCTCTTAGAGTTCCATCTCAGCTCCAAAGAGTTTATGCAGTTTTTGTTTACACATGCATTTATGCCTATATTTAACAATCGCAAAAGGGCAACATGCCCCTTCCAAAGGTCTCCTCGGGACGAAAGGGACCCCTACTTTTTCAAAGGGATACATTCCCAATCCAAAGTAATTGCAATATTTACACCAGACCCTACTAGGTCTAAACTACATACATCAAGTTCCTTACTCCGAGCTGATTAAATTCAGACATGACTGGAAGCAGCGGCTGTTCTATTTGGCTAGCTGCCTCAGTGTGCCATGGACGTACATTTTAGAACACACTTACATTCCTCCTTATCACTCTCAAGCCCCTTGAATATGGTAAAGTCTGAACTTGGTGAGGGGATGGGGCAGTGCCTACAGATTTCTACTTCCAGAGCCACTTCTGTGATCATGGAAATGCTCTTTGTTGCTGCAAAACCTCAGGAGTTGGTCTGAAAGAGTTTTGTAAGGAACTGGGTGAAACTACTATTTACCACAAAAGAGAAATGAAGCTTCTTGAAACAATGGAAGAGGTGTAAGTGTTAAGAGCAGGAAAAAAATAAGAAGGGCAAGATAAAGGCAGAAGAAAGAGGTGGAGTTGTTCATTGATCTTGCAAGACACACAAATGAACTGAACACTTAGAACTGAAGAAAACACTTTAAGAAGTTCATAAACCATTTAGAAGAATTATTAAGAATGAAGGGCTTCAACAATATTCTCCTCATCTGGTGGCACTGAATTAGTGGACAGAAAAATCCAATCAAGAATGAGATAGAACAGAAAATACAAAGCCTGTACACCTCAATTGATGGAAGTAAATGCTCGCAATAAGAGCCATCATTTTCAGCATTGATAATAATGATGAAGCAAGAATGCTCCAAGACCAACCTTGGTGGAAAGCATTATAACCATTGTTCATTTTCGAGTTGCAAGAGACCATATCAAAATTTTGTACAGATGTCGAAGGCAATAATCAAAACTATTGATGTTCATATGCACAATTCCAAAATCTGATGCAGTCTATTTACTCCCTGCACCATTTAATTTTCAATAATATCAAAGATTAAAGTTCATGATAATTTTAAAAATATGATGTGAGTTTGAAACAGACTGAAAAAATAACTTAGTTTTCTCTGACAGAATGAAAGATACATGATCGCAAGTTTCTTTTTACTCTGAACACTTACCAAAAGTGAGACTCAGCTTCAGAAGCAGTTCAAAGAGAGGGTTTGGCTAGTGTTTACAAAGTGAATCACTTTTGTGATGAACGAGTGAGAAGGGGTGAGCTGGCTCCCCTTTTTATCCCCAATCTCCTCAGTCAAGGTTTAAATTACTTTAACCACAAGGCTATACCTTTCTCCAATTAAAGTGTAGTTCACTATTTTTACTATGAGCAATTAGGAGCCAGTTGCGAGGTTTCTTCCTTTACATCAAGAAGGTTGACTATTTTTCTTGGGGCTAACAAATGATGAGAATGCAAAGTCAAGTTTATGGTTTTGTGTAGTCACTTGGGCGCTCTCCCTCTCTCATAAACACACACACACACACACACACACAGAGAGATACAAAAAAAATGTAAAGTGCATAATATCCAGTATAAAAGGAAAATGAAATAATATTCAATTTAGAGTTATTTTCTGCGTCATTGAGATGTGAAATTTTAAACTGAGATAACAATTGGTTTCTTGGACCGTCAGCAGTATCCAATATTGTTAGTTTCTGGGTTCCCCGATGTTTCTTTCTAGTCAGTGTGGTCATTGGGTACTTTTCTTCCAGACAGACACAGGGACGCACTTCTCCTTGTTGTATTCATCTCTGTTTTCTATTATCCATCTCCAAAGACAAAGGTCCTTGAAACAGTTGCTTGATAATTGTAGGCAAAGTTTCATCTCCAACATGTGAAGGTTCTCATTGTGGTATAAATCAAATTGGAGTTGAGGACATTTTCATAGTTCCCACAGAAGAGGTCCTTAATGGCTGGTTTCATTCCCTTGGGCAAAATGTGGGTTTTAGCTCAAACTGCCTTTAATGTAAGCCACAACTTGTCTTGTGTGGATCAGGTGATCCCTCTGGCCATTTTACCTAAGTTTTTCAGTCCCTTTTTAAATCCATTTCGGTCTACAAAAATCCAACATATTAAATTGGTCAATGTAATTTAAAAGATAAATAGTCTACCTTTTATTTCATTGTGACAGTGAGATGAGCACCATTCTTACTGAAATTGGTTAAATTAAACAATATTTAGACCATAGGATATAGGAGTAGAAGTAGGTCATTCAGCCATCAAGCTTGTTCCACCATTCGATGAGGTCATGGTTGACTTGAATCCTCAGCTGCCACTTTCCTCCCTTTTCGCCATAACCCTTGATTCTCTTACTGATTAAAAATCTGTCTATTTCAGCCTCAAATAAAATGAATGACCCAGCCTCAACAGCCCTCTGTGGTAAAGAATTCCAAAGGTGCATTACTCTCTGAGAAGGAAATCCTTCCCTCGCCATCTTAAATGTGCAACTCTTTATTCTTATTTTGTTAACAAAGTTCTTACTTTTAAATACTTTGTGATCAAACCTTAGAAATCCACAATATTAAAAGCAGAAAATCAAAATCAAAATTATGTGGAGCTGATCTTCTGGAGATTATAATTTGAATGATTGTCCAAAATCCCTATCATTCTTTCTTCATCCTCTATAGGCTCAATTTATCAATTAGTAAAATGTTGGTTGGCCATTCAAAACTTCAACAGCCTGAAGAAAGCACACCGAGAAATGGCAAAAAAGCATATCAAACATTCATAACTTTGCTGGACCATGCACCCTTAAGAAGAACAAGACTGCATCTATATCAGTAAAAAATCAGAATTGTTCCATTACAAAATACTCATTGGAGAAAAGAAATTGCAGCATTATGGGAAAACAGCACATAAGTGGGGCTAATTGAATTGCTCCTCAAAATGGTTGGCATAGCCCAGATGGGTTGAGTGTACTCCTTCAATGCTGGGTTATTCTATGATTCAACTACCACCTTTTGAAGTTAGCTTTGATGTTGTTAAAAACTGAATTCTGCAAGAAGTAGATTGTCAGCATCAGCTTTGAAATTAAAATTTGCAAAAGCAGGCATCCAGACCAATATTTCAGACAGCTCTCCCAGTGGTTCATTGATTTTATCCCATGATTAGAAATAGTAAATAAAAACACTACTAGACGTAACACCAGTAGATAAAGAAGAGGCAGGGATAGAAAAATTGAAAAAGCAAAGGGGTTACCATTCCTAAACACCGTCAGCAATATCTGCATACACAAGAATATGCAATGTATGGACAGAAATGGGTCCAGAAGGTGGCATACTGCCTGCCGCTCACCATGAAGCGTCAGTCACAAAGTTCAGATACTTTGGGGAGGTACCAGAAGGTAACTGGTGCCCATGGAACTGCACTCTAGCACAGAGTTAACCATCAAGCAAGGAGAGCAGAAAACTAACCTGGAAAATAAAGTACAAAAATAAGAAGAATACTGTACCTTTATTCATGTGTAGTGATAAAACAGTTGGGGAACAGAAAAAAAGAAAGGCCACTAATGTAGCAGATAGGTTAATGAGAGATAGTCCACAATGTTAGTGAACAGCAATAAACGTTGTTGATTGTACGCATTATATGCAGGAAGTCATATCTGGAATGCCACGCACTCGTGCCCCAGTACCACATGATTTGGCATCACAACATAGCCCTTTATACGTATGCTCAGTAGCTATCATTGAATAAAAGTATTGGCTCACCCTTCACTCCACCAAGAATGAATGACAATTTACAAGGGGAAAGCACCTAACTAGCTCTGTCAGACTTTCAGGATGTAAGGACCAGTAACAATTATTGAAGTGGAATGGAAGAAGGAACACAGCAAGCTAAATGTGCAACTGCCAGAAAACCCAGTGTGTGCATACTTCTTTCATCAGCCGTGCCATGCCCTATTCACCTGACTCATGAAAGTAAATCCATATCCAGACAAAGGCAAGAGAATGCAAGCTCCTGTATTTAACCCAATTCTGAATGGGTGTAAATTTACTTCTAAGGGTTTAGGCTCAATAGTACCACACCCTCCCCGCCAAAACAAAATCACCATTTCTGCTACTATACTATGATATAGTTATATATATATATAATCTATATACATCCTGAAATGTGGTGAGGGCAGGTTCAATTGAGGCATTCAAGAGTGCACTGAACAGTTGTTAAGATATAAATAACATGCATGGTTATGAGGAAAAGGAAGGAGGTTGGCACTAAGTGACAGACAGCCAGTGCAAATACCATGGACCAAATAGCCTCCTGAACTACAACAAATCTGTGATTCTGATTCTGTGATACTTGAGTCCTTTCTCAAAGCACTAGAATTTCTTGCATTAAGAGAAGAACTTGCACAATTATGTATACATGTGATTATGTTCATAAATATGATGGCTTCAAACTTTCATTTTCATATTACCAACAATTGTTTCTTAAAAGAACTCCAAAGGAAGACAGTATATGTTACATTATTCCATTGTTTCAAATCACTAACACCGATTTCTTCTCACTTGACCCTCGGTTTCATATCTCAACAAATGTGATCAAGATTATCAGGAAATTTTGCTATAACTTGTTTGTAAGATCAGTGTTGAAACTGACAAATTTAGGCATCACAATGGCACAAGTTGGATGAAATAAATTCCATGTCATTATTGCATTTCTTTTACAAACTATTTGAGACGCAGTAGACAACATTTGTTTTTAAGCTGCTTCAAGGTAGCAATATATTTTAACATTGACCTTTAAACAGCTTGTGTGAGAACAGTTAGCTGTACAAACTCCTATTGAATAGAACAGTTGTAACAACACTTGTTAAGACACTTTAATCAATTGCATTGATTAAATTCCAGAATAAAAATCAATGGACTGTACCACTGATTTGACAAACAAGAGTTGGGAACAGCCAGCTGACCTCATACCATTGAACATATTTTTGTGACAGAGGTTCCAAAAGGACTTAATAGTACTGGTAGAGATTTCTCTGCTGCCCCTGTTGACATATCCTGTTCTTGTCAGATCATAGACAACACACAACTGCCAAGATGATTTGCTAGAAATGTTGATTATGACTGTTGTTTATGACTTAGTAAATTCTTACAGAAGTGTCTGTATCAGCACTCGATAAACAACTCAGAGGATTAGTTTACGTACAGGTTTCTTACCTTGGCTATAGCGAGGAAATGGGATTGCAGGAACTGTGAAGCGTGGCAAAAAAAAACTCTTTGAAGGAAATCCAGGCTGTTACCAAGACTTTTTGGTTCAATTTTCTATTAAAGCCTATCAAAATATACTTAACAGTCTTTCATTCTGGAATTTAATTCTCTAGAATGCTGAGGGGTAACCTGATGGAAATAATGAAAAGGATTTGATAGACTTGACAGAAGAAAATGTTTCCACCTGCAGGGAACCCAAAATATATTTTTAAATGGCGCTGATAAAACCAACAGGGAATTTGGAAAAATACATTTCTCCAAAACATGGAACATGCTACTGCACAGAGCAGCCAAGGCAAGTTAAAGAGGAAGCTGTGTAAGCCCATTAGCAAGAAAAGCATACAAGGGCATACAGGTAGTATTAAATGAATTGAAACAAGGGAAGTGTCATATGGAGCATTATTGCTGATGATGATCAGTTGGTCAAGTGGCCTGCTTCTGTGCTATACACCTGGGAGTCAAACCCCACTGTCAGTGCAATATGGTCTGACTGTTTCCTAGGTGTTAGTCCTTGTAACATGTGCCATGAAGACTCCATTCTTGAGACAGATGTCTTGAAGTTTATTAATAACGCTAACTAATTACACTTCAATGAATATCTCAGATTTACACAGAGTCTGGTTTCCATGCTTTTCACTGTTACTTTGGACTACTGCTGCTACATCAATAGCTACCGAAAATGAGGCAAGTACTTTTATACTAGAATGTGAAAGTGATGTCAAGAATCCTCCATTTTCCCTTCCTAGAACAGATTCCTATTCTGATATAAATCAGTAAGGGTGGATATAGATATATTACTCTACACATTAAGATAACAGATTGGTAGATTTATGGCAGGACCAGATCTAGTCCTTATACAGTTATCATGAATTGGTTTTGTAGTGTCACTCTGTGGTCCATTGTCTGCCATTGCAGATGGATGTATATCACTTCTGAGTGATTGTGACTGAATATGACTGATTGCTTTCTGGCACTAACCACATTCTCAGAATCCAATTTGTCATCCTGTATGACCACGTAATTGATCATATACAGTTCAGATTTTTTTGCCCATTTCTTCACTGGAGCTGACCATTGCTTGTTGCAATGTCATATCACCTAGGCTGGACACAACAAAAATCTTTCTCCTAAGTCATATGTTTGTATGACTATCTCTAACTCTTGTGCTTTTTCCTGATTTAGGTTGGGATCACTGACTGCATGTTTGTTGATTATGCTGTTATAGCAATATTTCCCTTCTTCCCAAAAATGCATCACGCATGTGGTTGGGTGGTAACAGTGGGGGAGGGAAGAACTTAGTGGAACTGTATTCCAAACATAAGGGCTGCCGGTGAGTGTAAGCCATTGCTTTAAGGAGTAACATATGGATTTAACATTGTTGTCCGAAAATCTTGGAAAGTCATTTTACACTTGACTAGCGTGGATTTTGCAGTATGGACGTTGCATTCTGTGAGACCATTACACAGAGGATAGTGATGAGAGGAGGTAGTATGTTGAACATCCCACTTACTGCACATGCCTAGGAGGGGTGTGTTAATGTACTCCGGACCATTGTCAGATACAATTTGTTGAGGAACATCAGACATGCTCAATATGGTGGTCAACATGTCAACCAGCATTGCGCCAGTAATATCTTATTGTTATTCAGTAAAGGAATTTGGTAACATAATCAGTGACTGATGTGTAATTGTAACCATTGGAGTGAAAAGTCTTGATTGCAATCCTGAACTATGGCTCTAAAGGAATTTTGTGTGGAACAAGACGTTCTCTCAATTGTTGATGTTGATGGATTTGACCCATTTCATACGATTTGAATAGTTGATAAAAGTTTTTATTGATGCTAGCTCAGTAGATTGATTCATATACCAATCTCTTTTTTTTTAAACATGTGCCCATATGATCCAAATGGGTATGGTCTAGCTTGTCTTGACATGAGCTTGTGCAATTATTACTTGCTTGTCTTTAAAAGCTACATTTTTGGATATTCCTTGTTTATCTCTGAATGGCCAGAAGGAACATTCACCAGACCCTGAGGTAGTATGTGTTCAGGCTGACCACTGATGGGTTTTTTTTGAGCCATTTTAGCTGGTCACCATCTGACATGACTCGCTGAATCTACTGCTCTTGGCTCTGAACAAAATACATTAGATCAACCTTGAAACAAACTTATAACTCAGGCTCAATAATATCCACTTGTAGATCTAAAGGAATATCTTTGTTCACAGTAGGATTTGGACGTTGGCTAAGAACATCAGAAAAAGTCATTTGGAAATCTGGTTTGTATCATACTTCCAAATAGTAACCTGAGATTTATCCTCATTACTTTCTATTTCCTGATTTATACCTGATTCTGGGATATTACATATATCCTCTGTGAAAAAGATTGATGCAAAATATCTGTTTAATTCATCTTCCATCATTAGTTCTCCAGATTCATTTTCAATGGGACCACTGCTGACTCTTGCCCTTATTAAAATATTTAAAGAAATTTTTACAAACTGTTTCTATGATGTAGCTAGTTTTCAAATACTCCAATTTTGCCTCTTAGTTTTTGCATCATTCTTTGCCATTTTCTATATTCTGAACAATCTGATTGGGAGTCTTTGCTGAATTATTTGCATTTTCATTATGTTTGATATTATTTTTAACCTTTCTAGTTCAGCACAGGTCTGGGTGTATGCCTTGGAATTCTTCCACTTGTTGGAATGTAATTATTCTGCATGTTCTGAAATATCTCCTTAAAAGTTTGCCTCTGCATCTCTACAGATCTCTCCTTTAACTAGGTTTGCTGATTCTGTCTTCAAGCCCTTATAATTGCTCCTATTTTAATTTTAAGAGAATGGTCTTATTGGTACAGCCCACTTGCAGTGGTTTCCAGGTAATGCTGGTCTAATAGAACATAGAACAGTACAACACAGTACATGCCCTTTGGCCAATGACATTGTGCCGTCCTATTATCCTAAGAAACTCGCTTGAAACATTCTGTAGCTCTTTATCCAGACTATCCATGCATATCTGATTTTATATCCAATGTTTATTGCCATGCTTTTTTTTCATGATAAGATCTCATTATTCTTCCTATATGCTTCACCCTACCACTTTGTTACTGTTATTGTGTCCTGTATGCAACTCAACAGCTCACTTTTTGTCCTCACCTTTTCTCATTTCTACCCAAACCCTCCCTACATCATGATTTGCTTAATGTATAATGTAGGTTATCCTTCTCTATTGTGCTAATACCATCATTAAGAAACTCTCCAACATTTCCTAGCCTCCTGTCATTCATAAACATCCTGTGCCAATTTTTAAGTACCAATCCATGTCATCCTGCAGCCAAGTCTCTGTGATGGCTACCAGGTTATACTTATACAGAAACAGAAACAGAAACAGAAAGTGCTGGGGAGTCCTGTTGATCTGGAATTATCTATGGGGAGAGAAACACAGTTAGAATTGAGTCCAATATGGCCCTTCAGCGTCCACCGTACTTTGCTTTTACTACCATAACATACTTATTAATTTCTATTTGGAGTCTCAGTGCATCTGTTCTGTTTTGAAATTTTTTTTAATATTCACTCATGGGATGTGGGCAACACTGGCTGGCAAACATTATTATTGCACAGCCCCAGCTGCCCCTGAGAAAGTGGTGGTGAGCTGTCTTCTTAAACCATCGTAGTCCATGTTCTGTGCCACTAGGGAGGGAATTCCAGGATTTTGACCCAGTGAAAGTGAAAGAATGGTACAATATTTCCAAGTCAGAGTGGTGAATGGCTTGGAGGGGAATTTGCAGGTGGCAGTGTTCACATGTATCTGCTTCCCTTGTTCTTCTAGGTGGTAGTGATTGTGGGTTTGGAAGATGCTGACCAAGGATCCTGGGTGCATCTTGCAGAAAGTACACACTGTTGCTATTGAGAGTCAGCAGTGGAGGAAATGGATGCTTGTGGATGTGGTGCCAATCAAATGGGCTGCTTCATCCTGGATGGTACAAGCTTCTAGAGTGTTGTTGGAGTCACACTGATCCAGGCAATTAGGAAGTATTCCAACACACCCCTGACTTTTGCCATCTTTAAAGAATCAGGAGATGAGTTACTTGCCAATGGATTCCTAGCCTTTGACCTGCTCTTGTAGCCATTGTATTTATATGGTGAATCCAGTTGAGTTTCTGATCAATGGTAACCCCCAGGATGTTGATACTAGGGGATTCAATGATGATAATGCCATTGAATGTCAAGGGTTGGTGGTTAGATTGTCTCTTATTTAAGATGGTCATTGCCTAGCATTTGTGTGGTGTGAATATCATGGTCTTTGCTGATGAGAATGGTGTCAAACCATCTCATTATGCTTTTGCTCACCACACACAAAATGTCTTCCCATACCTTGGTGCAGTTTTGCACTGGCGCACCCACCCAGCAGCCATCATTCTCACCCAAGCAAGCTGAAAAGAATCATAATTCTGTTGAACAACTGTAAAATGCAAAGGCCACCTGGATCCCCCTACCTGCCTCACTCACAGTCAAATTGTCCTGTTTTGGAACATTGATAAAATTCGAAGACCCCATCGTAAGAGATGTGATTGCCTCCTGGTAACAAGCCACCTTCCCAAGGGTTGCAGTATCTGTTGTTCAGCTATCAGCCCAAACTCTGGACCAAAGCTGCTCAAATTTCAACTACTTACTGCAGGCACGTTTGTCCTAGATCAGCCTGGCATCCAGGAATTCCCCTGCACCATCAATAATATGAGCTCTAAGTAACTATTTAATTATTTTATTCAATTATCAGCTTATGCTTTACACATTTTTGTAACATTATCAGTTGATATATTGTTTTGAACTTGATAAACAGAATATTCCTAGTCACTTTACCAGATACTCATCTACTAACTAGCTTCTTCTCCTTTTGCAGAGTAAGACCTATTCATGAAGGCTGAAAAAGTTAGAAATAGTAAAACAAAAGAGTAAGAACAGAAGTTGCTGGAAAAGCTCAGCAGGTTTGGCAGCATCTGTGAAGAAAAAAAATCAGAGTTAACATTTCAAGTCCGGTGACCTTTCCTCAGACCATTCCCACATCTCTTTTGGGTCACCAGACCCGAAACATTAACTCTGATTTTTGTTTCCACGGATGCTGCCAAACCTGCTGAGCTTTTCCAGCAACTTCTGCTTTTATTCCTGATTTACAGCATCCGCAGTTCTTTATTTAAAACAAAAGAGCATCTCTTTCCTTTCTTCTGCCAACTCACTTAATTACCAACTCCCCAGGCTATAATTCATACTCAAGTACTAAGTCACAAGAAGCTGTCTACTTTGAGATGTTTCTAACACAAAAGGGCTGGCTAAACCAGTTACAGATATTTTCTAAGCAGCATGTTCAGAGATGTTATTTACACACTTCTAGAGTAGGTAGGTCTTGAACCCAGGACTCCTGGTCCACAGGTCAGGACAATACCATTGCACCACAAGAGCCCTATAAAATAACTTTACTTATTAATCAACCTGTTCAGAGATGTTATTTATACATCGCTGGAGTAGGTGGGATTTCTACAAGGGCTTCCTGGATCAGAGGTAAGGACACTACCACTGTGCCACTTGTCATCCACTGGCAACATTGCTTTCCAACAGCGGCAGAAAGCCTTACTTCTCTATCAGCCTGATTACTGTACAAAAATCTACCTCAGCCTTGAATATACTCAACAAGAGTATCTACAGACCTTTGGTACAGAATTCCAAAGATTCACAATCCCAAAAGGGAAGAAATTCCTCATTATCTCAGTCTTAAATATTCCACTGTTTATTCTGAGACTATTGCCTTTAAACCTGCTCCTCAGCCAAAAGAATTACTTTCATCAAATGTTATTGAACCAGCACAGTAGGAGACTCATTTGTGCCAACACTTTGCTGGAGAGTAATTAATGCCAATGCAACAGCTCTGTGTTTAGTTTTCTTCACAGCCTTGTATCATCATTCATTTCAAATGCTTTCCAAATTATCCTGACAAAAATCTTGACTTCAGTCCTCTACTGCAAAATTTTCTGTGCTCCAACATCCTCTATTCAAAAAAGACAAACTTGTTTCTGTGTCCTTTATCACAATTTAAAATTCTTAACGTTTCATCACTGACACACCATCAGTGAAAATAATTCAATAAACCTCTTAATTTTAAAAGGTTTATTAAATCTCTTCTTGGCTTCAATTGAAAAGGTCTGTCTTTCTACCAACTGAGTAGTTATCTATCAGTGAAGAAAGAGCACATCATATTGTGAGCCCAGGGGTGTTAAATTGTAGGAAATGAAGAAATTCCTGTTCCTTTGACATCTACAATTGCAAAAGCCGTACTGAATAGCACAAAGAACATAAAACTGTGTGTGAAACAGTGCCTAAACAAATTCATATCACGAAAGTATCAAGTGATAAAAAATAATTCAATATAACTGATTTTTTGTCCTTTTCTCCCCAATAAAGCCTGTGACATTAAATTAAACAACTATTTGCAAATAGGCTGCTCTTGGTTGTGGCATTATGTTGTTTTAATTGTGGTTGTGTTATTATATCAATTATTATTATAACATCTAATTATGCCAATTATGTTATTAAAAGTGTTATGCTTCCATAAATTATTGACTTTACTGTCAACTGAACAATCAATATATTTAAAGTTTTGCTGACTACTCAAGTATGTGAAATGGCTGTAGCATGATGATCAATTACATAGTCGTAATGCCGAGATTTTTAAAGACATTCCTTTAACTTATTAATACAAAAATTCTCAAAATGTCAAATTTTGAAATCGGAAATTTCAAAATCAACCTGATGCAAAAATAATTGAAAATAGCAACACTAATTTTCTTCCATCATTTATATACTTCTCTAATTCACCTAGGACAGTAGCACATCTCGTGAAATTGACCTATTGATTAGTTGGTTTTTCAGACCTAGCTGGTTATAACATTTTTACCTGTGCACCATTCAAATCCTACTCTAAAGAACTCAGCATATAAATCTAGGTGAAGGGCTCTTGTGGTACAGGGATAGTGCTCCTGCCTCTGAACCAGGAGACCAAGGTTCAAGTCCCAGATGCTCCAGAACATGTAAAGTAACAATAATCTAAGATGACACTTCAGCACAGCAGTATTGTACTGCTAGGAGGTGTTGTCTTTAAAAGGAAGATGTTAAACCAAGACACCATCCATTCTCTTAGGTAAATGTTTGCAAAGTTTTTTTGGCACCATTGTTCAAATGTATCATCCAATACATTTCCTTCAACAAACACCAAATGAAAAACATCAGGTTGTTATTACCATTTCAGTTTCTGGACTCTCACTTGTGCAACTGATTACCACCTGCATTGCAACAGTGTTTACACTTCTGTAAAAGTACTTAACTCACTGCAGTCTTAGAGAACTCTATTGACTATTTCATGTGTGCCAAATGAACAACAGCCGCATTTCCAAAGACAGCTGATCATGGCAAGCGTACTATCGGCATGAGACCAACATGTCACTGTGTCTGCAATACAAAGCCATCTGTAAGCAAAATCTCAAATTGACTGGGACTGTGGTCAGTTCATGGAAAGTCATTGCTGCTGACTTGAGTGCCAGTAAGGGTGTGGAAAAGCAAAGGACAAAAGATATAACCAAGTAGCTGAACTAAGCAAAGAAGGGAAAAAAAGTCACGAGAACCCCAGGCCAATATTTTTAATCAGCCAGCTAGGGAAAGGACTGCATTCATTTTGACCTCTACAGTCACGACAGATAGCGTTCATTCCAAAAGTGACCGATAGCCCTGGGTGCCATCCAGCACCTCTCTGGATAGACAGATGCCTGCAGCCATTAATGCACTGTAGTACTTTGGGGCTCCCTGAAGTTGTGAAACATACTCTACAAATGCAAGCTATTTCATTTCTTTTCTCTATTTTACTTTCCTTTAAAATAAACAAAGCTTCCTGCTTCTTTCCCTACTAATTCCCAAATCTGATTAGACAAGAAAAGTTCAATCTTTTGACTCACTGTGCTCACTACGAAGTACAACAATAAAGGAAACCTGGATGTAAGAAATGTGTTACTGCAACAAACATCGATGCACAACAACGTCATAAAATATTGATTTGAGATCTCAAAACAAAGACAAAAAAATAGATTTTGAATAATTTAACAGCTTCTTATATGAGCCAGCACCAGCACAATGGGCTGAAGGGTTCCTTCCTGTACTCTAAGATTTTAGGTCAGTAACATGAACCTGTATTCCATTTCTTTACTAGTCAAGTTTAAAACTAGTCAATTAAGTTCAATATTTTGTATAAATTCTTTCTGTCCAAAAAGAAAGAAAGAAAGAAAGAAGATAAATGAATACTGCATGTGCATTTACAGTAGCCATGTAAATATATCTGGTGGAAGAGGTATCCTCAAGCAGTTACATGACTAAAATTCTAACATTCTCTCCTTCGTCAGCATCCTCAACCCAATAATGATGCTGAGCCTTTTTTTCTCTGCAGATAAAGAAGGTTTAATTTGTTGAGGTTGGTTGGCTCGCCGAGCTGTTTTGTTATTCCGCAGATGTTTCATTACCATACTGGGTAACGTCCTCAGTGCAGCCTCTGATGAAGCATCGGTGTGTTTTCCCACCTGGTTTTTAAACTCTGAGGTCCGTTGCGATGGGTTGCCTCACTTCCGGGTTTCCTCCATAGTGGAATTGTATGGGGTCAAGTTCAATGTGTTTATTAATAGCCTGCTTCGTGGTGTGCCATACTTCCAGGAATTCTTGTGCTTCTCTCTGCCTAGCCTGTCCCAGGATCTTGGTGTTGTCCCAGTCGAAGTTGTGGTTCTCCTTGTCCATGTGGATTGAGATGAGTGAGTATTGGTCGTGTCTTTTTGTAGCCAGTTGGTGTTCATGTACTCTTGTTGTTAGTTTCCTTCCTGTTTGTCCGATGTAGTGTTTCTCGCAGTCTCTGCAGGGGATCTTGTAGATGACATTGGCCCTGTCCATGGCGGGGAGTGGGTCTTTAGTTCGGGTGAGCACTTGTCGTAGGGTTGATGTGGGTTTATGTGCCACTCTGATGCCCAGCGGTCGTAGAAGTCTTGTGGTGAGTTCTGACGTGTTCCTGATGTTGGGTAGTGTGATGAGTGTGTCAGGGTGTGTAGAATCTTTCTGATGCTGTTCCTGTAGGCATTTCCTGACCCAGTTCTTTGGATATCCATTATCCTTGAACAATTGGAAGAGGTATTCCTCCTCCTCTTGGCGTAGTTCCATGTTGCTGCAGTGTGTTGCCCTTTTAAATAGCGTTCGCACGCAGCTTCGTTTGCGTGTGCTGGGATGGTTACTGTTGAAGTTCAGTACCTGGTCTGTGTGTGTGGCTTTACAGTGTACTTTCATTTGCGGATTCCCATTTGTCTTGCACTCTACCATGATGTCCAGGAACGGGAGTTGTTTGTTCTTCTCCTCCTCTCTGATGAATTTTATTCTGAGAGGGTGTTGTTTACGAGTTTGTGTGTCTCTTCTAATTTGGTCCGTTTAATGATGAAAGGTGTCGTCTACGTAGCGTATCCATAGTTTAGGTTGGCTTTCCCACTCACAAGGGAAACAATGACAACACTACTTGAACAAGAACAAGACCCCAGTGAAACCATCTCCAAGGACAACCTGCTTAAATTACTGGACCCATGCCTGACCACCCACTTCACCTTCAACAGCCAAACATACGAGCAAATCAACGGGACACCCATGGGATCGCCTATCTCTGGACTCAAAGCAGAAGCAGTGATGCAAAGACTGGAAAGGACTGCCCTTCCACAAATCCAACTTAAACTATGGATACGCTACATAGACGACACCTTTGTCATCATTAAACAGACCAAATTAGAAGAGACTCACAAACTCATAAACAACACCCTCACCGGAATAAAATTCAGCAGAGAGGAGGAGAAGAACAAACAACTCCCATTCCTGGATGTCATGGTAGAGCACAAAACAAATGGGGAACTGCAAACGAAAGTTCACCGAAAAGCCACACACACAGACCAGGTACTGAACTTCAATAGTAACCATCCCAGCGCACACAAACAAAGCTGCGTGCGAACACTATTTAAAAGGGCCACACACTGCAGCAACATGGAACTACGCCAAGAGGAGGAGAAATACCTCTTCCAACTGTTCAAGGATAATAGATATCCAAAGAACTGGGTCAGGAAATGCCTACAGGAACAGCATCAGAAAGATTCTACACACCCCGACACACTCATCACACTACCCTACATCAGGAACACGTCAGAACTCACCACAAGACTTCTACGACCGCTGGGCATCAGATTGGGACACAAATTCACATCAACCCTACGACAAGTGCTCACCCGAACTAAAGACCCACTCCCCGCCATGGACAGGGCCAATGTCATCTACAAGATCCCCTGCAGAGACTGCGAGAAACACTACATCGGACAAACAGGAAGGAAACTAACAACAAGAGTACATGAACACCAACTGGCTACAAAAAGACACGACCAATACTCACTCATCTCAATCCACATGGACAAGGAGAACCACAACTTCGACTGGGACAACACCAAGATCCTGGGCCAGGCTAGGCAGAGAGAAGCACAAGAATTCCTGGAAGTATGGCACACCACGAAGCAGGCTATTAATAAACACATTGAACTCGACCCCATATACATTCCACTACGGAGGAAACCCGGAAGTGAGGCAACCCATTGCAATGGACCCCAGAGTTTAAAAACCAGGCAGGAAAACAGACCGACGCTTCACCAGAGGCTGCACTGAGGATGTTACCCAGCACGGTAACGAAATGTCTGCGGAACAACAAAACAGCTTGGCGAGCCAACCAACCTCAACTCTCACAACCCGAGCTACAGATCTACCTCAAAACCTTGAAGGTTTAATTTACATTTTGTGTGTCCAATTTTGGTCCAAATTGCTTTAACATTGTTTAGTGAGTAAATGCACTGCCTACTGTGGAACTGAATTGCATTTTAACAAGGAAAGTTGCAGATTTGATTTTGATCTTGACCAACTTAGCTGAGTTCAAACTATGACAAATGTGGAGATGGGGGTGGCTGGAGTTTGTGGGAAAGGAAACTTATAAATCAACCAGAGATTTCTGTACTGTTGATTCCTGCTACAAATTGCATATGTAACATTGTTAAATGGTGGGACTATTGTAACGCTCAATAGGTAGAAAGGCCTGTCAAAACTTACTGTTCAGGCTCCAAGCTGTCCTGTTTTTGATCAAGACATCTTTATTTTTTTCCACAGGATGTGGACATCACTATCAATGCCAGCACTTGTTGCTAATCCCCAGTTGCCCTTGAACTTAGTGGCTTTCCAGTCCTTTTTTTTGTTCTTTCCTGGGATGTGGACTCTGTTGACAAGGTTGTTATTTACTGTCCATCCCTAGTTGCCCTTGAGTAGGTCATGAGCAGCCTTCTTGAACCAAAACAGTCTATTTGTGGATGTGGGCACATCCACAATGTTTTTGGAGAAGAAGTACCAGGATTCTAATCTGGGGACAACAAAGGAATGGTGATATAGTTCCAAGTCAGGACAGTCTTTGGCTTGGAAGGGAACTTGCAGATGGTGGTGTTCTCATGTATTTTCTGATTTATCTTTCATTGAAGTGCCTCACAGAATCATTCAGCACCCTTGCCACCCTTAGTGCTTCCAAACGTTTCCAACATGAAATTCATCAGCCAACGAGACAGGACAGGATGGGGGGTGGGGGTGGGGGTTTTGAAGATGCAGGGAGATTTTGTCCCAGCACAGTGGCTTAGTGGTTAGCACTGCTGCCTCACAGCACCAGGGACTCGGGTTCAATCCCACCTTCAGGCGACTGTTTGTGTGGAGTTTGCATATTCTCGCTGTGCCTGCATGGGTTTCCTCCTGGTGCTCCAGTTTCCTCCCACAGTCCAAGTTGTGCAGGGTAGGTGAATTAGCCATGGGAAATACAGGGTTAGGAATAGGGTAAGACTCGATGGGCCGAATGACTTATTTCCACACTGTAGGGATTCTACAATTCTATGGTGTGATATAGTGTCATGAGGATTCATGGTTGCCAAAGTCAATGTTGAGGACTCCTCAGGTAGCTCCCTTTTGACTGTATACCACTGTCCCACCACCACTGCTGAGTCTGTCCTACTGGTGGGACAGGACTTGGCCAGGATGGTGATAATGTTGACATTGTTTGTAAAGTATGATTGCATGAGTATGACTATATCAGGCCTGTGAGATAGCTCTCCCAATAGCACAAGTTCCCAGATGCTTAGAAGGTGGGTTTTGCAGGGTCAACATTACTGTGTTTGCCGCTGTCATTTCCAGTGCCTTAGTCAATGCCAGTTGGTCTGTCATTTTCATCCCTTTTTCTATTTCTACAGATTGCCACAAGTGAATGTCTTGCTGGGCCATTTTGAAGGGCAGTTAAGAGTCACCAACATTGCAAAGGGTCCAGAGTAACATGTAGGCCAGAACAGGTGAGGACAGCAGCTTTCCTTCTGTAAGAGGGCATTCGTGAACCAGATGTCTTTTTGCAATTGACAATGGTTTCATGGTCATCATTAAACTTCTACTTTGACATTTTTATTGAATTTAAATTTCACTACCTGCTGTAGGATTCAAATGTGGGTCTTTGGATAACTAGCCAAGTGTCAATTCCACTACATCATTACTTCCCTTCATTTTGGAGTACATTCACAAGTTTTAAAAGTACTCACCTAAAACTGTTAGACCTTAGACTACATTTAGAACCTGATTTTTGGTCATTCTTTAAAATCAGAGGAATAAGAAATGTTAATATTCACATACATCCTTTTGAATTGGAAAGATGTCTAAAGGATAACAATTATATCAGCCATCCTGCACCAAACAACACAGCTACAAAATAAACAATTAACTCAAATACAGTGAGAGTTTTATAATTATCCAAGAAAAGTGCTGTATGAAGGACATCTCCAACAACTAAGAACTCAAATAAAACAATGAACTGTGAATGCTGGTAATCTGAAATAAAAACAAAAATTGCTGACTGTAGGAGTGTATATCCCAACTGGGGAGGAAGACAGGATTCAGGCAAGTGGAAGATGTTTATTCAAACAGAAACCAGTTAATGCAGGGAGAGGGCTAAATGATCTTCCCCAAATCTGGCCTTGATGCAAGAACTCAATTATTCCCTTAATCTTTGGCTCAGATCAGACGAGAGATCAATGATTCACCCTGATTTTTACAGTGAAATGCAGTATTTTATACATTTTCTGTTACAATAATCAAATACAGCTTTGTTACTGTCCTTACCCTTAATCCCTACACCCAATCCTGTGGGACACCTAATCAATGATTGACATTCTATGAGCAGCCTCAGGTTCCCATGATCTTATGGCATTTACCAGACAGTGTAATCGCTAGACCTTGGGATCTTTCTATGCATCCTATTAATTTGCATTCCAAAGTGACTAGCTAAACTCCTTCGGATCTGTCACAGGCTGTTTATCTCTAAGAACAGCTTGAATTCTATTATTCATTGTAGTACACATGCTTTTCTTTTATCAAATTTAACCATTCTTCCTTTGTTTCCCACTGTCCTAATTATTTGCATAAAAATATAAAGGACAGTTAGTTTTAACTAATTGTGATAAGGTTAATTTCTATTAAAATTAGCTATAAAATGTAAAATTGTACAGCTACTACTGTTTTGTAAGTAACGGATTGTGGATAATCTATCTTGCTCAGTCCGTAACAAAAACTGTTTCCTAAGGCTAATTAACTTTCCCATCTAGGTTAAAATACTTTTCCCCTAACGCTTGTAATATACCTTGGTTATATCTTAAAACTACTTCTATGATTAAAGAATTTTTAACGAGAATCAATTTAATATTGCAGGTAGTTTCAAAGAAGCAACTAGTTACAACAAAGTAACTTTAGCTGTTGTCTTTGCAGCTGCTTAGGGAGTTAATCTGGCTGGTTCATGGGCTGAGACATGCACCTGGCATTATTCATTTACTGAATTACAATCATTCTTTCATTAATGAGGCTGGAATGCCTGTTCATAGGCATTCTCTTTATCAAAAAAAATGACTCAGATGGTTGTTTGTAAGGCTCTTTTGCTGATCTTGGAGTAGTCTTGTTCAAAAGGTACCACTGTGTTTCACTTAAATGTTAGAGCAGCTGTCCCATTTTGTTTTAACCCTTGTCGGCCATTTTGTATCTTTCAAACATGGGCCGCTTTGGTGTAAGCAGGTAGGGGTCACTTTGTATGGACATGATCAAATCACCCCCACACTGACGAAACTCAGCGGGTCTGGCAGCATCTGTGGAGAGAAAACAGAGTTAACATTTCGGGTCCAGTGACCCTTCCTCCAACGTTTTGGGTCACTGGACCTGAAGCATTAACTCTAACATGACAGCACGTTAGATGTTTTTGTAGGTCTGATGAATTTACAACATCAGGTATGTTAGAATTTCAGAACAAGTTCAATGATTCTATGTCTGAGTACTTTTCTAAAAATTCTGAAAAATTATCCAGACACCAGCTCAATCTGTTTTCTATATCATGAAATGTCTGGATGTTATGTAACCTCAGAGAAGCAGGTAAAATGATTTGGGTCTTTGTACACTGAGACTTCTAATCGGACAAACATTAAACTCTTCGTTATACCTTCATAATTGATGTTATTGACAGGCACAAGGATTAATTATTTCCTCTATGTTTTTCCTTCCCTGAGGTTTACTATAAAATGCCTTATGCTCCAGATTTTGATCATTTGAAAATTTATGTACCAAGCATTATTGTCACCTAGTGGCAACTAAAGTGGCAGAAATAATCTAAAACAATTCATCTATCCTGCAGGCTTGTACAGAAAACATCATTTATCTCAGTTAGCTCCGCAGGACCCATATCTGAAAACATGTCAAAGATGTGCAACAGTCATAATCTCATCAATCTCAATAGCTGGACAATGGTTTTAATGTGTCATTTGTGTTGAGTATTAAACTGGCTAGTTGGGTATCATAGAGATCCAAAGCACAGTAAGAGGCCCTTCAGTCCATCGCATCCACATCAGTCAAAAGCAACCACCTAACTATTCCAATCCCATTTTCTAGCACTCAGCTCATTGCCTTTTATGTCTTGGCATCACAAGTGTACATCTAAATATTTCTTAACTGTTAAGAGGGTTTTCTGCCTCTACCAACCTTACAGGCACAGATTTCTAGATTCCATATACCCACTGGGTGAAAGATGTTTTCCTCACATCCACCTTCTGCCCCTTACCTTAAATCAATACCTTCGGTCATTGATCCCTCCATCATGGGGTTGCTTGATCTACCCTATCAATGCCCTTATAATTTTATACATCTCCTCTGCTATAAGGAGACCAACCCCAATTTGTCCAATCTCCCTTTACAAATGAAACTCGTCAGCTGACACAACATCCTGGTGAATCTCCTCTGCACCTTCTCCAGTGCTGTCACATCCTTTCAAAAATGTGGATTCCAGAATTGTATACAATACTCTAGCTGTGGCCTTACCAATGTTTTATATAGTTCCTACATTACTTCTCTGCTCTTCAGCACTGTGCCTTGGCTAATACAGGCAAGTATCCTACATGCCTTCTTAACTACTTAACCACCTGCCCAGATACTTTAAGGGACCAGCATACATACACACCAAAGGTAACCATCTCAATTAAATAATGAGAACTAATAACCAATAAATTCAAGTTTTTATTTGGAGCCTAGAGGATAATTAACAATTCAGATTACCATTAACAGTCACACTGCAAATTCAAACAAAAAAACTAAAACTTATTTCTGTTCGGGGAAATAACTTGGACACTTAATAGCTTGTAAATATGGAATGCTTGACCAGAGGTTTGATTGTAGTACTGGTGTGAGTTTATCTCCAGTGGACTGTTTTATCTGATGTGTTTAAATTTTCATACTAGATGTTCTGTTTCTCCTGGTCTATGCATTTCTAAGATGTATTCTTGTCAATTGCATAAAAAGATGTGTTTTCTGGAAGCATATTAGACTTAGTGATGAGTTACAAACCAGAATTAGTTCACAATTTGACACTACAGGATTATCTTGGAAGGTGAGCATCATATGATTGAATTTCTTACTAAATTTGAGGGGGACATTATCCAGGATTTTAGAATTTAAAGGAAGGTGAGTTTCAAACATAGGAAAAATAAATTGACTCCAGGAGAAAGGGCTGCATGATGGATATGTGAATCCAGCAAATTTTCAAATTTCCTTCATATTGTAAATGAAGAACTTGGGAAAATCTATTCAATCTCTATGGAACATATACAAAATTATATGTATTGGTTTAAGTAGCATCATGTGGTAAAGTGAAGGATACTATGACCAGAAGCATGCTATTCCATCAAAAGCCAGTTAGTTAGCTCCGTTAGCTGGATAGCTGGTTTGTTATTCAGTATAATCCCCAACACGGTAGGGTCAATTCCCATACCAACCAAGGTGACCACGAAGGTCCCACATTCTCAAACTCACTTTGTGCCTGAGGAATGGTGACCTTCAGGTTTATTTCATCATCTCTCTCTCTCTCTCTCTCTCTCTAATGAGAGAGCAGCCCTCTAGGGCTATGATGACCTTACATCTTCCATTGTTATGCCACAACAGCTCTCTCTATTGGCTTATCACATCACTTGTACTCTAACATAAAGTCAGACATACAAATGAACTAACTTAAAAATTAAAGGTAACTGCATTTACTTTTGTCGATTATGTATCATTCGTATATTTGTAAGTTAGGGCAATAATATTTCAGCATCAACTTAGACTCACATGCGTTAACAATGAGATGTAATCAGCAACATTGATGCCAAGGGCTACATAAGAATATGAACATTGTCACTGGAAATAACAGTGGGAAAATACATTTAAACTACTTGCAATCAAAGTAAAAGCAATGTGCAATGAAATTAATAATAGATATGGTTATAGAGTCATACAGCATGGAAACAGACCTTTGATGTCCGACTTGTCCATGTTGACCAAGTTACCCAAACTAAACTCGTCCCTTTTGCCTCCATTTGGCCCTATTCCCTCAAAACTTTTACTATTTATGTACTTGTCCAAATGTCTTTTAAATGTTGCAACTGTACCCAAATCTATCACTTCCTCTTTGTGGGACCTAAGAGGCTCTTACCTGTATCTGGTAATTTCTGTTGGAAGATTTTCCTTCTTCACTTTCCACGCAGGAAATGGAATACCCAACTGCCTCAGTTCTGAATGGCCAGAAGCTAATGTAATTGTGATCAAATTCTAAAAACACTTCAACTAATATATTAATCATTTTGCCTTTTCCTTATGATGTAATTGTAAAACTCACATAAGATTGACTTTAGCTTTCAGAGAACAGCTAATTAAGTCACTAATCCCAAAATTGAATTGTCATGTGACCGCTGTAAATCTTAACTTGAAAGTCATTAAATTAAACTCTTTAACTGACAAATCTGTAGTTACACTATAATCTGTAATTTATTACAAAAAGAATTTAAAACAGAATAAATATTTTATAAAATCCCAGGAGGCCCCAGGCATGGATTTGTTTATAAATCAAATTTGCTAGGGCATATGTTTGTTCCCTTGTGTCTAATGAGGAGAGTATTGATGGAAAAAAAAATTTAAACTGTAACAGGGAAATATGCAAGAGTTGATAGCTGGTTTACAGATGATGAGGTTTGATTTTGAAATTGTTTTGGAGCAACAGAGAGGAATTATGGATTTGCCATTTTCTGGCATGGACAGTAAGGAGTTCCTCATGATCTGGAGATAAAACTTGGGGAAATATCATTCTTGTGCCTAATTGCCTTCATTGTTTAGAAAGTCTTCCATTATTTTCATAGTAATGGAAATGTAATTGTATTGAAAACACACTTCATTGATCAACAAAAATATAAAGGTTGAACAATGATTTTTTTAAAAAATTTATCCATGAAGATGGTAAGGTAAGGCCAGCATTAATTGCTGTTGAGAAGGTAATGATGAGCTGTGTTCTTGAACTACTGTAATCTGTGGTGTAGCTGTACCCACAGTGTTATCAGGAGGCTGTTCTGGGCATTTAATGCAGGACAATGAAAGGATACTTTGGAAATAGAATTGTCAAATTTTAAGGGAAACTTGCAGATGGTGATGGTCCTGAGTCACCTACTGTTTTTATCCTTTTTAACAGTAGCTGGTGCTGTGGAAGGAGTCATGGTGAAATGGTGTACATTGTATCCATTGCAGTGCACTGTGGCTATGTGAATGTTTGTTTAATGGGTTGCTCATTAGCGGGTTTCTTTGTATTGGATGATGTTGATCTTGAATGTTGTTAGAGCTAACACATCTGGGCAAGTGAGAGACTGTTTGTTTGTTTCTTTACAGTCTGGCTTGTACTTGAATGAGATCAATCTTTAGGAGGAGTTTAGAGGTGATGTTTTCCAATATCTGAAATGGTTGAAGGAAACATTACCTCATGCTATAATAAACTATCTTGTTATTATTTGGTTCAAATTTCAGCCAATACTTTGAAACTAAGGTTTGAATATTTAACCTTGACAACAGTCTCCTATTGATGCCATGAAACATGTTTGCAAGCTCTTACCCCATATCCAAACTCCTGTAAGTTTGAACCCCTACTTCAGTGTTTATTTTGTCCTTGTAACTATTAAAATTGCTATACATTGAGGGTTTTGAATTCTTTAAGTGGATCAGATTGAAAAATCATTTTCAGAAGCTGTAGCTTATGTTTTTAATATTAATTTGGACATAAATTTTAACTACAAGTAAACAATTTGATACTACTTAATGTGATAGCACCACACAACAAAATGGCAGTTCATGATTTTGGTTCCAAACTATTTGACAATATGAGCATTCCTCCCAAATTGAGGGTTCCATTGCCCTCTTTGGAAATGGAGATTGGTCTTCAGGTTTGCACTGGGGGCTGGGTGGGTTCCAGGATGATTAGCCTAGAATTGGTGAACTGTTAGCAACATAAGCCTTTATGGTATCTCTGATCTAAAGTAGGCTATGGCACTTTGGATGATTGTCCAGCCATTCTGGTTTCTTGCTGGAGAGGGATTTTATCTGTCTTTTTTTTTTTTACACCTCTGAATCCTGCTAGCTAACTCCCTAAAAAGAAGATGACTACACCTTGCCGGCTGGGCACCAGGAAATGTACCAAATGAACTGTGTGGTCCTCCTCATTTTGACACCAGCAATATCCCAACCTGCATTAAGATAGTTCACCTTTATCATTTTACTCTTGGTTCTTTGATTTATAGATCTGTATTAATAACAGGGAAAATGATACACTCCATATTAAACAGTGAAAATTCAAGTTACGTGTGTGTATTTGTTGCTTTTAAGTTTGCATGAATTTTGTCAAATTATTTAACCACTTGATTATAATAGGTGCATCTCAGTTGAGGTATGGCTAAAATGTTAGATGCCTAGGTTCATATTGTTTCAGTACAAATTGAACATCTTCCATGTGCACTAGAATGGTTTGTTTTTTAAGAGATTGTTAGAAGCCTGTAAGGCAGCTGGTGCCCCTATAATGCAAAAATGGGGTAGCTAGATGAATGGTACAAAACGTTTGCTCTTAATAGGTGTTAGCAGGAAAAAAAAACTTGGTGTTGAGTGTTAATGGCAAAGATGTGAGAAATCCGTTAACCAAATCACTGTATGAAAGCTCTCGGATAGTGTAGTTTCTTATAAATATCGTCATCTTTCTTTGCAGAATCTAGTTCAGCAGTTTGTGAACTTTTCATTAAAGGCAAATGCTTAAAAGGTAAGATACCAATTAAACAAAAATTATCATTCAAGTATTGATGTAATCTCTTTTGTTGATAAGTAGAACTGCCAACAATTATGGAATTGGTCTGAGTAAATTTTGAATCTTGAATGAAAATAAAAACAAATGTAGCTTGGAACGCTGGACTGTGTCATTAACACATGACACGAGCAATGCAAGGGAAATGTTGACTCGCATACTAAGTCTGTTTTGTAACGTCACTGATGCAAAGTGGAATAGTTTTTCAAAGCAAGCTCACTGAACACCAGTCATTTTAGTTACTGTGTATTTTTAGAATTGCTTTTTTGAATGGTGATGAGCACGGTGGCTCAGTGGTTAGCACTGCTGCCTCAGTGCCAGGGACCTGGGTTAAAGCCCACCTTCAAGTGACTGTGTGGAGTTTGCCTTTTCTCCCCATGTCTGCACTGGTTTCATCCAGCTGCTCAGGTTTCCTCCCACAGATCAAAGATCTGCAAGTTGGATGGATTGGCCAGGCTAAATTATCCATAGTGTCTGAGATGTGCAGGCTAGGTGGATTAGCCAGGAGAAATGTGGGATAATAGCGATAGAGTAGGGCATTGGGTCTGGGTAGGATGCTGTTCGGAGGATTGGTGACTGAATGGCCTGCTCCCACAATGTAGGGATTCTGATTTGGTAAAACAAAATGCGTCAATTATATATTCTCTACTAGCTAACTGTTCCAATATAGTAATATCCCATAAACCCATTCTTGGTAAAGGCAAATTCAGTAAAATAGATTGTCTCACATGTAATTCTAACAGCTGGAAGAGAAGCCCAGCTTTGAGCTGTAATAGAGGAATGAAAGCTTCCACATCCAGCTTCAAGACTCCAGCAACTGCTGAAAGCTCAAACTAAAAATCCTGGTTCTGTGGGAGCTTGACCCTACCTATTCAGGCTACTTCTATTTTTTCAACCTTTTTGAAAAAGACAAAGCCTCCAGCTGTTTACTTTATTGGCTTTGAGCAGACTTTATTGCTCATCACTTCTGTCTCAACCTTTCTTCTTTTAAATAATGGACAAAACACCTCTTAAAGCCACAGTATTGACATAAGGATTATTATATAGACTTTCTGTTGTATGGAGTTGAAAAGCATGAATATGGGGAGTAACTAGGTAATAATTTGACCATAATGAAATGACATTGATTCATGAAGCTCTGAAGTAAAAGGTTGAGCTGTAATAAAAGTCTAATTGAAAAAAAATTGCAGAATTTGTGACCATGCTGATGTGTTAAGTTATTTTTGTCCTAGACTCTTTTTAAGAGAAGTTATAAAGGCAGAGACACCAAACTGGCTACTGAAATGGCTTCAGTGAATAAATTAGGAGGTCTTTAGGTTTTTAAAAATAGTTGTAACAATAGGAGAGTGGCCAGTTCAGACTAGGGTTTCCAGTTTTTTCAAGCTGTAGCAGTCAGAAGCTGTTTGGGGTCACAGATGGAAGCTTCAACCAACGATTCCTAGCTGCTAACTTCTCTGAAATCACTCTTGATGTTGTTTCCTCCTGGATTGGAGAACTGCATGTAAGAATCTATCTGAATTTACCTTTTTGCCAAAGAGTGTGTTTATGGGATGTTACTATGTTGGAACAGTTAATTAGTAATAGGTACTGTATCTATTCTTTAGTTGTGTTTTCTAATAGTTGTTCTAAATTCCTCTTTCTTTCTGTATTTTAACTATAGTGTTTAAATAAATTTGTTTTGCTTAATGTAAAGTAGTTTGATTAGTCACATCACATCTGGAACACAAAATTCACATTTTAAAATAAGAAAAAGTTAAGGTCTAGGCTATCTTAAACTACTTAGAGGGTCTGGTCTGGTCTGGTCCACACAAATTGTAGACGTTTACTTTGTCCTAATTTGTCTCCTGGGAGATATTTCACCAGGTGTATTCAAGCATTTAACCATCTTTACCTCATTTAATCATATGATATTACACTCCAGATTTTAAATAATATCTTGGCCTTTAAAAGTTTCCCACTTCCCCAAATGAATTGGATGTAAGTACCAGACTGAGTGCGAACTGTTATCCTGGCAGCAGTGGCTGTTTCAAATTAAAATCCTCCCAATACCCAACTATAATCACTAGAAAAAAAAGCTATATATTCAATAACTGTCCAGGTGAACGCTAGAACTGAGTGCAGATACTATAGAAATGAATCTGTATATACAATTATACCCCGGCAGTGATCAGAAAATAGGTTACCTTTATTTCAAAAACATATCCTCAGAATTAAAATAAAAATTGAATATCAGAAAATTATGGTAGAAGCTTTCAAAATAAACCTTGAAAATTATTGCTTTTATCATGCAAAATGACAGTTCATTACGATATCAAATGTTTTCCTCAATATTTGTTGTGATTTACTGAACTGATAATTGCTAACTAGTTTTCACGTTACAATATCTATGCGCAAACTTGCTGTGTTGCTGTAATGGCAAAAGTCAACTTGTGGTTTTCTTACTAGCATTACAGGATTATTAGAGACCCTATCTACAACACCTTCTTATAATAGGCCTCAACAAACTGAATCAGATTTTTTTATTACGCTTTTTTGTATTCTAGTGATGCTGCCGCTGTAGCTAATACTATCTTTGCATTTATTGCAGAACAAATGTGCCCATTTCGACACTTGTGTGGCGACAAGAATATTGTTTGCAAACACTGGCTCCGAGGCCTATGTAAAAAAGGAGATCAGTGTGAGTTTTTGCACCAGTATGATGAGACCAAGATGCCACGGTGCTACTTCTATTCAAAATATGGTAAGAGCATAAAACATAAGAGCAGATGGAAACCATTCAACCCATCAACCCTGCTCTGCCACTCAATGAGCTCACAGCTGATTTATTTCCATACATAACTTCGGCACAACAAAATGATGCCAGACATGTGATGCCAAGGGCTGAAGTCTTAGGTAGAGACTTTCCTCAGAATGGAAAAATCTGAAAACTCATGAATCGAGGTGGTCAGCAGAAAGCATAGTTGAAATTAATTCCTACAAGCTACTAAGCCTTATGAATGAAAACCAGAATACTGCCTGTTGATAGCTAGAATTTCTGCCTGTTAACTATATTGAACATCAAAATCAGTACGCTTCAAAATTGTGATTGACAAAAAAATCTGAATGTTTGTCATTGATTCTTATACTTCCCTGACCAGGAAATACATAAAATGGAAAAGTTATTTGGTTCAGAGTGGGAACTGCCAATGCTGGAGAATC